>KK119181.1:229261-422484 GCA_000611955.2 Stegodyphus mimosarum
CCGTTGAGAATGTTTGTAGCTCCAGAAGAACCGCAACATTGTCCCTTTCCTGACAAATGATAGATGAATTCCAGTCCGTATTGCAGGAGATTAATATGGCGCGTGGAGGCTGAGCACTGTCAATTTTCTGGTATACATTCCATTGTAATGGAAAGCCAGTGGCTTTGCCGGAATGAGTATATGGCTCTTGTGCGAATATAATGTCAATGCTATTTTCTATCGCAAATTGTATTGCTTGTGCAGTTGCAGCTTTTGCACGCTGCAGGTTTATTTGGAGGCATTTAATCGGTTGAGTTGAAGTTTTATAAGATAAGTTAAGCTGAGAAGAAGGTGCAGGTCCTGTAATAATATTTTGTGTGGCTGAAGCGAGCTGAGAGCTGCAGGATTGAGCATTAATAATCGGTGATGTTCCTGATGCTGGTGGCTGCTTGTTGGTAGACAATGTTAGGACAATGATATACATAGCAGGACAATGATATACATGACAAATAACAATGATATACATGACAATGATATACATGACAGTTAGGACAATGATATACATGACAAATAACAATGTTAGGACAATGATATACATAGATCTAATATATATCCTAAGTCGTGTTTTCGAGATATGGCAAACGCAATTTTTAAATTTCGTCAATCGGCCCAGTAGAACGAGAGATATAAAATTGTCTCTCCCCCCACAGTGTACCAAATGTGAAGCCAGATGTGGAGCAATACAGTATTTGGGCAATTGTAATAATAATTTGGCTTATGAGTGTATACAAGTCGACATGAAAGTCTTTAAAGAAACGTATTCAAACTGTTATCGCAAAGGATTTGAGATGTGCTCAGAGTACTGTTATTTGTCGAATGGGGTAATAAAAAATATAAAAAGGAAATAAAATTACACGTGTTAGCAATATGCGTAGATACTAAATAACATTTGTGCAAAAACATCGAAGCACCGTGAATGAAGTGGTTGTTTTTGATGAAATTGAATATGTGTATAGCTCATAAACAGATAATAAAATTATTAAAAAAGTCAAGGTCATAGTATCTGTTCAGGGCTCACAATCACCCAATGAGCGTTCAAATTAGTAGTTGATCGAACCGCCCCTGGAGGAAATGCATGCTTGAATTTGTCAAGGCAAGGAGTGGTAGATGTTCCTAACGTCATCCTGCGACACATTCTGCCAGGCATTCATCAGTTTCGCTGCAGATCTGCGATATTTTGTGGTGCCCTAATCTGACGGCCTACCATGTCCGAGACATGCTCGACTGGTGAAAAATCTGGTGACCTTGCTAGCCAAGGAAGAGTATCAACTTCACGGAGACAGTCCAGAGATATGTGAGCGGTATGTGGTCTGGCATTATCTTGCTGGAAAATGGTCCCAGAATGACGTGCCATGAAAGATAATGCAACCGGCCACAGGATGGTATCAACATATCGTTGAGCTGTTAAAGATGTACGGAGAATAACTAAAGATGACCTGCTGTTATAAGAAATAGCGCCCCACACCATCACGCCAGGAGTTTGGGTTGTATATCTTTGTAAAACAAAGACTGATTGGGACCGCTGGCCCCGTCCTCTCCAGACACGAATACGGTGGTCATCTGCTTCAAGAGTGAAGCGGGATTCATCACTGAATACTATACGATGCCATTCTTATGACAGCCATGATGATCGGCTGCGATACCACTCCATACAACTTCGCTGATTTTGTCATGTCAAAGGCAAACGTCTTAAGGCCTCTAAGCGTAATACCGCCTCAGACAAGCGCCGTGAGATGGTGGACGGTACCACGGGAGGTATAGACGTAGCTGCAATGCGTTGAATAGTCGACAATGATACCATTGGGGCGGACGGTTCGGGTCTGGAAAACGATCATCGTATCTTGCCTCGCATTTGTGCTATTTGGCATTGCAGTGCCTTCATTTCGTCGGCAGTTTTCTTGTACCAACCATTGCTGCCAACATCTTTGCACAGCAGTGTCTGTATGCAGCAGATGGCCACCTATTGCTCGGTATGACCACCCAGCTTCATGCAAACCTACAATGCGACCACGTTCGAAGTCGTTTAGTTGTCTGTAAGGTCTTCGATATCGTCGTATTGGCATCTCTACTTGCTTACGGAATTACAATTGCAGCAACAAAAAAAGATAAATTTTCTGCCTCTGTTACTCGTTTTATACTTTGCGAGTTACTCATTGGCAATGCGCGTTATGATCGCAATTCCTGTTCATTTGCCTTGAAACTTTGATCATTTGCATGTTCAATCAAAATGTTTTTGCGTAACAAATTTCATCACGATCGCAAAAGTCCTTCTTGCCGCTTCGATTTTTTTTCAAAAGAGTGTATATTTACTATAATAAAGTAATAGTATAATGAAGTAGTTCAGGAATAATTATAGAAATATCTTTTATGTCAAATGTTATATTTGAAGCTTGGATAAATTGTAAGTTAAGTATGTATTAAATTATATTTATTATATATATATATATATATATATATATGTGTGTGTGTGTAATATGTGTGTTGTGTGTGTGTGTATATTTGAAATTAAACAAAGATTTAAATTACTAAGTAAAACTGGTCAGTTTGGGAGATAAAGCTTTTATATCATCTCAAACATCAATATTCTGAAAACTGACTGAAATTCTGAAATTTGTCAGTCAGTGTGAAGGTTAAATCAACTAGTCATACATTTCATTCAAAGCCTACAATTATCAAGTTCAGTGATTGGAAACAGCACGGAGTCTAAAAATAAAATTGTAAGACATTTCTCCCTTCTTCTTATCATGCCTTCGTACTGTAATGGTCAGCACACTCGGGGCGTATTCAAGAGGTCCGAGGTTCCAATCCCGGTGAAGGCATTTCTCATTTTTCTCATCGCCTGCTTTCTAAAAATAGCTAATGTCTCTACAGTGGCGCTTGAACTAAGTAAGGGGTTTGATGATGATTCTCCACCACCAGGATTTGGCAACTGGGTCCGCTAATCACCAGTTGCCCTTTAAAAGGAGAAATATATAAGGTATTTCTCCCGCCTTCTTAGAATGGTTTCGTGGTATAATGGTCAGCACTCTCGGCGCGTATTCGAAAGGTCCGAGTCTCGGCGAGGGCATTGCTCATTTTTCACATCTCCTGCTTTCAAAAAATTCCTAGTGTCTCCACAGCGTAACTAAGATAAATATTCCCAAACCTTTACACCTGTGAAGGCGTTCCTAGCGTCAGAATTGATATGTGTAAAATATTAAAAACTTATATGTAAATGTTGATGGTTTGGCTTTATAGTTTCCTCTTTTCAGTCACTCATATTTTTTCCTTCCTCTTTAGAAAATATACAATGCACATATTAATATGAGCACATACATATGTTAAGACAAGCGGTTATATTTAAAACAAAACGAACGAAATTTTCACTCTGTTGAGTTCAGTAGTTAGAGATTGAAGGCGTTTAAATTAGAGAGCATTTTCTCATTTCGTTCGAACTTTAACATAATCAAAGCAGTTGTATAACACGTAAAACCCGCATAAGAGTAGAAACATATTTCCTATTAATTCATCTGTGAGCAACACACATCATGGCACTGAGACGATATTATGAGGATTAAATAAATGTCCTGCAGCTTGTCTTTGGAAGAAGACATCCCCGTGGGAAGGTGCATATGTTGCAGCTGCCTGTCGTATGTGGAAGAGAATTTTCCGGCTATATCTTTCGCAATTTCCTGGGAAGATCTAGAACAAGTGTTTCGTTCAAAATCAGCGGATAATCTTTCAAGAGTTTGTTCCGCAAGAGTGATCGTTTAATTAAATTTGTTGGAGTGTAGTCCTTGAGAAAAGTATATCCACTTAAGTGGAGAAGCTTATTTATTTATTTATTTATTGCGAATCTTATTAGGTATGAATTTATGGTACTTTAAAAGCGTAATTAGAGTTGATTTGTAGACTTGCCTTTGAACATTCGGACTGGGATGTGTTGTTTTTAGCTACTGTCAGCAGGAGATATATATTTTTGAAAAACATTGAAAAGTCTGTGATTGCAGATGTTGTTGTTGTAATAGCAATGATTTAGTTGCAGATTAAAAGTTGTGTTCTCTAATTAATTTTTAATTCTAAAATATGAGAAAAATAATATAACTTGCATTCTTTTGAAAAAAAAAATTGTGATACTTTTAAGTCATAATAAAGTAAAAGAAATTGTTCGTAAGCTTAATTTCTTGTGTTTTTTTAATGTTTCATTCCATTTTTCCCTCAAGGAATTTTGCTGAATACAGCGAGCACCATTGCAATGCGAATTTCATTAATTAAAACTAGTTTCTGAATAGCGGTTGAATTGAATTAAAACAGCTATATAGTTTTCACTTCTAATCCAAGAATGACGGAAGAAACATAGAAAGCTTATTTAGCATGAAATAATTCTCAGATAAATCTCTGAAACTAATGCAATTGTAAACGAGTTCAGTTGCCAACAAATTAGTCAATGATTAAAATTATGTATTATCACTGAATAAGATTTTTTTCTTTTCGGAAAATTTTTAATCAACGCTTGTTATCTCCATGTTTATAATATAAAAGCAGTGGTTAAGACTATCTTATTATAATTGCAAAAAGGTTTGCTTTTAATGAAAAAAGTAGCTAATATAAAATAATCCTAACTATTACAATTATTATCTACAAATGATAACGATACTTACTGCTGACTGTTGAATTCTGTGGGAAAGACCGAAGAGACTATTGAATTCTGCATGAGAACTCGTTCGCTCAAACTTTGGATTGATCTCTATTTACGCATCTTTCTGCGAATCGTTCTGCGCTTTGTATATCATTTTTAACCACATAATTGCACCTCATATGTAATTCCAAGTATTAAAATTTAATACGAATTATGCGCTACTTCTGGCTAGGGGATTGATATACAAAAAGAACTCTTGACTCAAGATTGGTGCTAGAAACAATTGGAATATTAAGATAAATTAAGAAGCAGGTCTTTGTATGTGTTTTATGTAAGACAGCCAGAAGTAAGTGGAAAAGAATTTAATCTTTCATATGTCTGGTAAAAGAATAAAAAACGACTGATAACAGTTTGGTTTTGAGACGCTGATTCTTAATCCTTTCGCAATCTTGCTTTCTTGCTACTAAAATTTTTAATTTTTGGAAACTTTTGCTGGATTCCTCACAGTATATAAATACTTGCATATTAGGACTAACAATATTTCATATATAATCTATATAAGAATCACTAGAGCGTTATTTGCTGGAAACCTGAGCGAAGATGAGAGGCAAGAATTTTAAATGCTTAGTTGACAGACTTGAGGAATTTGTCCGAAGGCGCAAGGCTCACGACAAGAGTAATAACACGATGAATCGAAATCTCTTATTCTATTATTACAATGAATATCCGTGAATGTGAAGACGAAACCAACCTGTAACCAAAAAAGCGACCTTCACAACTGAAGGCCAACCACTGGCAAAGGTGGTTATAACCGCTGAATGTTGGAAATTCTACGCCGAGTGAACGGGCTGCGTGCGTGGTTGGTTTCTGTGACTTTTCCCCATGTGAAATCTAAAAACATGCCGTTTCTCTTAAAAAAATTTCCGCTGTAGGGATTTATATTTATTTTAAAAAACCAGTTAAATTTAATGTTAAGTTCTTTCCTATAAGCCTTCATTCATCTAATTGTTAGTGCCAGAGTATTTAAATTTGGTAGCTCGAGTGAATTAATGCAAATTTTACCAGTGGGAGAAAAGGCTTAAGTATCAAGTTCAGAAGGGAAAGTTAGAGAGTGTGGGGAAAACTCTGTGCGTGTTGTAGCGCGAGCTTCGGCTTAGCATTTATTGCTGGTTAAACGTGGCGTAACAGCTATTGCTTTGCTGCCACTAAATCGTCAACGCTGTGTTAGGAAACAGGATAGTCTGAGCCCTCTACCGTAATTCTACTACTTGTTAATATCTTCAAATTTTGAGTTTAGTTCTTACTGTTTCAGTTATCGCCCAAGCAGAGGCGTAGTGTGGTAGCTTCGAGTTGACGCATTGTAAATAATTAAGGAGTGTAATGAAGGGTAATTTTAATCCTTCTGCTTTGCAGTCACTACTCTCCAGATTTCACACAAAAGGTAGACAGAAAAACCTTACATCACACGGACATATTCGCTCCGTAAGCAGATAACCCTGGTGTGCTTTGACACACTCAGTTAACCTAATTTTCACAAATGGAAAGAAAATGATAACGCTACCTTTTGAAGAGAAGGCAGTGAATATTGCTACATACATGATAGAACTGGAGGTCAGCTGTGCCAAGCGCAGTGAGTAAAAATCAGATAAAATCAGTCCAAAAAGCTTCGGAATTATGAAAATCCAAAATCAACCAGCTTCTCATTTTAGCTGAAAATAATGCATTTTCATTACATAGTGGTAACACTACAAATTATATTGAAGTTATCTCATCCTGACCTTAACCCATCTAGACTAAGAGTTATCTTAAATAATCAAGGTTAGAAGCAGATTCATTATGTTTTCAAGATAAAACCTGTTTCCAGCTTCGAAGGAAATCTCAATAAGGAATATATCCTAAGATCAATCGGTTCAAGGCCTCATATGTCGTACATCTGACGAGCAAAATAAAGCAATTTTTAGTCTTACAAGTGAAGGGATCTAGATAATACTTTCTGTGTTAAAAAAGGAACGCCAATCAAACTAGGGTTCTGTCGACTGCCTATCGACACTTTGGAACCAAATACTTAAATAAATTGTGTAACAATAACATTCTAGTTTTGATTATTAACCAATTCGTGAAAACATCTGGAAGTCAAAACGCAAGACCTACAGTTTTCTTCCATAATGGACGAAAATCATTTCATTTACTATGTCAAAATTATTGCCTATGTGCGAAGCAAAACTGGTGTGTTTAAATCAAGCAAAACGCCCAAAATGTGTTATAGATGGTGAAGACTTTTGACCAAAGGAAATTAGGGTATCTTATTTCCTTTAAATGTCTGAAAGGACTATATTATACGTATACAGATCAGTTGTAAAGGAGAAACATTCAACTCCCATATAATATCAATGGAACTATTCTGAGATCTTATATACTTGTTCTACATCTCCCAAACCGCGGTCTTCAAGAATTAGGGAATAAACAATAGACTTGACAAGATTACTCAAGAATGGTAAACAGGAAATCCCGAAATCCCAGTAGTGAAGAATCATCATTCACTCCCTTCGTTTGTTTGGCCGCCACTTGTAGGGATATTAGGTTATTTAAGAGCAAGAGACATGAGCAATGTCCTTGCCGGGACTCGAACCACAGGCTTCTCGAATACGCGTCGAGCGTCTTGACCACTACACTACGAAGGAATGTGGGGAAGGAAGGAGAAATGTCTTATAATGTAACAGCGGAAAAGAAAAGATGACCATTTACTCAATGTGGAGCAAAAATGCCAACTAACTCAACATTATAAAAGTCCAGTACTTAAAACTAGTGAGAAGTAACAACAACACCCACATGACAGACTGTTAAGTACAGAAACAAAGTTTAGAAACACGTTGCAGAAAACTTCGGATTCGAACAAAACCGAAGTAAATTTAGGAAAGAAGGCATACAACACAGAAACATGATGCGAAATAAAATTGTAGAAATGCGCGTGAATATAAAGCATTCGAAGCTGTGTTCACGATATATGCACAATGTGTAAATGAAGAAGATTTGATCTCTTTGTAAATGTGCTGTGAAAGACGTAATAACTGCAATTAGAGTTTCGTAACAAGAGTTATTAGTAATTCATTGTCGATCAGTTAATTTTCCTTCATTGAGTTTTCACTGCACTTTTGAAAGTGTTTAGCTATAGGATAAAGTCCCTGTTTGGTACGTTACTTTAATGTATATGTAGAGATGCTCATAATAATCCATAAAATTGTATTTTGGATTTTGAAGTTTTGCATTTCTTGTAAGGAGAGGTAGTCGTCCAAGCTGAGGAGCAGTAGTAGATAACTGAAATTATTATTATCATATAAATATGTCTTTTCCTCCTAAAATCTAAACTAAATCCACGATCCTATGAAGCCGTTATACAGATAATTGCCATGGTAGCCTTTTGGTAATCTGTTTAGTATGAGGTTCCTTCAAAGATTTTGGCTGATGACAACTCCCTGTTATTTCTCCCTCGCATGCTGCTCTTTTATTGTTACTAATAAGTAACAGCCTTGTAACACTGTTCCGTTCACTGTTAGCGGCATTAATTCTCTGCTTCGTATAGTTTCAATTGGAATATGTTTACAACACATGATGCTCAGCATCAGTAAGCTCAAACATCAACAAACCAAGGGATGATTATCAACAAGCAGTTTTACGAAGTATGTTTCATAACCGCCAATGGGCTAGTAGAAACCGTGATATTATGCCTCCAATAATTAAAGGAACAGAAAGCTTAATAAAATAATCTAAAGAAAACGCACTAGGCTCGGAAGGCCTTCACAAAATGGTCGTGAAGTTCTAATAGAGATATTCCAAACATTATATTAACTGTCTGTCAATCTTGCGGGGAGATCGAACATTTTTCTAAAAGAATAAAAATATCAATGTTTGTGCTTTTCACAATTGGTAAAGATCTGTTGATCCACAGTCTACAAGAATATCCATGGCAACTTACAAACTAGTTAGTCTGCTTGCTACTATTAATAACGTTCTGGAAAAAGTAATGCTTTCCTTTCAGTTTCTTTCTGGAAACAAAAGCAGCCATCCATCCTACACAGTATGGCTTAGATCTGGAAGGTGAAAGGAACATTGATTAAAAGTCATTGATTAGAAAGTTTTACTTACACATTCAATAAATTGATAGACATTAAATTGATAGACATTGATAGACATATAAAATTGATAGACATTAAATGGCAATTTTTTTATGTCCAATTACCAGATACTCTTGGATGTCTGAATAATCATAACAGTTCCCTAGAGTTAGTAAATATCATTAGAAGTTATTTATAATATAGAGTAGGCCAAATCATAACAGATAAGGGAATGATATAACGCGGGTGCCCAAGGATTTATGCTTTAGATCCTCAGTATAGAATTTAGTTCGAACAGAACCTTTTGATATTTTTAACAACTTGTAAACTTGCAAACATTTTCTCACGGGTTTCTGCTGGTGGTAGCTGGAAGAGAAGATGTAGAAGCAAAAACACTATATTTTCTGTATATCCATTCTTGAAAAATGAGCAAAAGAACCTCAACTTCTTATTTCAACAGCTAAGATAGAAATCCTGATAACTGGCAGAACGGGGATTCTAAGAAGGAATCTATCAATAAGACTTTGCGATATTCTTTTAAATGCTTTGTGGACCTTAGGTATTTAAGGTATATAATTAATGATAAGTTGTCATGGATTCCACGTCTAAAATAAATTAAACAAAAGACAGTAGAACTTAACGACTCAAATCTACGCACGACTGTCTTGAACTGGGGACCACAGGCCTATGTCTCAAAAGCGCAGTTCAACACTACAACACAGAGAATCGTACTTCATGGTGTCACGACATGAGGATCCAGGATGGCATTACACATGAGAAGCTTGCTGCTATCCACCCAAAGATCACAGTTACTGATGATCTGTAAAGGGTAGAGAACGTCATCAACATCATGGGCATCTGAACAAATGTGCTATGAAAGCATCATCGGCAAAAGAGCTATGAGAGAGAAGCTTCGTATTGATACGGTGCTATGGGACGTTAAGGTCATCCACACAGATTATGAAGCCAGTAATGTTACATCACTATATAACCCAGCGGCTATTCACCATTGAAATTATATTTGAATGCAATATGCAGCCCCAAAGAGAAATGGTATCTCGTTGTATACGGATGGATAGAAAACTGAAGGTACAGGCAGTGAATTTAGGCTGAATAGAAAGTGAAGAAGTAATATACACTTCGAAAAACAAGAAAAACGAAAGCAAAACAATCTTTCAATCTGAGCTAGCTGCATTAAAAGCAGAAATTACTTACATAAATAATTACATCTAAAAAATTATCATTTACAGTGGTTCTACCTCTAGTTTAGACATAATATCAGAAAAATTCAGTTACGTTTTTAGCAAAATAAACGTCCAATATATTATTGGATTTCGTCGCACATATAAATACTAGGAAATTAGAAGGCAATAAATTGGTAGCAATAATTTATTGGAAATTTCGGAAAAATTTTCTAATTCTTTACTAAAATATAAAACAAAAAGTAAAATGATGCAAGAATGGCAAGTCAAATGATATAACATAGCGACGTGAAGATAATATCATAGGTTTTTCCCGAAAGGGAAATTAGAACTTAAGTCGCATATTCAACACAATAACATATTGGCCACAGCCCATTCCCAAATTATCTTAAAATATGAGTTAGGAGATTCGCAACACTGGTGTGGTAAGATCGGAGACT
Organism: Stegodyphus mimosarum; assembly: GCA_000611955.2. Classification (NCBI taxonomy): domain Eukaryota; kingdom Metazoa; phylum Arthropoda; class Arachnida; order Araneae; family Eresidae; genus Stegodyphus; species Stegodyphus mimosarum. The sequence continues at coordinate 239,673 of KK119181.1, forward strand.
TTGACCATTATACGTTGAGTTGTAGTTTAACAGCCAATAATCATGTTCGGTCTCCGACGGAGCAATTTTGTTCATAGTGGGAAGATAAACGCATTCGAAGTGGCTAAATGAAAAGGAAATTAAACCAGTGAATAACTAATTGGGTGGTACAATATGCCTGAGACAATAAACGGGAAGGGAAAGACAATGAACTATCTTAGACAGAGTTCTAAGATTGAAGAACTTACAATTAGGATTCATGCATCATAGAGATGCCATGGATTGAGTATCCTGGTTATTCTGGACTTGCTATTATGATCATAATTGAAAGAAATGCCGTCTGGTCTGCTAACCCTTCTCTTGGAGGGGTTGCGCGACGACGGAAACTTTAGAAAACAAAGGAGTCACTATCATTTAATTGCGGCTAACACTTTTGGGTGTTACTGAGTATTAATGAGTATTATTAAGTATTATTGTTCATTATTTATATAAAATATATTTGATAAATTTTTGATGTTTTTCCATAAAAACACTCAATAATTTGAAGAGAATCGGTTACTTAACAGCTCACCAGCCAAAAGATAGATTCTACCTTCAGTTTGACACGAAGACATGACTGCTTTTCACTTGACCTCTTAGAGTACCTTTCTGTCCATCGTCTTCTCTGTAAGAACAAATGTAGTTTTGAACGCCCACACTACTTTCTGGTGTTGAGATTTGCGGAAACGATTTATATTTCGGTTATAGGTGCCTGTTTCTGGTATCTTGTAATAGCATTTTGTATTCTGTGTCATGCATTCGTGTATTCTTTTTTGTCTCTGTCTAAGGGCTCTTGTCCGTAGGCTACCTGAATTTGAAATACATATTATAAAGTTTACTATTATTATTTTTTAGAGTCTAAAATAATTATTCTCACCGTTTCTTAATTATCTATAACACAATTTCGCATTACACAACTTTGGTTAGTATTCCAAACACTGTGATTTTAGGTAATTATAGCGATTCTTACGTTTTTTCCAGAAAAGAAAACATGAAAATTTGATTATGCTTTAACTGGAAATAGAAACACTGATTTCCCAGTTGTCAAATGCATGCGCTATCCATTACTCCAAAAGACCACACATAGGAGAAGAGCCATAACTACCTCCAAGGTAAATATATAGGCAATGAGAGCTACAGCTATTGTGTCTTGCTTACAGTAACAAAACGTAATGTATTTTTAATATCAGGAAGGTAAATATTCTTCACACCGGGAAGGGAAATAATCTTCATAATTATATTTTTCATGCATAGCAGTATGCGTCATGTCAGTCCAGAAGTCTACGCTTAGTAAATTATTATTAAAACATCATAAGCTGTAACAAGAACAGCAATCCGAAGAACTAAATTTTAAAGAAAATAACAGGATTCGCCTAACGTGATTACATTTTCGCGGCTGTAGTTATGATTTGCAACTTTAATCAGATTATGTCGACTCCCGCTGCATATCATTGGCTTATTTAGCACATAGTAGGTTGACAATACCTTGTTTCAAAACCTAAAGCACAAGACTACATAACTGGCAAAGGTTTATGCTTTAGAATTTGTTCAAAGTAGAGTGTATTTGTTTTTACCTGAGGTCCGTCAGACTGAAAGGATAGTGTAAAACAGTAGCCTTCAAACTTTGTTTGGCGGATTCCCGAATTTCTGCGAGTCAAATTCCAGGGTTCCTTGAGTCAAAATAAAAGTTAAATAGAAAATTATAAAGCACTGATACTAATTGACTAGTGTTTATTAACTAAATAATATATCTTTGAAATAATATAAAGATCTTTGAAAAGTGATTAGATGTTTCGTGCTTCGGCTACCGATGTCTGGAATACGACAGCAGCACAGCTGTCTCATACGTGTGACAGTAAGTCCGTTTTTTCGATTACTCAGTCGATGTATGTGCAAAACGTTTTCTCGCATAGCTATAAGCACTTTAATGGCATTCGGAACAACATATTTAAGTGAAAAGTCTTTCTCAGCATATATGGGAACATAAACAAAATATAGAAACAAATTAAATGTAGAACACGATATGTGACTGCAGATAACAACAGTAGAGCTAGACGTGTTGTTGTTCTTGTTTTGTCCATGTATTTTATGTAAGAATGATTGCCAGAGCCTCATGGAGTTTGGACCTCTTCTTCCACCCCAAATTTGAGGAAAATCACCACAGGCAGTTGTCCGAGGGTCTCCTATCACCAAACCACACGGTTCATCACATATTTAAAGTGCGTCCGTGGCGCAAAGATATTATACACTTGCAAACACCCATGCCTTTTACAGGATTCGAACCCGGGGCCCTTCGGTACTGCAGTAGGCTTCCCTAACCACTATATCCTCTGGGCATCATAGCTAGGTTTCGAATTTTAGAGCTAGACAATTTGTATAAAAGAGCATAAGGACACGCCTATCGCTAATTATAATGCAATGGTAGGTGACATCTGAAGCGCGAGTGCTATAAATGAGTAAACTACATTTATTTTTCACTATAATTTTTTAATAAAAAGTGCAATACTTTTCTTTAATTGTGTACCTATGACATATTGACAGATTTTAAATATTATTTGAAGATATAATTTTCCAACGGGGGAATGCGGATCCCGAAAACCCTTACAGTTCCTAAGGGTTTAGCAAGTCGATAAAGTTTAAAGACCGCTAGTATAAAAGATACGTAATCTGTGAGCAAAGTCTTTTTCTTCGCTATTGTTGTTTCTCCAATGGGTAATAATGGATATGTTTTTAAGTAGATAAATTCTTTTTCAAATGCACTTTAAGAAATCTGATTCGTATCCACGTTAATAAACTCAAGAAACGCCTATGTAGCCAGATCATTCGCCTAGAATTGATTTACGATCGAACTACCAGTGTTCAGTTACTTTACCGCTCGGCCAATGGTGGGCCATGAGAAGCGGTTTTTATAAAATGCGAAGTCCCGAAGCTAATTTTAATGGCAAGTTTCTGTCTGCAACGTATTTAGCCGACTAACCACTTGTGAGCCTGTATACAGTATTATCTATATATATCATAAAAAGCCTCCATATACATTATAAAAAAATAAAAAGGGTACAGTAATTTTATAATGTCATTTGATGAGATTTAGTTGCTAATAATTCATAAAAATTTTATGATTTTAATAGTAAATCCAAATGTATTCCTTCTTTCATTCCACTAATTTCATCAATCATTCTAATCCAACAATTTTATATTTTAGATGCAATAAAAATTATGTAATGAATTGTCATGAATATTATAGCTCTTTGTATAATTCCTATAATATGGCAACTACTTTTAACTAGCTTCAAAAAAGAATAAAATAAATAATTATTTTATTCTTTTGCTGAATGAATAAAGCTGAAATAATAAAGCTGAATGAATAAAGCTCAAATAATTTTTATTTATAAGTACGTAAGTCGTCTTATTAGTTCAAAGTTTGTAGAGACATTAGGTTTTTACGAAGCAGGAGACATGAAAAATATGCAATTCCTTCGCCGGGAATCGAACCACGGACCTCTGAAATACCGGCTCAGTGTGCTGACCATTACACCACGAAGGCACGTTAAGAATGTGGGAGATATACCTTATAAGTTTAATGCGAAGAATGAAATATGGATCCGCTGCTTTATTTCCTTCATATTTCTCAACCGTATTTATATTTTTTTGGTATGTTATTCTGTTTTTTGATATATATTAACAAATGATGTTAGGGAAAATATCGATTATATGAAATTTTATTTTAATTTCTTTGAAGAATTTGATGATAGTGAAGCCAAAATGCTCTCTATAGTAATCATCATACATATTATTTCTGTAGTAAAATGTTTTTTCTCTCTACAAGTTCCATGAATTCCGAAAAATTCTCAAAGAGTATCTGAAAAAGTAAACAAAGAAGTTCAATGATAAATTGCAAGTGATAAGATGGATTTATAAGCGAAACATAATAAATAATGAGGAATTTCAGTATGAATTATTAACACTGCTCCAGCTAAACAAGACAGTTCCATCTTCAGATTATAGTAACGATGATTAGCTCCAAAAACAATGTGCCTGTCAAAAATGTATTTTTATTAAATAAAAAGTGTATTATTAATTAAAAAACGTATTTTATAATTAAAAATGTATTTTAGTAATTTAAAATATATTTTATTAATTAAAAAATGCTGCAATGATTCATAAAAATTCATATTATTAAGAATTACGTTAATGACTTTTAAATTACTTAGTTTGTTAATTAATAGCAAGGAAATAAAAACTGAAAATCGAATTAATTATATTACATTTAGCAAAAGGGCAACACAATGGCATGAGGAAAATAAAAGGATTTTATTTCCTGCAGTGGCAATACATTGCTTTAAACTAGCTTAGTTTGTTAATTAAATATGATGCTTTGACAAATGACAAACTACTGCAACGTGGTCACAAAAATAAATTTGGAACTGTAAGTTATCAGAAATCTGCATTTGCACTATACGTATCTGTATTGCGTATCATTAAAAAAATTCACAACACATTCCTGTGCTCATTAGTAAAACATTTGTCTCCATTGCTAGTAATATTAATTATGCAACCTTTGCTGTTGGTCACAAAAAAGACATCATAGGAGGATGGGACTCGCAGGACTACAACTGGTCACTGTTGTTCTAGTTAAATTGCCATCTAACAAAGAGCGAAACAAATCTCCGTATCTCTAAGCTATATGCAGGTAATCAGGCGCAGCTATGATCGGTTAACTGGCATGATTGAAGTGTAACATTGCATGCATACGCCTTGCTAATCCTCTAGAGGACGTACAAATGCCCTTTGGAAAGCAGTTCAGATGTAAATCTCTTGTTGACTGTAATGCTCACTGCTACTAATGATATGCTTCTGATGGGTAATATAGACACGTTTGGAAGCTTTAAATAATGCATCTGCCTGAGTTTGTAATCTACTAATCGTTGGAGGCGATTACTTGAAATACGGCGGCTTCTCGCTTTAGTAAAAGTTTCTTGAGAAAAGATGTTAACTCGTACTAGTGGATCCAATTTTATTCTCATTTTCTTCCGCAGTTATCTCAATTAGATTTGTATGAGAACACTCTTCATATCTAGAACTGGTGGCGGTAACGATCGGTCTGGTGCGGGGAATTCACTTAAATGCAGCGAAGCTGATTGCATATTTTAGAAACATCAATACTAAATGAGAATTGGGAAGATATTGATATAAACCGAAATTGCGCAAAATAATTTATTAAAATATGACACTAAACCATAGTGTCGCTGGAAATTCCTAAACGTACTTGCTTTTATGCGGTGTAATCTCGGCATTTAATCTAAAATGGAATTCAGTTTTCCTACGGATTTGCTAGTATTACAAATGTCACTTTAAGGCGAGAAAAAAACTATGAACGACCCATTTAGTGTATTAATAGTCAATAATCTAAAATATATATGTACACTATTAATCTCCTAACTACCTTTCATTACACGTTTGTTTTATACTCACTTAAAAAGTAATTTGGGGTTTTTGCGATCTCAAAATATTTGTTTGTGAATAAAAAAAAAGACACATTAACAACAAAGCTTTGTCTTGCACTCAAAAAGAGAGAAATTTCAGCATCTTTCGGATTAGGCTGAAAAAATAAAATCGAGATACAGACAGAAAAGCTACTCAAAGTTGATCTTTTATTACCATACTTTAAGCTAAATTTTAAAATGACTAAAAATGAATTTAAACTAAAAAAAATCTGAAAGCTTTCAGATTTTATATTACGCCCAAAAGGATGTTTTGTCATTTACACAGATATACACGTTTCGAGAGAATTTGGTCTAATACCCCATTGTATATTATGTACTGTTTTTAAATATTTTTAGCCTTTGGGCTAAAAATATTTAAAAACAGTACATCTTTTGTAAGTTATGACAGACAGACTCCCTCTTTGGACGTAAAAATATTTTATTCCGGACAGTATGTTGCCACTGCTCTCTTTAAAATCGTTGAGTTTTTTAATCAAAATTTCGTTAATTTTTTTTAAAGTATTAAATGGGTAATAAAACAAACTCAAAATTCAAGATTCTGGCTTCCAGGTGCCCATTTTCTAATGGAGGACTGCGTTATTCAAAATTTCATGTCTCTAGGTATCTTTTTTTTTTCACAATGCGAGAAACATACATATATTCCTGCGACTGATTCTTCGTTATTTAATTTCTTTAAATATGGTACAGGATCATAATATTTGGTGATAACAATTTGAAAAGTGAACCAGCCGTTTATAGTGATTCGACGCAAAATGCCATTTCGAGACTAATAACACTGTTTTTCTGCGACCCGTTCTTGTAAGTGCAGTGCTCATTATGGAACTGAAAATTGCCCCAAAAAAGCAAAGAGGTTGATACTGTCTATGCGAAATACTCTGAAAACACGTAGCATCCTATAGGGGTTGCTCAAAATACCCAAAGAACAAGCCACAGTGAAATATTCCTGAAAAATATAATCAAGAAGCCAAACCAGCTTCACATAGCCGTAATACCAAATTCCCTAAGGTAACTGAGAATTTGGATGTTGTACAGGAAGCTGTTAATACATCTGACTCAATGAATATTAACCTTGCGCGTACCGCCCTCGATTTCTAAGGGATACAAAATCCGTCTCGTAATACGTGTCGTGTGAAAATAACCATGCGTATGGTTATTTCTCTTATTTTCACCCCGGATAGCGCTTTCTCTCCGTGTAGGCTGAGAATATTGTAATATTCATATTTCACGTTTCGTTTTGCACCTAAACGGCACTACATGTTTACATCATTGTAAGGGAGTACTATTGTTTCCTCACAGCCGAACACGATCGACTCTGTTGCTTCTTTCATTGTAGAATGATGCGAGAATCGTAAATATGCTCAATTCTTTTCATGATGAGTTATCTGTATCAGTTTTTTAGAGACGGCAAAAGAAAAACTAAAGCCAAAAGTGATTTATAACTTTACAATGGGTGGTGTGGACATATGCGATCAGGAGATGTCGAAGTACCCGAAACCAACTTCGTAAATATTACAGAAAAATATTTTTCCATGTATTGGTTAAAGCAATGTGGAATTCGTATATAATATTCAAAAAAATAATAAATGCGAAAAAATCCCTTCTTGATTTCAAGCTAGCTGTGATCGAGGAACTCTTTAACAAATACTCTTCTGCCATATGCTCATCAGTACGGTCAAGTGATGATGATATGAACTTTATTCGCCTTGTAGGGAGGCATTTTGCAATCCATATAGCATCAAATTCTAAAAAAAGGAACCTAGAAAGCAGTGCGTTGTGTTTTCCTCCAAAAAAGACAGCAATGGAGAAAAATACGGCTTGCATATGGTACGGAGACTATAAACTTGGATTATGTTAAGAGCCATGTTTCAAAGTTTACCATTCTAAAAAAATTGTGCAATAATAAGTGAGTATAAGTAATATTATTAGCTGTGTAAATTAATTGGCATGTATAAAGTCAAAAAGATCCTGTCTATCTTTATATTTTATTCCATGCACGCTAAAATCGCGTGAGCCATATTACATGTTTTCTTAAAAATTAAAAAACTATTAAAATTCCTGCATTATACTAATTTTGTTTATAAAAATGTGAATAGTAATATATGAACATAGAGAAAATAAAAAAAATCGCTCCGTATTTCAGGACTAGAATGTATCAAATTCTAGCCAGTAAGCGGAGGGTTGATAATGACATGTAACTTAGAATGTTGGAATGAAAATGTTAATAGCGTTGCGTGCGTACAGGTTCGTAATGGATTGAATGCACAAGTCTTTAAAAAGTTAATAAAATTTATTTTTTTCACAAGAAATAAAACAAAATACTGAAATATTTCCTCTGAGATGTTCGTACAGTATCACAATATCTGAAACGTTACACAGAACTCAATTCAAAACAGAGAAAGTTAATCCAATCTCACAGCAAATTCGCTACAATCAATCACAGCATTAAGTAAACAAACAGCAGTTCGCTTTTAAACAGCTACAACTACAACTGAGATGAGGTGTTTTAATAAGGCTTTTATAAACGTTTTAATTATTTACTAGAATGTTCTGGTAAAACCTCAATTTTTCTCGATATTTGTGGATGGCAACAGTAATTACGAGATATTTATTTATAAAATATTAAATGCTCGTGCTCTTTTATTTTTACTTTTCCGACGTAGCTTTCTCTTCAAAAATCGTCTGCGTTGCATGGGAAAATAAAGCAATTTTAATTACAATTCTAAATAAATACGAAATCCGTAACGCTGCCGCCTTCCCAAGGACTGCACGTCTCGTGCAATGCAATCCCTGGACTGGAAACCAAATTTACAACTAAAGCATCAACGCAATAATAAACATTACATTACAAAAACAAAATAAACAATAATTGCAGTAAGTAACTTTCAGCAAATCAGATACTATCAAATACTAAATACAAATCAAATACTGTCAAATACTAAATACAAATCAAATACTATGAAATACTAAACACCAAAAGGACCATGGTCTTATATTCTATTTACATTACTATTTACAATTATATACACTACGTACTATGGCCATTGTAAGGAGCTAACCTGTCGTAATGGTGACTTTAGGCTTAGAGTTCGATGACTTACTGATCAGAACCACGACGTCATTCAGCCTGTTTAGGATTGTGTACGTACCATCCCAATGTGACTATAGTTTCGGACAGAGTCCTTTCGTCGAGTCGGATTCCAGAACTACACCTTGTCTCTTTCGTTGAATCTATGTTCAGTAGCTCTCGTGTCGTATCGGGTCATCTTCCTTGTTGCCATGTTGACTCGCTCTCGCGTAGAGTTGTGCATCACTTCATACCGGACCTGGAGATCTTGAACCTATTCCTCAAGCGATGAAGGCACATGCGGAGGGTAACCAAAAAGAGATCACTAGGCGGACGAATATCACGGCCGATGAGCATGTGGGATGGAGAATTGCCGGTAGTCTCGGTTTTCTCTTCTACTTTAGTATGCTTTCGGCAGCTTTCTGAGCCAGGTCTTTCAGATAACGCGTCGGCGTTTCGAGGTGAGGACCCCTTTTGCTGGTGAATAAATATGTCCTCTAATGGTGAAAGTAGTTTGTTGTTTTTGAAGTCCAAGGAAAAATTGTTTTCCTTAAAAAGTCCAGTCCTAGTATGCAAAGATCTGTAACATCGGCCACGTATGCTGTGTGATAGTAGGTGGCTCTTCCAAAGGTGATGTTCACGTTTAACTTTCCCTCTATGTTGATTTTCTCACCGGACGCAGTCTGGAAGGTAACACAGGAGGACGTCAAAATCAGTTTATCCTTAAATTGTTGAGATAAATCTTTCCGAATGACGATAACATTAGCTCCTGCATCAATGATCATATTGCAAGGAACTCGATCGATATGCCCATTGATGGATAGTCCATTACTGTTGCCCCTCACTGCAGAAATCTTGAGCGCTTTAAAACAGGGTTTTTCACTGTCATTCAAACTCCGCTCTGCGATATGATCATTAATTTGCTTCCTGTGTCGTTGCTGGGAAATGGTCTTATTTGCGGTGTTCTGTAGTTCCTTCGTACGTGGCCTTCAGCTTCGCAGTTCCAGCACTTGGGTTTCTTCTCGCTCTTTTTCCGTCTCATGGCATTTAACTTTCTATTTAAATTGCCTGTCTTATTTTCCGTGCTCTGGGGTGTTCTGCAGTTCCTTCGTATGTGGCCTTCAACACCGCAGTTCCAGCACTTTAGAATTGGTTTCTTGTCACTAATATGCCGTCTCAAGGCATTGACTTGTCTAGATAAATCATCTAAACGAGCCATGAATTGATCCACTGGCTCGTGGACTCGTAGAGCTCTGACTGGGTAGCGATCTCTATGAGTTGTTTGCTGAGCTGCCAGGAATTCGATTGCGTGCAATAGAGCTCTTTTTACGTCCTTGACATCCGACATTCGACTTTTTTTTGTATTTCAGGATCCCGGATGCCGTAGACAAAGTAGAGACAGAATTTCGCTTGTTTCTGTCGGGCACTCCGAAAAGGCCAGGGGGGACAGCTTTCAAATTCCGTAGCGAGGTCCTGGAATGATTCTGTGAGCTTCTGTTGACGGGATTTCAACTAAAGCATGCTCTACTCTTTCAAAGATTTCTCCCCAAAACACATCTACAATGCGCCGGACAGAGCTTCGAAATCTAGTATCTGGTTTTTGGGAGAGTCTTCAGAATATCCGCTGCATCTGGTTTTAGAGAAGCGGCGAGATAACAGGCCTTAGCTTGGGAATTCCTTCCGTTTGCTTCCGCCACTATTGTGAATTGTGTCTTATATACTTGCCAAAAGGTCTTCCCATCGTATGTGGATAACTTCAGAGAGAGACGAGCAGGTATGGATAAAAATTTAAAATCACCATTATAGCTCCAAGTCGTTTCTACAATTTTTTTAAATTATCAACTTCTTTGGCAACTGCAGAAACCTCTCATCAATTTGTTGTTCGATTTGGTGTTGTACAACAGAGACCCTTCCTTCGATTCATTGCTCTACAGCAGAAACTTTTCCTTCTATTTGTTCTTACAGAATCAACACTTTCTTCTATTTGTTCTTTTACAGATGAAATCTTTCTTCAATGTGTGGAATAGTGTGGAAAAAATATTGCATGTTTTAACTTTTTTTAGCATATTAAAATTTGAACCTAGTAGGACTGCACCTTAACATTTTAAATTTATATTGCATCAATTGACCAATTCCCATAGCACTTTCGAAATCTTATCAAATATTGCAATACTTTACATACTAAATAATTGTGAAAGCTTCCTACTGCACTATTGCTATAATTTCCAGATATTTAATTTAACATTAATACATTTTCTTCTGTGATAATATTATTGAAATTTCACTAATTGCGCATAACCATATAATTCAACTAATACAACAACAAAAAAAAACTTAACTGTCTTCTTCAATCCAAAACTCCGGAAGCAGAAGTTCAGGAACAGAAAGGAAGGTTCAGGTAGAAATAGGCGACAAACCAACTTGAGTCTGGTAGCAGGCAATCAAGCACATCATTAAGACAGGAGTAAACTTGCTACAGAACACCAAGGAATGGTAACCGTAGTCAAGAGGCTGGGAAGGTGACTCGGATGACAAACCTCATGTCCTTCATGGCAGGTGAGCAGCCGATCCTAATTCAGGCGACGATGGAACAGATGGCCTGCGGGAGTGACGCTTCCAGGCTTGAAGACGACGCCTTGTTTTCTTTTGTCTTGTAGTTATTTTCCTATTTAGAGTCAAAGAAATTGCATATTTAGCGACTGTAGTACGTATACGTTAACAATAACTATTTATCAAGTAGAGCGCGAAAAAGTAAACAGCATACTTAATCGGTGCCCTCAGGGAGCAGGAAATGGCCCCTCGTCCTACCTAGATTCAGCACATCCAAAACCGGAGGAAAAGAGAGCGAAAATCGCGTGCACTGGCTTTTTGTTACAAACTTTTTCCAACGGCGCAAAAACTCACTCAGAAGTGTGACAATTCCCGATAGAAAACGCCCCGAGGAAAACAGTATAAAAATTATTTATTTCAAAGCGTTAATTCAATACCTCTCCTTAATCTCACCAGGAACTCGCCAAATAAAAACACCTGCTGATAGTAACCCCAAAATTCTGCCGGAATCACAAGTTGACCTTCACTATAAATCATTACAAAGTAGCTTGAAAAATGACAAGATAATAAACCACTAAATCCTACGAAAGCTACAAAATTTTGTTAATTAAATGAGCATATTTCACAAACTAATTAAGTTATCGACTTGAAAGTAATTTTAAATTATAGTGCAAATCTTTCTGTCTCTTCTAGTATAATTATAATTATATAAACTAAAATTAAGTATTTTAAAATCTAGATTATAACATGAAAAACACACCCCATTAAGAATAAATTTTATTAACATTTTATCGGACTTGTGTATTCAATCTATCATGAATCCTTACGCACGCAACAATATGTATATATATATACTATATAGCATAATACCTGATAATTAGTATTTCGCAACGCATATTAAACTGAAAGCAACCTTTCATTTAATTATCACGACTTACGCTTGATTAAATTTTACGTTTATGCTAAAATTATACTTTACCATTCGTAGTAAACCTACTTAGTCTAAAATACTTATCATAAAGTTAATCTGAAAATATTTAAATTACCAAATCGAGGTTAAAATTATATGCGAGAAGCTTCAGATATAGATCTTTTATGTTTACCTCTAGTTTCATTTCTGTCCAAATTTTCTCTGTTTATGATAACAGTAAAATATTTCACTTATATGAATCGGAATAAATTCTTCAGAAAACATAAAAGGGAGAAAAAATGTGCAGGAAAAGGATCAATGTGCATTAATTGTGTAAATAATAAACAATGATAACAAATTTCAGAAAATGGTAGCAAAATGGGAGATTGATAAAGCGTTTGACCGTGAGAATCGTATAGTTCACATTTAGGTAGCCTAATTCGGAAGTAAGTTTCAGAGCACCATATAAAGGATTGAAATTACTTCTGCCAAATATGCTGATTCATGATGAAGGAAATATGATAATCTTTGTGAACCAGTCATATAAAGAATACAAATTCTGAACGATATCTTAGACATTACAGAGTTAATACAGACTCACAGAAAATATAAACATATATGTATTTAAATGATTTAGGAAGCGTCTGTGTTCATCCAGTGATTTTGAATCTCTTTTCATACTATCAAGCAGAGCAGATGAAAGACACTGAAACTATTAATTTAAAGCCTGGAGAAAAGCGAGAAGAATGACTGCTTTTACTGAACATCGCTTCTATAAGCAGCTGAGTTTGGAATATGCTACTGTCCATGGGACCTATGAATACACTGAGCAAAAGATTTCATGACATAGGTTTACCCAAGAAAGCTTATAATTTATCTCTTTCTTATTAGAAACAAGCACTTATCAACGGGTGCAAAGAATATAAGAACTGTAAACGTAGCATTTGAATAATTGAAATCCATTTTTCTAAATTTTGTATACCGATAACATGAGTTATTAAATTACAATTATTAAAAATACACAAACTTTAACTCAGTATGCATTCGTATTTTGCACGAGAAAAATACGTGCAACATACGAATGGAAAAAGTTATGTTAAACGTAAAAATATCGCGAAAAGTGTTCGGGAAAAATAATAGATATTAACGTATATTTTTACGGTATAATATACGTAAGTTTTACGTAAAATTTAGGTGTATTTATGCGAAATATTGCGGTTCATTCGTAACTCTTACGTATAATGTACGTAAATTTCAGGGATTTACGTATATTTTTACTAAAAATTTACGTATATTTATCGCATATACGTAAATTTTCCCATTTTGTTACTTAGTATATTTTTAGTAAAAATTTATGTAAATTCAAGCCATTTTTTTACTTTTCACAAACGTATACTTTACGTAGAAATTTAAGTACATTTTCTCTATTTTTTTACTACGCATATTAGAAATCTTTTTTCATGAATTCTAGATATATTTTCACAGGTTAATACCATATTTCTATTATTATATGCAGATCATATACGCACATTACGAATCGAATATAAAAACGCCATTTTAAACACATTTGATTTTCATATACCGGTGCATTTAGTTTCGCAGTGATAAATTAGAATATATGTACTGGACATAGTTAAACTTTACAATGTTTAAAACACATCATCCACACTTTTTTCCCTGCATGTGCTGAAAGTTTCGACAGTTTGTTAAATATGATAAGCTAAAATAAGAAACTAAAAAGTTGTTCATTAAGTAAAACAGTTTTCTAATAATATATGAATAAATATTGTAGAATTTTATATTAAAGGAATTACTGAAATAGAAAATTAAAATAATTTTAAAGTCATTTAAAAATATAAATTTTTATTTAAAAAATCCATGCATGATCAAATACCAAAGCAAATTTAAAAAATAAATTGCTTTTGTATTTTTAACTTGAGAAAAAAATAAATAAGAGACACCTACCCTTTTTTTTTCAGATTACATCTTGTTACATTTAAAAAAACATACCTAGTTTTATTCACAAACATTCTACTTATGTGTCAATCTCTATGAAACTTTCTCTTTATTAATGATCATTTTATTTTTTTTTCTTAATTTAATGTTTCACAACTAATGATGTTTTCAAGATATAGTGAAACTCACCAGAAATTAATTTTTTCCCATGTCGTTTTGAAAGTATTTTTTGTTGAGCTAATACTTTAATACTATACATATTTTGCCCATTGAAAAATAATGTAGACTAATTGATACAGCATATATGACAGTCTCTAAAATTTTGGTTTGATGTATCTCATGTAAATTGAAAGCCAATTTAAATCAATAAATAATAATAAATTATACATAATTTAGAAACAATGATTGCTAAAAAAACAAACTTCTTAACGTTATTACTCAGATAATAGTCAATGGAATTTAAATGCCATTCAACGTAAACTAAAATGAATCTTAGACATTGTGCTTTATCATTCTTAACTTGGAAGGGAGAAATAATTCTCTTTTCATTTCACCACCAATATTAACAATAATAAAAATCCTTAATCCTAAAATTTATTATACCATTTACATTTCTATTCAATTAAATTTCATTTATTTTAGGTACCTTAACATGAAACATATTATAAACAGATATTCTGATGTTTAATTCATGGATAAGTTAATTTTTTAACATTTAATGATATGTGTTATGATTTCAGTGCTATTTCTAAGACCTTTAGAAAGCATGAATTATAATTAATGATTGATTGTTCAAAGGTTAAATGTTTTTCTAGCTTTTTTCCATTGTTTCTAAAAAGAAAATACTATAAAAGAAAATACTTTTTTCTTATGAAATTCAGAAGATGCCTACAAAAATCAAAATGAGGAAGCCATAAAATTTATACACAGTATTTTAATTATCTAGTTTTACATTAAATGTCAAAGTTTTACAAATCTTCACAAATACATAAAAGCAGTAAAAAACTGAACCCATTTTTCCAAATTCATCATCTGAAAAATAAGTGAAGACAACAGTTAATAAAATGAATATAACCAAAATATTAATGATTTGAAAAATGCTACATATTTTTCCTATTTAATTTTCATGATATAAAATTAAATGTTAAAATATTAAATTCAAATGCTGAAAGCAAAACTAGAATAACCACTCTGGTATAATTTGTTCCTTTTGATAAAAATGTAAACAATTACTTAATAACAAAAAGTTCCTTTCTCTGTGTCAAATAGAGTCGGGATGAAACATTCATCTCTATTTAATGTTACGAATTATATTATATGGCTCACCAGCGGCCGAGCGGTAAAGACGCTGAACACTGGTAGTTCGGTCTGAGGTTCGAATCCCGCGAATGGGCTGGCTGCATGGGCGTTTTCGTGGTTTTCCTCATGTGTAACGTGTATACGAGCCAGTTTCCCTTAGAAAGTCCTCCACGAAGGCATCCCTCCCTTTAGGCAGATAGCCCTCGTGTGCTTTGCCATAATTGAATAACCCAACCCGAATTATATTATAAATGAAAATAATTAATAGTATGCCTTAAAATATCTTACACATTATGCCTACTTTAACATTAATTCCTCTATTCCTTTATTGAGCATATTTTAGTTGCTTGTTTAAAGATTACTTGACAGAGACTGCATCCTTAATACCTGAGAAAGTACAGCTTCATAATGGTGCCAACATGTTTACATAAGTCCGCCAAGGTTTGAAATACAGAAAGTTTCATAAAAGTGTCTTTACAGAAAGGTTGTCCCACTCTTATGAAGACCAAATTGTAGCTTGTAAAAGGAAACCTTTATAAGTTTGCTACCTAGGTGGCAGCAGTTTGAATAATTTTTTTGCTATATAGATTAGCAAAATAAATGAAAACTTTATTTACATTGCGGACATATAGATAGACACAAGGAAAGTAGCTATCTGTATATATTAGAAATTAATCTGCCAGTGCATACAAAGAGCTTTCTCATGATTGTAATTGCGAAATTTTGAACATGGGTTGACTCAAATAGAAGCACTGCCATGGTGTTTAAATGACACCTATGTTCTTTGAAACAATAGTTATCAAATCCTTAATTACATATAATAATCTCTGAAATATTTAATTTTATATGACTAAAATTGCACTTAATCAAGTAATATTTTCACAAGATAGGAGTACTTTATAATTCAGAAAGATACGTTAAATCAGAATTTCTTAAACTGTGGGTCGCCAAAAATTTTAGCAGTTTTAATATTTCTTTAACTTATTATAATAATTTTACAATTACCAAATATTTTTGCACGATGTATGCGAAAATATATAAAGATAAGACAATACAGAGAAAGAAAAAAAAATGTTTCAAGGCTTTCTTTTTATAATATAAACGTTCGTTTTACTTATTTTGCACATGACGCTGTCATTTTGCCTGTTACGTATTTAAAATTTTTATATTGTTCTACGTCTTAAAATTGGAAATTAAAGTTCATGAACTAAAACTGCAATAGTATATTACAGTACAAATGAAAAAAAATGATAGTTTCACTCACATGTGTGTCGCATTTGCGCAACCCTTATGGAGTCCCACAAAATTTTTGTAAATACTATGGGGTCCTGGGGTCGCGAAAAAAAATCTCAATGATGAAGGGGTCGCGACTAAAAGGCGTTTAAGAAACCATGCATTAAATCAAGCTTAATATAAATTTGCTTTATTTGATGATACTTAAATATAAATAAGTTATTTTAAAATACATTAATTAACCTATTGAATAGAGCTAAAGAGAAATATTTTGCTTAGCATCACAATCATTTTACAAAATGAGCATTCTGTTAACATGCAGTTCTATATATTACGAAAACTTTATGAACAGGAACTTTGTTGTTCAACTTAAATTTTAGACAAGCAAATGTTTTCTATTTTTAAAACTGGCTTAATGCATTAAAACAAAAAGATAATTCCTTATAAATATACATACTGCGGTTTAAAATTTTCTCTAAATATGCCATGCTTAAGTGCTAGAGGTATCAGAGTGAGAGTTACTTTAATTAAATGCAAGGAGAGGTAGGTACTAAATTAGCGACATGACTAATAGCACATTTTGCTTTGAAAAGATCTTAAATGAAATCTGACAGCAGAATGTAACGTCTTTATTTATTAATATAATTTAAGGATAAAGAACTTAATATAAATCAATGGATCTTTAATAGTGCTATAGATAAAAGCATAGAAGCTACAATTCATTTTCTGTTTCAAGTTATATTCGCTTAAGGGGGAATTCGTTTTTGTTTTGTCAAGAATATTATCCAAAAAACATGTATTTTCACTTGCAGAAAATATTTGCTGGAAACTTTGTATGCAAATAATCCAGTGAAAAAGTTCAATTGTGGCTTGAATATTTTCTTTAAATAAATGAAAAATTTCCATGTAATTAATATTAATTTACGATCCACAGGAAACTTCTTTCTCTACTATTTGACGCAGCTATTTTAAAAAGCTGACTTATGTAAAATTCACAAAGTTTTTAGTAATGTTAATATGGTATAAATCGTTAATAAATTTTCTAAAAAACAGCCCACAAATTAATAAATTAGTTACCTAAAATATAATTCTGTATATGCATTTGCCTACACATACTTAAAATGAATTAAATACACAATAATTTAAGTAAAACAGTGTCAGTAAAATTATACATTTTAATAGTTAATAGCAGTTACCAAGTTTTACCTTAACATATTAATTTTAATAATTTCTTAATTAGCAGGATGATTCAATTAAGGCAAAATATGAAAGAAATTCATCCGATGGAATAGTTTTATGAAGGATATATTTAAATGAAGCTAATAATGTTTACATTACACATGGCAGAAACTGAGAGAACTCCATGCAGTTGAACTATTTACAAGGAATATAAGTTAGGTCAAAGTACCATACTGGAAGGATTAAAGCGCTTGGGCGAAAGGAGCTTTTAAATTTAAAATAGAATATGCGCTAACAGTATTTATTAATATGGAATGATGACTCTCCCGTGTTTCATCTGATGTACAGTATTTGGTAATTTTTGCATTCTAGTGTAAGTATTAGAAACAGACTTAAATAACACTAAATGCCACAATTTACCTGTATATTTCCTCTGCACGTTTCTGAGCATATGATTTATAAACTGATTTATGGTAACAATGTATATTGTATACACAAATAGCAAAGTATTTATGTAGGTAAAAATAATATTGCTGAAACTGATAAAGTCGTTTGAAATACACAATATATATAAG
Organism: Stegodyphus mimosarum; assembly: GCA_000611955.2. Classification (NCBI taxonomy): domain Eukaryota; kingdom Metazoa; phylum Arthropoda; class Arachnida; order Araneae; family Eresidae; genus Stegodyphus; species Stegodyphus mimosarum. The sequence goes on from KK119181.1 coordinate 257,961, forward strand.
TGAAAAGAGAGATGGAATATGTGAGTAAATATGATAAATTAGATTACAATAATAATAAACAAATAACATAAAAAACTGAAAAAGGAAATTTTATTTGAAGTTATTTCCTAACTTCTGGAAAAACAGACAGCATTTCCAACTTATTAAATTCAATTAGACTCTACCTATGTCATTTTTAACTAATATTTTGCATTTTTCTTATAGTTTTCATAAATTTACTATTTTAGTAATATAAAAAATATATCTGTAACAGGATATAAGGGTTAATTGAGTTAATGTAGAATATAAAATTACATTACAATGGATCTAACACGACTTAGTGGCAGTAATGCATCCGAAACGTTCTATGCTTCGTTCTCTAGAAGAAATTTAAAATTATTATACTTAAACAAAAAATTCATATTAGGTATAGCAAAACATCATAAGCTCAAATTACCAGAGTTGAATGCAAATCTAGTTTTACTCCATTCTTGAAAACTAGTTTATTATTTTCAATTGAATTTTTAAATAATAAATAAATAACAGCTTTTAGCTACTTTTTTTATTTTAATTTTTTTCCCTTGTAAAAATAACCATGCAGGATATTTTTAGGAAATAAACAGTACTTTAAGCATGCATTTTCCACATACTTAGTACAAATAGTTCATTCTAGTTCTGTTGCTATACATGAATTTAAAGGATTTACATTAACCAGTTTTTTTTTAGATGTAAAGAATTTTAACTTTACTATACAAAACTTCACTTTCATTATTTTTCTCAACGTCTGAAATCATAGTTTCATTTTCTACCGAAACTATATTAGGACATTCTGATGTATATTGTCCTATTTCATTAACTGAACATTTTTCAAATAATAAAGACACATTAAAAGTAATAACATAAATGGTTAGATAGATTCAACAAGTTTCATGACCCTTGTCAATGAACTTCCAGGTGTGCCCCCTTCGTCGCACGGACAATATCAAGTTGATATTCAATTTCACGCCAGGTACCGGCAAGCATGTCGGCATCCACAGAGGCTATTGTAGCTTCTAATTCTGACTTTTAGGCCATCAATGTTCGACACTCTGCTCTTGTAAACGTTGTCCTTTACAAATCCCCAAAGGAAAAAGTCCAGCGGCGTTATATCAGGTGATCTGGGTGGCCAAGGAATTGGACCTCCTCGCCCAATCCATCTTCCTCTAAAATGGTCATTCAAAGAATGACTCGGTCGTGCATTAGTCCACACCACACATTAAACTTTGGGGAATCCCTTTGCGCCTCACGTTATTCATGGGGGCTTTCCGATCCCCATATGCCCACATTATGGCGATTAACAATGCCAGAAAGATGAAAGGATGCTTCGTCGGACAACATTTTGCGCTTCAGAAATTCAGCATCATCTTCTATCCTGCTTAGCATATCTTTTACAAAGGCCATCCTCCTAGGCCTATAATAATAGGCAATAGTTGCCAAAAACAAAAGAGAGAAAAATGCAATTAATAAGCAGACGATGTTTAGAAAAGTACAGATATTTAGACTGGATAATGAAATTATCCGAAATTAACCACACGCGCAGACGATATTTATAAAGTAAAGATATTCAAACCCGAAAAGGAAATTATATAAGTTATTCCATCAATAAATGCCATAAGTTTGTTTATATCTTCATTATTTTATGAGTTATTAAACATCAAAATTTATCCGGGACTTTATAAACACCCTGTATTATTATTTTTTAATTTACAATGGAAAAAACAACAAAAATATCAGCAATTTCTTGATTTTATACAAGCATTTTTGCATATTTACAATTTCCATTTGCTGTATCAAAGTACTTGATTTAATAAACTATAATTCAAATAATTTAAAGAATTTTAGATCAAATACTAACTTTTCAATGAATATTTTTATGCAGTTCTAATAAACGAAATAACCATCAAGTTTTTCACTTGAAATATTATGTATAGAGAAACCTGAAACTGCAGTAAACAGTAATAAAACTATTAATTTATTTAAAACTTAAAGGAAAGCAAGCATTCTTACTTGAATTTATTTTGTTTTTTAATTGAGTTATTGAGAATTTATTTTCTTTCTTTAATTACGGCAGTCCATTTGAAATAGCAAAAATCAAACAAGCTAAACTAACAAAAAAGGAATGCATTCATAAAGGAATTAAAGAAAACTTTATATATTTCAGTGATTACAAATGCATGAAATTCAGTATAAAAAAAATTGAACACAGATATGGAGCAAAAGGACCTGGGTTTTATCACATAAAATTTCATTTTTAATAGCACAATATCTCCTAGTTAAAGATTATATATTAAGCCAAATTTATAAAACTAAATTTAATTAAATTAAAAATTAAATTATTTTTAGGAAAAATGCTGAATAAATAAAAAATGTGTATTTTATAAATAAATGAAAGTTACAAGCTTAATGTTTTGGCATAAGGTAGATATTTTAAGGGCAATTAGTGTATGCATTTTTCAAAATAGATTTCTGAACAATTAACCATGCTAAAATTGCCTTTCTTTATCCATTAGGCTATTTCCTGCTCAAATATAGTATGTTTTAAGATAAATACTAAAATGCTTGAGTAAAAGCAATATAACTATAAGAAAGTGAGAAACACACAAACAGGACTGACACAAACAGGGACAAAACACACAAGTGCAAAAGAGAAAGTTTTAAATTTATTGATGGTTGTTTATGTCATTAACAGTAAAAACACTGAAAATGAATGATTCGGCAAGTTCATAAAAGAACAATACATGCTTTAGAAAATCACATTTCCTAGAGTGAAAGAGTGAATCTATTCGTAAAATTTTACATAGGTGAAGAAAGCAAGAATATTAAACACTGAAAATGTAAAATTTTCACTTTCTTTCTTCAAATAATACTGTAATATTAGATCTGATATAGCATCCAATACATCTTCTTTGCAGCAACGTCTAAGTCGCAGCCATTGCTGACTTGACAAATATTCCTCCACATCGCCGGATTTCCTGCTTTGCCATTGGTAAATGAAAAAGAATCAAAACGCTTTTTTTTTCTTTATAATTAAATATATTAAGAAATCCTCTAAATTAGCATATGAAATAAATTTATTTTTGTACTGTGTAAATTTCTATTCGCAGTACCTCTATAGTAAAGTAATAATTCAATTTTTCTACGAAAATTAGAAATGTCTGTCTATGCGCATCCTCAGTGTTTAATCGTAAAAGGGGTAACTCTAATAAGTTAGCGTAAAATTAAAAGTGAGAAACAAACCAACGTAAATTTTGAGTTCATTTAACCGGAAATTTGTACTTATTCTGAAGATCTGCATATTAAGAATGTTCTTGACTGTTTCAAGAAAAATATAAAATATAATATAATTATTTATTGACATTATTTATTTGTTTTTCCCTAGTATACAAAATATTAAAACCACTATAACATTTCATCGTACATTACACAAAATTTTAAAAAATTAGCCTCATGTGATTTTTAGAATAACGACTAAAGGAACTGAAATTTATATAAAGTATCAGGATTCAGCTTGTAATTTCGTAGAGTTATTATTATTATTATGATTATGTAACAATATGTGACATTAAAACTCATTAAAAAAAACTCTATTTTTGAACATAGCCTATTTGTTTTTTGTTCGAAGGGGGGGGAACTGAAAAATGAGAAATAAAATAACATATACTCTGAATCATATATTTTTTAAAAGGTTTTTAGAATTCGTAAAATATTCGTAAAAGTAACGAATGAAAAGTACTATATTGTCGACAGTTTTTATCAGTATATTTCGTTTCGTATAATTTTCGTAAAAATAACATGCGTAAAATACGATAATACGTCGGTAGTATCTTCATTTTTTATTCGTAAAACGTTTGTAAAAATAACGTGCAAAAAAGTACCATACCTATTTTCACCAAAATTATACGTATATTTTTGGGGGCATGCTGCCTGGGTATTTACAATATACATACCTGACCTTATAAATCTTAACTGATAAATAATAAAAGAAGGAGTTTATAAGGTATTTTCTCCCTCCTTCCAGCATGTCTTCATGGTGCAACGGTAGCAAAATCGGCGCGTATTAGAGAGTGCAGTTTCCAGTCTCGGGGAAGGTATTACTAATTTTTCAGGTCTCGCGCATCATAGAAACCGAATATCTCTACACGTTTAAATTCAAAGTGCATCGGAACGTAAGCAGTGTTGTTGTATACAATTTTAGAGCGACATTATACTGATTTAAATGACATAAAACACGTTCTTTGAACACGTGAAGTGAAATGATAAAGAAATAACTAATCGTAAATACTTAAAACAAGAAATAAATTCCTCTGATATTTCGAGTTATTATATCTGAACCATGTCACTAACAAAATAATCTTTAAACTCATTATACAGTAGGAGAAGGGTTGTAACAATCCATGCAGTTAGCATCAGAGCTAGCGTTTAAATTCCTTATTTTCTTTATTTACTAATTATGTAAGTATCTGTGCTTAAAATTCAAAGTCAGCGTGAATAGGCATTTCCTTTGCTAATGATCTAGATTCGTAAGTCCTTCCTCAACTTTTCGCTACATTTAGAACGTTTGACTTCGCTAATTATTGAACTAATCAAGACTTCTCGAACAATCTAATCAATCCTTTCTCGTATTTTCTCAAGCACTTTCTTCAATTAGATCAGCTAATTCGTTTCGTGTCACTTACCTCATTAATGTGTTCTAATTGCTCACAGTGAGATATTTTTCAAGCATTATTTGCCAAATTTAATCGGGATTTCTTCAGTTACAAATCTAAAGAGATATATTTATTTGCCTTGTATTTCTTGGAACTAACATAACCAAATTATAAAAACATATTGATATGAGATATCATTCATTGCTGCTTAAACTGCTTTCGGGATACGAAGAAGGAACCATATAAGCTTACATATATTTTTTGCGCAATCCGATTTATGTTTTTCATTTCACAGAGGCCAAATTTATAAAACATGTCAGTAGATTGATACTGCAAACCTAGCATAGCAATCGGCATAATAGCACATACAGTACACACAATGTAATTGTCATTGTATTCAAAGAGTAATCGACATAGTAAGACATGGTACCCATTTAAATATTAAAGCAATTTAACCGTAAATAGTATGTACACTCGAAGTATGCCAGATCAACACATATACACGCGAAGTGTGTTGATATATGTGTCTGTGTAAAAAAATAAATTCTATGCAAGGAAATTCAGTAATACCTTAGTATGTTTTCTTTCTGCATATACGAATATATTGTTGCGTGCGTACGAGTTCGTAACGGATTGAATGCAGAAGTCTGATGGAAAGTTAATAAATTTATTTTTATCACAAGAAATAAAACAAAATGCTGAAAAATTTCCTCACAAATTTTTGAACAATATCACGATATCACACAGTAGTTACATTTTAAACAACTAAAACTTAATAGATCACAATTCAAAGCGCAGAGAAAGCTAATCCGATCTCAAAATTATAGCAGATGTAAACAACAACAACTTAGTAAACAACTGAACTGAGGTGTTTTTTCTGCGGCGTTTATAAGCTTTTTAATTACGCACGAGAACATTCTGGTAATTTTTATTTTCTCGAGGTTTTTGAAAAGTAAACGAGTAGAATTACAGATACAGCTAATACACAACTGCATTTATTTAAATTAAATATCAGTTACGGAGATAAACATTTAATAAATGCGCATGCTCCCGTATTTTTACGTTTTCGGCGTAGCTTTCTCTTAAAACTCATCACACGCTGCATTAAACGGGGACATAAAACAATGTTACTTACAATTCTACCAAAAATAGCTAACTAATTACAAAATCCGTAACACTGCCCGCTTCCCAAGGACTGTACGTCCCGGGCAGTACAATCCCTGGACGGGAAGCCAAACTTACTACTTAGGCATCAATGCAATAACAAACGTTGCATTACAATAACAAACAACTTAAACAATAATTGCAATAAGTAACTTAAAAACAAATGAAATACTATAAAATACTAAATACAAATCAAATACTATCAAATACTAAATACAAATGAAATACCATCAAATACTAAATGAAATACTATCAAATACTAAATGAAATACTATCAAATCCTATACAAATCAAATACTATGAAATACTAAATACAAATTAAATACTATCAAATTTAAAAACAAAAAGGACCATGGTCATACACTATTTCCATTATATACACTACGTACTGTGGCAATAGTAAGGAGCTATCCTGTCTTAATGAACGACTCTAAACCTAGAGTTCAATCACTTACAGATCCGAACCACAACGTCGTTCAGCCTGTTCAGCAATGTGTACGGACAATCCCAAGGTGACTCTAGTTTCGGAAAGAGTCCTTTCCGTTGAGTCGGATTCCACAACCACACCTTGTCTCCTTCGTTGAATCGATGTCGCGTAGCTCTCCTGTCGTATCGCGTCTTCATCTTCACCGTCGCCAAGCTGATTCGCTCCCATGCAAAATTGTGCATTACTTCAAACTCGGCCTGGAAATCTTTGATGTATTCCTCAGGTGATGAAGGCGCATCTGAAGGGCGGCCAAATAAGAGATCACAATGCAGACAAAGGTGACGACCGAAGAGCATCTGAGATGGGGAATAGTCGGTAGTCTCGTGGACAGCACTGCGGTATGCCAGTAAAAACAGTGGTAACTTCTTATCACAGCCTTGTTGGTTTCGGGAGACCACCAATGAGAGGTTATTAAAGATGGTTTGATTAAACTCCTCAACCATGCCCTCCGACTGGGTATATAAAAGCGTCGTTTGGGGTTTGTCAATGCCGAGTAGCTTGCAGAGCTCTTTGATTATAACCAAAGTAAAATTCCTTGCCTAATCGGAATGTAATTGAAGAGGCACTCCGAACCTGGAAATCCACTGCTGTATCATTACCTGTGCTACTGTGACAACCTTTTGATCAGGATTAGGATATGCTTCAGGTCTCTTGGTGAAGTAATCAATGACAACGAGGATGTATTTGCTGCCATCAGCAGTTCCTGGCAGAGGTCTCAAGATTTCAAAGGCGATACGTTCAAAAGGCGATCCCACGTTGAAACGTTGCAGCTTGCCTGAGCTGCGTTTCTTCGGTCGTTTCGGGCTCCCACAGGCGTCGCAATATCGGCAGCAAGTTTGCACGTCATCGTTTGCATTGCTCCCGTAGAAACGCTTTCGAAATCTCTACAAGGTCTTCATTACTCCGAAGTGGCCTCCTGTAAGGCCGCTATGTAGTTCTTTAAGGACGTCCGAGATCCGGGATCTTGGAAGTATCAGCTGATTAAACTTTCCATCATCCGATTCAAGTTTCCGGTATAAGACGCCATTTCGAACGTGAAGTGACTCCCAGAGAGCGCAATGTTTTTTTGTCTTAGAACTGTAGATCGAAATGTCCTGCCAGGTAGGTTTTCTGTTTAAGGACTTAATTGATTCAATTATAAGTTTAATGTCGCAGTCTTTCAGCTGGTATTTCATGAATTATTTATCTCTCCATGGGTCTGTATCAGTCGATGCTAATGTCGTAATTTGTCGTGCGACCGGATTAAGTAGCTCTTCTATCGTTTCGACCCTGGAAGAATATCAGTATCTTTCTGGGCAGGATCTTCTGGGATAGGAGGATTAGGATATTCTTATCTCTCTTTTAAGAATCTTCTTCTTGGGGTATTCTTAACTCTCTTTCAAAAAGTATGATATCTAGGTTTTGTCTTTGTAGGTTGCGAATTTACTTTTGCTACTTTTAGTTTATGGATAAAATTGAAGAAGCAAGAAAAAAATTCTCAATAATTTTCTGTAAAAAATCAATATCCGTATACTTGTAATCTTTTGCTTGGTAGCGCGCACTACCGTGGTTGGTATAATTACAGTTCTTGTAAGTATATGAAGAGTTACACAGAATATAGCAGCAAACATGCAATGAGAAAATTCTATAGAATATCAGTTGTAGTTGTACAGAGAATATTCTTCGCATAAATGGACGAGACAATTAAGATAATGGCCAAGGAATCTATCCTCCATATACAATAAAACGAGAAAATCTTGCCCTAAAATGCAGGTCTTTTAAATGCACTTCAGCACTTTTGCAGAATTCTGGATGAAACTTGTAGAGTGTCCAAAGCGTTCGACATGTTATACTTTATATAAATTGCCAACCATATTTCTTACCTTTCTTCGAAATGTTTCTGTTTTCAACTTAATATCACATTTATTCTTCTTTGTTCGAAACTCCTTTAGCTGATCTATACGGAACGAGGAGCGATTTAAACATTCATAGATACAAGAGTGGAATAGTGGGTAGATTTACATAGAATTTTAAGAGTATTATATAACTCTATGGGGGATTTAAGGAAACGTTAATTATCCCTAGGTCATTTTTCTTTTTTAGAATGTTAGTGTCCGAATCATGACAATACAAAAATTCAAGTGCTGGGCGAAACTGAAATTCGATTTGTGATAAAGTGCTTGTGTTTAAAATTCATGTTAACGTAAGATATTTATTAGAATTCCTGCGAAATCTTATATTTATTGTTTGGTTGGTTATATTTCAGTTTCTAGCTTAAAATCTAACAAGGGTTCCTACGCGAAGCCAATAGTTGAAGAGTAACAATTAAAAACGCCAGTTGCTAAAAAACCAGTGATGCATGAACTGATTCAGAATCAAGAGCAAACGAGAAAAATAATCTATACAGCGACGTATGAAACAGCGACCAGATGAAAATGTTCTCACTGAAATCACCATAGACTATATTACAGATCAGTATGTTAGTATATCCTTGTTAAATTGGTTACCCTTGAGAGCTATAATATATATAGAGAAGGACTGTGTAGTGATTTCTCGCAGAGTTCTATTCAGGAAACAGGCCAAAGAAGGTTAAATTTACTCCTTATTCCAACTCAAAATAACTAACAGATGGCTTCTTCTCAGGCTTACAATTAAGCCTTCACTTGGGCTTTAAATCAAGATAGAAAATAAGAAACTAATCTAATATTAACTAAAATAAAATCAACTGAAGCTGCACAGAAATACTAACAGAGTTGGCCCTTATTGGAAATTACCAGCTAATAATAGCAGGCACATAATAATACAGCAGAATCGTAGTAAATTAGACTAAGCAGAACACGCTCTGCTAACTCTCTACTAGGCTCTTCTAGTAAAGTGGCCGAGACTTCAACTTAAATACTCGTTTATACCTCATTTACATAAAACGTAATCCTAAAATTTCATTCTGGTAGGGAGTCATGGGTGAAAAATGAGAACGTAAAGAAAATGCTTGTTACAAAATAAAAATAACTACAGAGGCTGTTCGCACATTTTTTAGACGATGTATATTGTATTCACAAAACTAAATTACATAAAATTCTTGTGTTTTAAAATATTCTATTTGACATCCCCTATTCTGAACTATCTTTCGACACCGCAATTTCCAGGATAATAATGCCTTTTGAAGTGTCAGAAGAGGTATTCTATCCCATTCCTGCCGAACAGCTTTGCCTGCCGACAACGTTTAGATAATGCAGTTTTTAAAAGTCCGAAAGAACACCAGTTTTTTGTTCCATTTCTTAAAAATTGGAGATAAAATATGTTCCGGATAGTAATTGGAGTTAATCTTGACATTTTTTTGCACTCTCTTTATTTTTAAGTTGTTATTATAAGAAAAACCAGCAACAATCATGAATCCCTTAGAAAAACTTTCTTTCGATTCTTTGAACCACGTACTTAATTTTTTTTCTCCCCTTTTATAATAATAAATGGCTCTTTTTCTGTTACAATCATTTAAATACACCCATGCTTCATCTATTGTGACAATTGTTTTCCATTTATCTTTGGATGAGTGTTTCTCATATAGAATTTTGCAGCGTGTCCCGCGTTGAGTGATATGCTTTGGAAGAAGACGATGAACATTGCGTTTTTTCGCTTTCTTAAGATTTAAATAAACGTTTATCATTTTGTTTACAGTGGACACCGAGCATTTTAATGATTTTGCAACTGTCCTTTGACTAGGGGGGTTTTCTTTTAACATTAAACAACGTACCTTTGCAATAGTCGAATATGTCCGTTTTTTCCTTGGATACTTGTTTGGAAATTTTGTCCCACTTGAGGATCCAATTTGACGTTTTTTCCCTTTCTTGTTGATGATATTACCTATCGACGCTTTAGGTATAACAAAACCATGACTCTCACATCGTTTTTGGATAACGGAGTATGCATATTTCTCTTCGGAAAGAGCGTAAATATAGCCTTCGAACCACTGCTTTGTTAAATTCGCAAAAACAAACTTTCAAGCCACAGACGATAATTTTGACTTTTAAAAACATAGTACAATTGCAATTACTTCTTTTACAGCAAACGATTTTTTATTACCGCTTACCAAAATCGTCTAAAAATGTGCGAACAGCCTCTGTATCAGAAAGTTAAAATAAATATCTACATCTTTCCCCACCAGAATTTAACTACTCGAATAACAAAGGTTTAAAATAACATTGTTGAGTGTTTAAATTCTAACCTTGAAATCCCGTCTCTGTATTCAAATAAAAATTCCATCTTTGAATTTTATGTTTTAAACTCCACTTGTAAAACTAAGTTTAAAACTCTTATCTTGATAACAATCGAAGAAAAACATTTTAAGAGCCATCGTTACATTAGTAATTAAATTTAAACTTAGACCTAAGAGAAAAGAAAATTTTTACAATTTACAATCTTCTTTTCGGGAACATACATAACATGGAAAATTCGTTCAAGGAAATGGCGAGAATTTTAATTTGAATTCTCGCCATTTCCTTGAATGCTCTTTGTCTCCTCCCAGTACATATATAAGAAAAATACATTATTAGGGTTATTCACAGAGATTCTTTGGCTACATTTTCAAGAACAATTTAAATTTTCACATTTATTTGGTTCTTAACCAATTTTCACTCACTCGTAAATTTATTTCCTCCAAGCTTTCCAAAAACTTGTTCTAAAAACGTTACGAGCGTGTTTCTGTAATTTCAAGAAACTACCACCTGACCAACTTTCTAAATATTAGATTAAATTTGACTTCCGAGACCTCGAATGACACCTTACGTTCAACACAAAAATTAATCTGCTAAACAAGAATGTGTGTTAAACTTCCGTTTAAACTAAAGAGCCTAACTTCAATTATTCATAATTATCACTTTCCTGCAAGTAACTCATTTAAATTCATACACAATAGTTTAATGCCTACTTGCCTTTCTTAAAGCAAACGCTATTTCGTTGACACAGTCATCCCAGCTGTTATGATAATTCTTTACGTAACTTCGAATAATTTTTACAACATTCTTTTCTTGTTCCTCTATATTTGACTGCGGACGATGCGGAACTACCTTTAAATGGTGTATGCCAAGCCCTGCTCATAAGTTTTCAAAGATCTGACTAACGAACTGCTTGCCATTATCAGAAATTACTTTAATGGGGCCCCCGCACTTTATTGTATAAATTGACTTCAGGGATAAAGTCCCAACAAGTCGATCCTCTCAATTTATTACGAAAAGTAGTGCGTTAAGCTTGCATGTTGAGGGTAGCGGATTTTTTCCGTTTGATGACTGACGTCAGAAAAGATCGAAACGCACGTATATATAGAGAGAGAGACATAAAAGATTAGTTCTCTACTTGATAGTTTCTCACTCGCCGTACCCTCCAGTTTCCATATATTTATAAGGTTTTACCACTTATCTTAGGTGATGTTTTGTGAATATTATGCGCATAATGGGGTTATCATATCTAAAAGTGCATGAGGCTAAGAGATATTGTTCCGAGAAACGAACTTCTCCTACCATTGAAGGGTTTACAGTAGAAACAGTTTCGCTGGAAACAATGTATATGCTAGCCACGCGGGTAATAAATTTTTTGTCTGTTATAGATATACCCAAAGTATAATTAGATACATAATTTTAATCCTATATATTTTTACTTGACCTCAAAAAATCATTTTTCAATTCCGCTAAATTAAGTTACTGAAGAACCGGCTTCACAGTAAGGAAAATTTAGTAGTAACAAAATGGGCGGAAAATGTAAATTGTTTGACTGCCTCCATTTTAGCGTTAGAAAATCTGGTACTCTAGCCACGAAAAATTAAGAAAGCGTAGGCTATATTAGAATTCAAAGAAATGTATGCATATGAAATATGGTAGCATATATTAGAATTCAAAGGTATTATACTACCACTACTGAGAGAGATATACTAGAGATATACAGAGAGAGAGAGAGAGAGAGAGATATTGGCCGTTAAAAAAATGTGAGTTTATTTTTGTAAGGAGGCTGTTACTGTATATATGTATCATGCATTCATCGTACATGTGTATTGTGGGAAACGTTTGTTACCCAGACATTTGAAATGTTATCTTAAATTTCAAGAATACAAAAATTAAACATATCTCGAAAACAGAAATATTTTAGCGAATGCCCTATCAAGAACCAGTCTAGATGATGAGATGAAAGAATTAAAATGTGACGCACCGACATCAAAAGATCCGCGAAAACATCTATTTCAGAATTGCAAGTAGACCTACAATTAAGAAATATCTACGATTACTTGAAAGATCTCGATCACTTTGAACGTCATAACATAACAGAAATTACGAATACAGGCCGCCAATTGGTAAACCATTACAACCTTCCGCTCCATTCAAAAGGACCAAGTAAGATTAATAAGTAACGACCGGTTATCTCGGAAGGTTTAAACATTTTATATGTATTGCTTGATTCTCCATAGTCAGTCAATCTCGGAATACGAAAAGCAATACAGGAAGTAGGAGAAGCCGCTTATTTTCGACAAGTACAATGGTTTGTAAATGAAAATAACATACTTAAAATAATTGCCAATCAATTAACGATATAAATCATAGTCGAGCTGGGTACCTAAACAGCATAAATGCCACATTCTGTAATGAAGGCATAGGAATTTATGTTAGGCTCTTACCCAGGTTGTGAGAGAATAAAAATAAATTCTTTCTTGTGACAGTAGATCAGCTATCGAATGGGAAATAATTCCTCTCTGTAAGTGGTACGCGAAAATTGTTGTCGATTCATTTTTAAATCAATTTATATTAAAATATGGAGCTCCGATAAAAGTAATCTCAGATAACAACAAGAAATTTATCAAGTCAAATTTTTGACGAAATAAGTGCGAGTCATAACAGAAAATACTTTGAAATGGTCCCTTATCGACTACAATCAAATATCGCTGAGCGTATGAATAGAAATATAATGGAAATTATAAGCTGTATAAGAAATTACCACCACTATTGTGATAGCTCTGTTAATGAACTCGCCTATGTACTAACATCCACAATACAGCATCACTGGGAAAACATCGACTGATTTATTTCTTGGCACGAAGTATATTACGTCTTTCGATAAATGATTTTTTGTTGAAAAATGATCGGAAAGGTTTAAGGTGACAGACAATCAGATATTAGCTGATGATGTAATATGCAATCGAAATAGGATCCAGGCGGAATTATATTACAATAAAAAGAAGCGTGAGCTCGATTTTAAGATGCGAGATCAAGTTTTATCAATAAAGCAGTCAGTTTTATGCGCACCGGAAGGAAAGGTGAAGAAATTTCCTAATGAATGCTTGAACGACCTTAGATTTTCAAGTACCGTGTCGTTGATGTCTGCAATGTCTAGTTCTTATAACAATATATGAATTCAGTTAATTAGTTGATGAAATTCTACAGTCTTACACACTGGTTCCCCCAACACAAAGCCGGAAATTGGTATGAAAAAACGAGTTTTGAGAGAACAATGTGAACTGTGAAAGGTCATTCCTTTACGTCTAAATTCTATAGCTTAAATATTTCTATAGTTAAATTATTTTAACTTCCAGATCCAAGAAGGGTATTTCAGACAAACCTTGCTCGTGGATCTATAAGAGGCTAAGCGAAATATTATAGACCATGTGTGGGAGTTTAAATTACGTTTTGTAAGAGCTGGCTCATGATTTTAGATCTTAGAATTTAAAATCTTATCCAAGGTCCTTAAGCCCTTCATTTGCATTTATTTTATTTCTGGTGAAGAAACTTGTAGAATTGTATGTTAATTAATCAGTTAATATGAGAGAATCTTTATTTTAACTTCTTCTTCCTGTAGTTCTCCCTAGAACGTAAAACATTTGCTGGTTATTTAAACCCAGGCGTTTAATATGCAGAGCTTCTGGCAGCCTCGCCTTGCTGTTGCTTGCAATAACCAGCTCTGAATATTTTATTCCGGCTTTAAGAACTCACTAGCCGACATTTAAGATACGCGCCGTTAATTATCTTGAGCCTCCTTAAGTAATCTATTGTATCTGTGGGGGTTCAGGATAAGTTACTTATGCTTGAGATTAACCTTATGATATGTTAATTTAAATACTCACCAGTAGTAGGGGCTCGCTAATATAGTGCGATCGCACATACTATATCGCACATATAGTGCCTCCTTTTCTTTTAAGAATTAAATAAAAAGATTATTTTGATCTTAAGACTCTGTCATTTGTTTTATACTAAAGCGGTAACTCGCTACCAGTCTAGTAAAGTCTGCAGGACCTAAACACAAGCCTACAGACGACCAGAACGTAGGAGATATACACAAACAAGACATGACATCTCACACATGATATTAAAATAATTCTTGAGATTCAAATGTTCACGTCTTAATTGCGGGGAAATATCATAACATTCAAAATATCGAATTTCAACTAAAGGTACTCTAAAACATACAGTGTCGATTCGTTGCTGATGATGTACAGGATCAATTTTGGGAACACAAAAACTCGACGACCTGCAAATAATTCATTCATAGTCAAATTTTGAGCAGATAAGAGAGCTGAGATCAGGTTCACAGGAAGTGTTCGACAGAATATTCATGATTTTTATCATTTCTTTTCAAGGATACGACCTGATGTAGAAGAGTAAGATTACGGTCGAAAACACAAATAAAAATGTAACGCCTTTTCTTCGGGAATCAGTACGTCTTTCAAATCAAGTTCGGGTTCAGGATGAAGAATCATCGTAAGTAAGCACGTATACAGTCTTCTAAGTAAAACGTATACAGTCTTCTAAGTAAAACACTTCTAACCATACTCGTGTACTCAATTTTATTATTATACTAGCTGTACCCGCCCGGCGTTGCCCGTGCATTTAGAAAATGCAGATAAGTGAATAGCGCAGGAATAGTAGTGTAGGACATGTAGACTGTCTCTCTCTCTCCCCCCCCCACACACACAACATTCCCCGTCGATAAAAAGGAACAATATATCTTAACCATGAGCCATCTGTTAAAAAATTAGTTTAAATGAGAACAGACCTCATATTAGCACATGCTAGGAAACCGTAGTCATGTGGTTATAATCATTGGTCTGAAGTTTAAAGAAAAGTAAAACATAAAAAATTCAAAATCAAAGATAGGAAAGAGTTGAAAGGGAAAGATAGAGAGTACAGTACAGAAAAAATAAAAAGTAACGAAAACATGGATGAAATAAAACATCCTGCTTACAGGAAATTTGGAGTTGAGAACCAATTAAATTTTTAATTTAAGTGTAAGTTAAACTTAGATGACAATGAATTAGAAGAGGAGAGTGTTTGTGTATGTTTGTGGAGCTCGGGCTGGGGTCGCAAGGGCCCCTGACCGATTAATGTCTGTTGGTACTGCAGCACTGGGAAGCAGCACCATTCGGATTATTGCTCATGCTCTCAAGAGAGCACTAAACAATAACATCATCATTTAAAGCATGACAGTCAGAGTTAGTTTGGGAGAGTGGAGAGTGGCAATAATTTTTCTTTAGATTGTCCTTTTCGTTAGAGAGCCTCGGGATAAACTATATTTAATGTTCTTCCATTCGGAGCTAAGATGTGTAGATTATCGGCATTACCAACTCTTGAACAACCCACGTACAGTTGACCATGGGAGAAACACGGCTTACGGAGGTCGAGCCCTACAACTTTGAGAGATTGTCCTTGTGCCTTATTAATGCTCATCGCGAAACTCAAACGAACAGGGAATTGTAGACGCTTAAACTGAAACGGGAGATCGGAAGGGATTATAGGAATTCTTGAAATAAACACATCTTCGCCTGCAGCATGTCCGGTCATGATGGTGGAATTGTTATAAATCGATTTAATAAGTTGAAAATAAATGATAGCAACAAATCACAATAATAGCAACACAATAATGCAAATTAAGAAACAAAAACTGAAGAACAAAAACTTTATAAAAAATAATTTTTTTAAAATTTTTCTAATTCAAAAATCGAAAATCGGGCTTCGAGGTCTGGTGGCCAGCCCCTTTGTGCTTCCGTGTAAAAAATTCCCGGTCCCTGCGTGCGATAGATTTAGCTGGAGAGCTCGGTCAGACAAATGGACAGACAGGCAGACAGACAGACAGACACATTACACTTGCTTTTATTATGTAAGATTCAAAGTGACAAGCTATACTTTGTCTCTCAACGTATCGCATGCCTGCTCCTTGACAACTAACTTGAGGTCGTCAACATATAACTAACATTTCATGGACGGTAAATGATGCTCTTTTAAAATCGAATTAATTTTTAACCAAACAGAGCAATACGTTATATAGGCAGCCGTGCGGTATACACTGTTCTAAATTGCAATAACTAACCTCCACCCGTCCAGAGTGTACAGAAGCAAACATTACATGGGATTTTTAATCCTGTAAGAGCTGTTTTATGTAAATAGGCGGATTATATTGTGGGGGTTTATTTATTTAATTCCAATGTTCACACCTAGAACCCCACGAACACTAACAAGTGAATAATCACTTAAGTGTGAGAGCAAACACGTAAGACTTACGAAGGGTTAACTACCCTTTATTTCTGAGAATAAATACAATCAACTCCTAACTCGAAGTATACACAAAGCCTCCACTTGGGCTTGAACTTAAATAATTGCGAATTTAAACTAAACTAAGCTTAACTAAAGCTATCTGAAAGATATAGCCGAAGCTATTAGGTTTCTAAGTAGTTGGCCCCTAAATATTAATTAAATCGGCGAAGCCATGCAAGGGCCTAAAGTATGACCGAGCGTAGTAGCTAAGAGAGAATGTAGCCAAAAGGCAAACGCGCGCTAGTCAGGAAAATCAGACTTTCTGTCTGTCGAAGTCGGCGAAACATCGATTTAAATAGTACTCTTACGCATTTGCATACACTGCATTTCTGAAATTACATTCTGGTAGGAAATTGTAAGCTAAAATTGGAGTAGATAGAAAAGTTGCATAACTTAAAACAACTGTTAATAAAATTAGTATAAAACAATATTACACAGATGGCGAGGTATGTCACACTTCCATATTGTGTTGTAGACTTCTATATAAAAAAATATACAGCCAAAGTTGTACTCCTTTATGTATGCTTACTGATACCATTTTCTATAAGCAAAAAAGTATCAGCAATTGTCTGTTCTTTTCTAAATAAAGTTGGATGAAAAGGAATATAAATATTCATCTCTAAGTAGTAAACTAAGCAAGTGTTGAACATATTTTCAATCAGCTTCAGCTAGCCAAAGCCATGCTGCGTTAACTAAAGATGCTCTTTGGTTTTTTCCCAGTTTCATTAGTGAATTAATAAAAGATTTCCTTCATGCATTGGTAAATACGTGACCTTTACATACTCTATTGAAATGCAAGAGAAGGGCTACAAATTAATTAGAGGAAAAGTATTTTAGTACACAATAACTAATGCAATCGACGGCAGGACATGATCTTACCTGTGATATAGCGTTTTCTAGCTCAAGCATAGTTACATCTTGCCATGAGGCTCAGAAGTGGAAGAGCTGAAGTCAATGGATTGTTTGGTTAGAGAACAATGTAGCAGAAAGAAATGCAAAATGATAGTTACTGCTTTTTGATAAAGTTGAAAACGTCTATTCGATGGTATCGTTAATCCCTTTCCATGGACAATATGTGATCTTTGTATACACCAAACTGTTTTCGTTATATTTCCCTTACTTTCCTGTTGGTGGGGGAGACTCATACGAGATCCACGAAGCCCTCTGGTTCTCCCGAAGCACTTGATGTGTAGTTATTTTAGCGTCTTTAAAAATTATAAAGTTTGCTTCAGTAGGATATCGATGAAATATACTGCATGTTTTCCTTTCTTTTCTAATGATAACTTCTTTCAATTTCACGAAGTTTCTGGTATTTTGGAAAAATTGCTGACGGTTTCTGAATAGATCATTCAGGTGCTTAAACAATTTCATCAGTAAGAAAGCACACAGCTTGATCAATGGGCACATCCTTCACCATTGCATCACTGAAATATCCGTGAAAGAAGAAAGAATCCAACAGAATCAAAAGAAACAATAGTGTTTTGAAGAGAGAGGAACATCCATTTTCTCTAAAAGTTTAGAAAATTGAGTAAAGATCGCTATTAAAGGGATATTTCCATACACTAAAGCAATAAAATTTTCAAAGATGGGAGGGGGGAGAAATGGTGACAAGTGCAATATAATGGAAGATTTTTATTGGAGAAAAGGTAAGTGTTTTTTGCATTGTTAAAGGTACAGAGCCTATCGGAAGAAGGGTACAGAGCCCATCTCCAGTTATCATGGAGAAGTTGTTCAATTTGTTTCCCGTTGATTTGTATATTTATTATCCTACAGGCCTCAGCTTATTACGGTCTTACAACACAAAGAGTAACATTTTGCAATAAAAAATTTCTTGTGACGTTAGCCACGCTTGTGTCAATCTTCAATCGACACAAGAATAAAGAAAATTATTGCCGAAGGAGAAAAATCATGGACCCTTATACCCCCGTGTACAAAATAAGAAAATTTGCAAATTACGCCTAGTGTTATCAAAAATATTGAGCCAAAGGTACTAATTATGCCGAATTGTTTAAAGTCGAATACGTAAGCGTACGCTTGCATGTCTGGATTGTGGAGAAGATTGTGGAGCCCCATGCTTTACGGTTTACAGTTCCCTGAAGGCTTTATGAGATACGTTGTTTTCAGAAGACCCGCTGTTTGTATCCTGATCATTGCAGCACAGAAGAAAGCGCGTTTAGCCCGATGCAGGAAACATGCGCCTGGGACAAAACGTCAGTGGAGTAATATAAATTTAGACGAGATTCAGCCTGGAAACTGATTCAGGGCGTGCTTGTGTCCAGAGATACCTGGAAACACGATACTAATCCTCTCTCATCAGGGTAAAGGATCATTACGATGATTGGAGGTGTAAATGTTTGGGAAGGTTTTATGTTGGACAGCCACACTCTCCTGCATGTGTTTGATAAAGGCACTCACAAAGCTATGAGATGTATAAAGGAGATCTTAGATCCATTTGTTCGATGTTTCAGGGGGCGCAGTTGTCCTGGGTTCCTATTAATGTTCTGACGTTTCTCTCGATCATATAGGCTCAGCTAGTTAAGATTACATAGCAAATGAGGATATGAATTGACTACATGAATTAGTTAGCCATATTTCCTGATCTTAATGTTATAGAGCACGTCTTGAGCGTTCTTTGTAGGGCAAATTCCTCTCGCCACCCTCCTCCGAGAAACTTCTCGTTGTTGAAAACAACCTTTCTGCAGGAGTGAGATCGACTGCCACAGGGACTTTTCAGCTAGCTCTTGTCAAGTACTCAAGTACACCGTCATGCTGCGCTATCCGCCCGGCTGGGAGAGGTGATCATATCCCATGTTAGACTCATTTTTAGTTCGATATCACAGAGTAGATTTCGGACATTCTTGCACTTTGAGCTTTTACTGTCTAGATTTCTCAAGTGTTAATTTACAGTGCTTAATAATTTTATTAATTTACAGCGAATAGTGAAATTTTAATGTTCATGTACCGCGGGGATGAATACGTGTTTTTCTCATTCAAAGGCGAACAGCTCTAGCGGCGTCGATTCTGGATAGAATTATGGGGTACAAAAATTTAGGATTTGTCTGAAGAGTTGGAACGTTAACCGATTTGCGATGTAAACACCCCTTGGTTTTGAGCTTGAAAAATAGGGGCTTGTCACTGTGAAAAGATAGGACTGATTTTCTTAGAATTTTGGTGGTATTTATTGGTCTGATCCTAGTGGTTAGAGAGGGTTACTGTTTTGTGTAGCATTGGGGAATTTTAATTTTATGCATTTTTTTGAACCAGTAGTAATTATAGAGGCGGTCCACATTTTGAGCGTCGCGAGGTTTTAAAATTGCTCGCTCCCGTGGCGAGAGACATTGTCCGTGGTAGGGCTGCGATTACTGCAAAATTTTCGGTGCGAGAACATGTCCGAGAACAATGCGGTCTCCCATCAAGCTGTCTTCGGCGAATCTCAGTTAAGATCTACGCTACGTTACTATTCTCAAACGTTTGGATGTGTTTGCGTTGCTGGTGGGTTTTTCCCTGCTGAAATTGTGGACATTCATATTGTAGGATTTCCGATTATAGAGAATCAGCGAGGCTGACGGCGTAACAATCGTTTTCAAATGATTGACCGTGCTGGATTCTTAAGGCAGGTGAAGTGCTGGAGTCGTCCGACTCGGTTTTTGACAGCGTATGAAATAACTAACCGTGAGTGCTTTTGTCGACAACTATTTTGTTTCGTCCGAATATCGTTTCCGACGTGGGCATGAAATGATCCGGCAGCTCCCCGAGTTCCACATACTGGTTGCGGCTTCCAGAATCGTTATGGTTGTCTGAGTGATAATGATTTTCTACTAACTGACTGTGTGGGATGCTGGAAAAGGAGGTGAAGTATTGGAAGGAGTCGTGACTTGGTTTATATTTACCGCGAATGAACTAGCCAACCATGAGTGCCACTAAAGTTTAACAGACTATGATTTCGAAGACTATCGTCCAAATATTGTTTCCGGCGTGTTTACCAAATGATCCGGCGACTTCCGAGCTCCACAGACGGTCGGTGTGTGCGGTTTACCGTGATTTTTATTTTTGTTTCTATCTCTTGTATGGCTTTTGTTACTGGTTATTTAATTATTAATTTCAGAAAGTGATTAAAGGTAAAAATTGTGATGGGTAGTAATTTAAATTAAATTGAGGGCAAGTAATTCTTTCTTAAAAAGAAAATTTTCACTGAATTGATGTACATTCAATATTCTATTAAGTAGTTTAATTAATTTCAATTTTGTCAGGAGATACATCGTTCATTGTTACAAGGTGAATTATTTCTTATTGGAAAATTGAAATGTGAGTTTCGTAAAGTACATAACTAGTAAATTTTTGGGTACAATATTGATAGTTGTGCAGATTGTCAAATACAAATTTACGAGAATTTTTTGGATACTGTTTTGTAGCGGTAGTCTGATCAGCTATCCGTAATTAAAATTTTTGGTATATTAAATAAATGTATGTTATTGATTTACTATTGTATGTTTGTTTGTGTTTTTTTTATCTTGTGGTCTACTGTAGGTCACCCATGTGATCCTTTCGGAGAACATGGTTAAACTTCCATTTGAACCTGGGTAGTTTATTGCGGGCATAGGATAAATTTAATGATGTTTATGACTATACGATCAGATTTATTAACTTAACTGAACTGGTGTTTTGATTTCTTAGTGTGAGATTTATTTCTCCCTGGTGTTTTGAACTGCTCTGTGTTTTACTTAAATGAAAAGTGTTTGTGGCTATCTCTAAGGCTGCATTGAAATTTATGTGTTTACAGGAAGCAGAGCTGATTTAGTTAGTTCTAGTGAGAGATAGCGTGTTGATGATTTTGTTTCGGGAATGCATCTTACATGATTAATATTTTTTAATTTTAATAAAACACCAGGGAGGATATTTTCATTTCTTAATGAACTTAAGAGTTGAGAGTTGATATGATAAAACTTAATTTACTGTGTTGAGGATTTATGAAAATTTAATCTAGCTTAAGGTATTAATTATTTTGTTTTCAATCACCAGTCTCTGCATTGATTTAATGAATTTAATATATTTTTATGAGAATTTAGTATTGTATTTTTTAGTTTGTCACGGCAGCACGAAAGGTTGAGTTTGCAATTAAATTTAAAATTAATAGAAAATACCGTAAATTTTGTAGCTTTTCAACACTTCACATGCGTACAAAAAATCATGCGTATATAAAATGACTTTTGAATGGTATAATGTATATTCAGACGAAATTTCATTAACATCATTCCATTAGTCATCCAGAAATTCAACATAATGTGTAAATTCTCTTACATTTACTCACAAATGTATATGTATGACATGTAGAACCGACATATAGAAGAGAACTTGGTAGAGTAGAATAGTTTCTAAGAAAATGTCTTTTGTTGAGAACGCCAGATGGTTGCCTAGAATGATAACGGAAGCAAAGGAAATAAAAAGGTCCTGAGAGCATTTTTGAAGAATATTTCAAAAGGATCTGAGGAAATTTTCCATATATGTATGTATGTGTATATAGCTATATATCTCTCTATATACACAAAAGGTGAGGCCGTAAAGTAACTATAGAATTCCTTATAAATAAGAAAAGATTCTAACCTCGAAATAAGTTTATTTTTTTCAAAATAATCGTCAAAGGAATCTATACAACTCTTCCAAATTTTCTTCAGGTCATCAAAACACTGCTGGAAATTAAGTATTCGTAAAATACGCGTAATCTTTGATTTAGTACCCGAGACATTTTCAAATCTCTGTCCTTCCATAGTCACTTTTAGCTTAGGGGGAAACGAAACCATCAACTGGGAATAAGTCGAGGAAACATGGCGGGTAATTCATCACTAGAATTGAGTGCTTAGCAAGATACTGTTGCACAGAAAATGCTTGATGAGATCTAGCATTATCATGTCAACGAAACCATGGCCCAATTCATAAAGTTACTTCTTAATTCGCTTTTTCCTGTTTCTTAAACGAAGAATCACCTCCTTGTAATAATACTGATTAATTGATTGATTTTCAGGTATTTTCATGGTGAATAATGCCTTTATAATTATAAAATACAATCAACATCTCCTTTGAGTTCAACAATCGTGCTTTTTTGTGTGTATGTGTGGGAAAAGATTGTTCTTTTCGCTGTGCACATTGCCCTTTTGTTTCTAGGTCATGTTGTAGACACCAGCTGTTATGATATACTTTAAGAAATTGCTCTTCTATCAAATTCCGAGGCAGAAATCGAGCACAAAAATTCCTCATTTTCAGATTTCATTCACAGTTAATCTATAGTATTCTTCTCTATCTCAGGCATGTCTGATAGTTGCTGAATTATTATACGTCTGTATTCTAAATTTCCCTATTCTTTAAGGTTGAAAGACACCCTATCTTTGATTAATTTTCAAAGCTTTCGCTCTCACGTTTAAAGCGGTTGTACTGCTCAAAACTGGTGTTCTTGAAAAATGTTTCACAGTATGCTGTTCGAATGATTTCTAACGTTTCGATAACATATCTACCTAATTTGTAATGAAATTCAGAATTATAGCGATGTTGCACCTGGAAACAAACTTTTTAATACAAAGTCTGCTCAGTAAATGAAAATGACTCTCGGCATTTTGACATGAAAATGGCAAAATAACCAGTTTAACTGAAAGTATGAACAGCTGATATGTTATATTGCATTTGTTCTTCCATTTTTCTATTTTATAGTTTGGTCTTTTGATTGGGCGCACTTTGTATATATATACGCAAAGTATGTATGTAACTATGCACAAAATTTGTTACAATTATTAAAATTATATTGCACAGCATAATTACGGTACTAATTTAACTCAACGTTGTTCTTTAAACCCAATTCTGCGAACTTTTTTATCACCCCTCGTAAATTTTGTGAACTATCTGCTCAAAAGGAGTAACCGCGGTATAAAAATAAGATCACTGTTTTACCTTTTAAAGCGTTTTGATGCAATTCTAGCTTCAGATACACTTTAAGGCTCCTAATAACCGTTTAGCTCTTGAGTTGGCTTTAGGAAATAATCGCAAATATAAATAGTAATACCCAACTCAAAAATTAACTTGCAAATCAATATGATGAAGAATGCTTAAACTATCAAACTTTTTTATATCAGACTGTGGTTATTCAAGATAATGAAAATTATAAGGCTTGTGTTGTGAAGAACGATTGATTTGCTATGATGTGTAAGATGGAAAATTGGTGAAACTATAATAGTAATTATAATAACAACTTACTGAAGATAGCTTGTTGTCAGTATCCTCCGCGATGTAAAATCAATAGTGGACAAAATGAAGAGAGTTGGTTATATTTGAGATACTCATTCATACAATATTCTGTTGCTTCCTAGACATGAGACTCCCAACGCAAGTCCTTATTGTAAAGACATCGCTATAAGCTACATGGTTTGCCCAACATCTCACTACCTGGTCGATTCAATCTGTATGAATCATCATCGTTTCCCGGGTATTCCAATCGTACGGAAATTCCAATTCATCGTTATCTAACAGTATACAGAAGTCTCGAGCAAAGTAGCCAGCAAGCGCATAACGAGAGCCTCGAGGTTCGAATGCTTATATTTGCCGCTAAAAGTTTGCAGTTAATACATTCTTACCAATGGTAAGATTCTACAGCGAGTAAATGAGACGATTGGAAAATTCTACTTGACCACCAGAAGAAAGGAACTGAAATGAGTTCCTGTCAGAGGATATCATTCGCTCATGTTACGTGTCACGTAAGTAAGGAAACCTATCGCCTAAAGAATCTGATTTAATCTCTAAGCTGCTTGCGTGACGTCTAGTCATTACATATGGAAATCTAGATTTAATTTAAATTACACATTATTACCAACACAGATAAATTCACTGTTCACAAAACGAGCAGAATTCATGTTCAACTTCTGGAAGGAAACATATGGAAAGCATCTTCCACTAGTATTCCGTAACTCAATGAAATCAAGTTTGAATTACAATTTTTGCGAGATTGTTATCTTAGATTAATTCGATAATAACTATTAATACAGACTTAAAGTATACCCGAAAGCTGAGCATGCATACTTAAATCACAAAAGAAAGATGTTTTAAGAATAGCATAAACACTTGATCTCTTTCTTTCTGTTTTATCATGCCTCTATTTGCTTAATTTAAATTGTTGGATATTTAGATTGCTGGAGTGAGCAACTGATAGATTAGAAAATAATAGATATGAAACGATCAAATCAAAGCTTTAGCTATTGAAAAACAATAAAAGCTTAAAAGTTTAAATTTTACATATTTCCTTTTTTAGTATTTGATTTTAATGTGCAATATATAGATTTAAAAACAAAGCGTAGACAAAGCGTTTTCTCGCCATTCATCTGTGTTGTCTTTTTATAAATGTATTAATATCCAGCAATTTTACACAGATTTACTGAACAAGTTTTAATTTGCATTTGTCAGGACTGAGTGTTCGGTGCATATTCTTGGCAAACATCTTCGTGAAAGTACTTGAGTCCTGATCTTGAACAGGGAGCTGAATGCAGAGATGTTCTGTGGTAGAATATTGTGATTAAGTGGTAGAAGAGCTGCAGTTTAAAGGGATTTAAAATCCTCTTTTATTAAACCACAATTATTTACAGCCACTTCCCAACTCGAGAGGGATACAGAAAATAACGACCGCCACTTGGGTCTAAACTGAACAATCAAATTAATTTAAACTAAAACTTATTAGAAATTCAATAGTCGTTGCTCACAGAGCTATAACGCGAGGTTGGCCTCTAATTAACTAAATGGTGCGTAGCAAGATTTAATTAATACTGACACACTTAGAGTGACTTTAATAAGTAATCACTTAACAGCGCTACGGCATAGAATTTAAATACTAGCTAGTCAGGCGAACGTCGAATAGAGTAACAGTGGTCTGAGACTAAAAGCTCTCTCAAACTGAAAGGTTTCTACCTTTCGTTTAAATACTACTTGGCTCCACTTCAAATTAGCATAAAGCGGAAACGCGCGGTTATACTAACGGGAAGTCGAAATGAGAACAGTTAGAAAGAGTCAAATTAAAATAAAACTTTGTTAGTTTAACTAAAACCTTACACATTTAGTGAAATTAGTTTTAGCGTTATACACATCATACACATTCTAGAGAATATATGAGCTGTAAAACCGTAAAGGTATTGCATTCTACTTAATTTTTAATAAGCTTTCTTATAATTACTATGTAGTGTGCGAGTAACTTAAACTGCAGTATTGGCTGTATGTAAGTTTGGGGTTAGTGTCTTTAGGTTGCTTGAAATGTATTAATGTTCATATATTTAAGCTGTAAAATGCCAATTTTCTTTCTTATCTAGCATAGGAAAGTGCATTAACGAATGATGTTGAATGTCTGATGCATTGTGTAATTCAATAACTTACGTTATTTAACAATACTTAACTAATTACAAAGTGATTAAATTTTGAGAATTTAATAATTCAGGATCAAACGCTATTGCAAATGATGATTTGAAAAACAGCAATTTAAAATCAAATGATAGTATCTTAATTTTCACGACACGTATTTTAAAACAGTGATAACTTACATTCAGAGAAGTAATTCATCACTTCTCGTAAGTTAAAATAATTTTAAATGCCTTGAATTTCGAAAGGAATGTTTTCACAATTGTTAAAGCAACTAGATAATTAATTGTGAGTAATAGAAATAATTGTAGAAATAAATACGCCTTATAATATTTATTTTTAAGCATTTTATTATGTATCACATTGAAAACACTGAAATTACTTTTCAATGTATTATTTTTAAATATATCAAAAGGAGCAAAACATCATTGTTAAAAGGTGCGTCTAGTTAGCGTCTTCATAATTCTAGAAACTTTAAATAATTAACTTTCAGTATGTCGCTACTTATCAACAGATTGATCACTAAAAACAATTTAGTTTTAGCTAAGACATGCATAAATATAGCATAAATTAGTTGAAGTGCTGTCAGGGGGCCGCAAAAGAGCAAATACTTTTAAGTACTCAGCTATTAATTATTTAAAGCTTTAATTTTTTTCACGTGCTTATCAGTAATAAATTAGTTGTTTAAATTTTCGAGATAAATATTACCTAGTTTATGAAGCTTACAGTTTTCAATATATATTATTTTTTACTTTTTGTTCAATCTCTTCGTCTGAACGCTACCTATAAAAAATGTAATCATTGACAATGCCTGCCACTGCTTGTTTTTTGCAATAAACGGAGAAACAATCCAATTCCATTAGATGAAAGCTGAGAAAGGTACTTTGTAAATTAATTCGCTTTCCCTGGCAATGCAAGAAGAACAAAAATCAGTTTCTTCCCCTTGTTATAAAGAAAGAAAAAACATAGTTGTCGCTAACAAGGCTTGTTTCATGTCAATAAAATTAAATAAATGGGGTATGTTTAATAAATGATTTCTAAATGCACAGTGGCTTCTGTGTATACAGTTCACTTCGATCTTTGATTGATATCCTTCTTAGCGAGAGGATATCTATAAGATATAAATTTTTACTAATTAAATTGTACAGTTCATATTCACATAAATACAGATACTTCTATCTGCACTTATTTGTCTGTATATCTTTCTCTCTCTCTCTCTTTATATATATACATACATTAATATGCCAAGGTGCTTAATTCTCTTATAATTGAAGAGAAAACAAAAACAAGAAGAAACCAAACAAATACACACGATTAACAAAATTTACTATAAAAGCGTTATGCTAAAAAAAGCAAAAGCGTCTATGATATGAAGAAAAAAGGAAGCTGAGGAAAAGACACATAAGCATATGAGAGAAATGAAAGAAACCAAACCTGAAGGTAAACTAGAATAGTATCTGAAGAAACTGCAAAACCCACGCTTATATCTTTGTGGACAAGACATTTTATTTCCATTAAGCAAGATTTCCTGACTGAAAAGTTCTCGAAGTCATATATACACTAAAAACTAAACTAAAGTAAACTCGAAGCACAAACAGCTCTTAGAGAGTTATCGCCGGAAGTGTCCTGATATCTCCTTTCTAGACTGTGGGCTCTGGGGTTCTTGTGCATCTTTGTCTGCACAAGTGGTCAACCTGTCTCAGGACTCCCGGTGCTTAGTCCCCAAGCTAACTTGGTACTCATTTTATCAAGGGAAGAAAGGCTCAGTAAACCTTATCCAGCTCGAGGATAGAACCCCGGACCTGTGGTGCTGCTGCACGACGCGCTAGTTATTGAGACACCAGGAGTTACATGCATACACTAATGCTTAAAATTAAGAGAATTCACACATTATAGGGAATTTCTGAAAAACCTGATGGATAGATTTTGGTGAATTACATAGCTGAGCTCTATGTGAACGGACGCTGAGCGTTGCTGTAGCCACCTTCGCTTGTGATTTTCCTGCCTACAATCTACGGACACTTCTCCATCTCATTCTGTTATCCAAGCGTTTGTGCTTAATCATTTTACTTAAGACCTCATAAAATTTACCCAGCTTCTGGGAGAAACACGGCGAATGTCATGTCACGAGTACACCAATAACCGGAAACCCCTCGTAAGTTATATATCCTCCACAAACACAGCTCTGCAGATACGAATGTGTACGCTTAGAATTTGACTCCGATGTTTGCATAATACTTCGGCGGCAGAATTAGTACCTTTGTTTCCTCAATACTTACCGTAAAAGTAGCATAATTTTCAAATTCTTTTAATTTTGCAGGAGTGTATTTTTAATAAATGTGTAGTAAATAAGTGTAACAGGAAGTTTAAAAAAATGTAAGACCATTAAAAAGGATATAATTTATCGTGCAAAAGCAAATGATGAAAACAATTTAGAATGATTGATTGACGTAGAAAAATAGCAGTAAATTAATTTTCTTACTTATATGTAATGTTCTCCTCCCATTAAAATATCTTTTACTGAAGACTTCGGAGGTTGGAAAAAGTTTAAAATAAAATTTGAACAACACGAATGTATATCGTAACACAAGAACTCCGCAATATCATTCGTAATAGAAACCTATGTACACTATCGTGTTGATACAGATATTGAAAACCTTTATTTCGAAGGAAAAATTGTAAAGTGAGGTGTTTTAAAAATTGATTGCAATTATATAATGATGCAGTGATGGTTGCATCTAGCAAATCCACTGTCCTAGTTAAGTTTAACGACCTATACCAATTTACTACAACGGACAAACAGATTTCAAAATAAGATCATATTATGAATTTACGTCCACTTGTGCTTATTATATGCCCTCCATATTTCTATTAGTCTATCTATGAATTCAACTCCGGCTATGGGTGCACATTGTCAAGAGCTTTGTCCAAAATTGCCTTAAATCAGAATCATCTTGCAATACTCTTTTGCGAACAGCCAGCCATTGTATTATGACCCATTATCATACCAAGAATACCTCTTGATTGACAATGGTTTGTTTATTTCAGAACCTAATTTTTATTTCTAAAAAATAATATACTTCATGAATTAAATTCTCTGTTACAGAAAATGGGTTTGGGAAAATAAATATTAACAACTTTGTGTTTATAATATCCATTCCTGCGAAAGGTTCTTTCAAAATTTCGAAATTGTGCCCCTATATGAGCATTAGCATTTAATTCTTGTAGAACACAGAGTGACTTTACCAAGTAAAACAAGCATGGACTTTACGCTACTTAGTAACTTTCCGTAATTCATTCTTTCGTAGAAAGTTACTTAGATAAATTAAAATTAAATAACTGTATCTTTATTGGGATAATTGTATGTAAGTAACATAACATTTTAATTCCTGTTTAAAATCCTCAGTAAATTAATTTTACTTAAAATAATTTTCTGTTCTGATTTCTTAAACACGTGTGTAGATTTTTCTGCATATTTTTCAGAAGGTTACTCTAGTTACCAGTTTAAATATTAACTAAACCTTGGAAATAATGAACTGAAGAACTGAGTTTGTAGAGCCATTATGTGCATTTATCGTAGCGGTAAAAATAAACAAATTCTAGTACTCTTGCCAAATTCGAGCACAGGACCTTCCAATAGCCAACCGGACGTGCTTTCGAATTACAGCACAAAGGCACGTGGTAAGAAAGACGGAGATTCCTTGAAAATTAGTCTCTGCGTCATAATTTTATACGACTCAACCATCTCCTATGTGCTAGAATTTAACTTGGAGATTGTATAACATCCTATACTAGTAATAGTTTAAAAGTTATTACAATTTCGCCTGCAGTACGAATGTATGAATTAATTGAAATCTTCAAATTAACTTTGTGCAGTTCTTTGCTTTTACTGTTATTTCCTGATCTAGACGAATGTATAAAACTGACCTGAAATCTGCCGTGAATATAACGTGCGCACGGAGAAAGAAATTTTCATCTAATTTCATCCAATTTTCATCTAATTTCATCATCAGATCAAAAATGATCCTTGGTATTTCGTTTTCTAAATAGATTTCTACTGTAGTTCATTTTGTAACTATAGCTTTGTTTTTCTTCTTCAATGTTTTACTTTTACAAGGAGAAAATGAGGCTAACATCATTTTTCTTCAGTGTTTCGGTTGCCATAGCAAGAATTATTCCGATAGTATTGCTAATTTTAGTTACAACAGACATATTACAATGGCTCTTTCTCTTTTAAGTAGAAGTTAAATTATTAATTCAAGCACTAGTATGATCTTAGTGATTATAATCACGTTAAAACTGTAGATATGGGGGGTAACTGGTAATACTGCGTATACGTTTGGTTAAAAACTGTAAATTAACTACCATTCTCAATAAAAATTTAACTCCCAAAAAATTATTTAATACTAAAATGAAGGCTTATGTGCAGGTTAAAATACGAATTTATGGTAACTTTTCAGAAATTTGAAGCTTTCAACTGATATAAATCTAAATGGTTATTACTACTATTTTATAAACAAGAACTAAGAAAGCTATATAGATGGTCCTTCAAGATCATTGTTAGATCACATTCCGTTGTGTTAATATTGGTTTTTATAGCACAGACATACTTCCATTAGAGATTCTTGTCCATTAAAACATATAAGGTAGGAAACAGGTTTATGGTCGTATTCCATTTCTCTACTCTTCTAAATCTAAGATATAGCATTTTTCTTTGTCTTAACAAATTATCATAAATAAATAAAATCTGAAAGCTTTCAGATTTTATATTACGCCCAAAGGGATCGTGTTTCTTAATGTTTCGTGGGTTGACTTTATATATTAAAATTATGATCTTCGCACTTGAGCTACCTAAAATTGAATTCAACAACAATATTAAAAAATATTTAAAAGCATCATACCTTTAGAATTTCGGATAGGCAGTCTCTCGCTCTGAAGATAAAAATATTATTTTCCGCACAGTATTGCTGTTGCTTGCCAAATCGTTGAATTTGTTAATGGAAAGTTCGTTAAAGTTTTATAATATATGAACTAGATAATGAAGCAAATTCGAAATTCGGGCGTCCAAGCCCATGTTCGGGTGGAGGATTACGTTATTCGGAATTTAATAGTTCTAAGTACCGTCACTTATTCACAATGCGAGAAGCATACATCCATGCAGATTTTTCATTATTTAATTTCTTTAAATATAATACCTGACAATAATATTTGGGGAAAACAATCTGAAAAGAATCTGACATTTATATTGAAACAACGTAAAATTCCGTTTCGAAACTAATAGCCCTTCTGGGTTATCGCCCCTTTGGGCTAAAAAGTAACAAAAAAAAGCTTTTATGGACTATTTAAGAACTAATGAGAACTATTGAGAAACTATTGATTTTATGACTATTTAAGAACTATTGAACTTCCAAGAGCTGTTGATCCCTATTCACAATTTAAGAACAATAGTACAGTGGGTGAAACCTGTAGATATCTACATCCAGTCACAGGTAATTATGTTGAAGGAGATTAAATTTTCTTACTTCTTAGCAAACGTTTCGCCGTAGGAAGGGAGTGAGTAAAAGACGAATTGAAAGTTAAGTTTTTCTTTTACAAGTATAGACGAAAGCCTTTACCTCTTCGCTGCGTAAAAATGTTATGCTGCTTTCTGAGCATTATGTCTCCTGTTATTGAAGAAGACACGAAGAGAGCTCAAAATGAAAAATAACTACTACACTGATACATACAAATGACAGTAAAATCGCTTTATGGAAGGTGCTCTTCACACGACCTATATTTTGTTAATGTGCTTGTTGTCCATTCAAAAGTATTTAAATATTTCAAAGGAATACACTGAAACACTCTGCTGCACTATTGATAAAGAATATACTTTTAGAAATTTAAAGCTACCTTATTGATACCGTGAGTTTGGCAATGGTTCATCGATTTCTGTTGCTATTATTTCTTTCTTTACTTCCTGACTAAAAAATTTGTCATTATGATTTGAAAATAATATTTTCTATTTTGAGAACAGATGTATAGATATAAATATAAATAAATCAGTAAAATGATGATATTTCTACTATAGAGAATGACCTTTTTCTTCACTTGATAAAAATAATAGTAAAATTGCCATGAAAGTTCTTTATTAAATATGCACATAAATTTACATATGGATACAAGTGCCAATTAATATATCAATAAAAGATAATTATTAATAATATAATAATCTGCTTTCATGTTTTTAAATTATGAATTAAAGTTTTCAGGTTTTATATTACTTCCAACTAGACATTTCTTTATTTACACACATATACACATTTCGAAAGCATTTCGGCTAAAAATGTTTAAAAACGGCATATCTTTAGAATTTCCGATAGACAGTCTCGCGCGCTGGAGATAAAAATATTTTGAGAAGTGTTGCCACTGCTCTCTTTGAAATTGTTGAGTTTTTAATCAAAAATCCACCGAAGATTTACAAAATTTGTTTTATTATCTATTTCGAATTTTTTTTATTATCTAGTGTAAATCATTTTATTTATTCGAATCTATTTCATTTTATTATCTATTTCGAATTTGTTTTACTATCCATAATGAGATAGATAATAAAACAAATTCGAAATTCAAAATTCAGACCTCCATGTGTCCATATTCAGGTGGAGGACTACGTTATTCAAAGTCTGATGGCTCTAGGAACCTTGTTTTTTCACAGAGCGATAATATTTGGTGACAGCAGTTTGGAAAGTGATTCAACGCTTTTGGTGATTCGAAGCAAAATGCTGTTGCGAAACTAATAGCCCTTCTGGGTTAACGCCCTTAACGCCTAAAGGATCGTTTACTCAGAAAGGCTTTTAGTCTTCGTTACATAAGGCTATCACTAATAATTGTTTATAATGTAAAGAAGTTTACATAAGTTTATCTCAGCTCTAGGTTAACGTAAAATTGAAACTACAACTCTCTTTTACGGGAAAAATTTTATGGAGACGAATTAGACAGTATATATCTCTTGAATTTTCTTGTAAAATACTTTACTTTCCTATTTTTTTCTTATAACACACTAATTATGAAAAAAGATATTAAAACAACATATGAAAGAAAACAGTAATTAATGTATGCACATGAAAACAAATCTGAAATGAGACTGCATAAGATACTATTTGTCGTTTTCGTAAAGCAATACGCAGTCATACAATTTACTTAAAATTAATTAAAACTTTCTGTTTATATATTGTACTCAACGCAAACGCATTCAAAGATAGCAGATGACAAGTGTTTATTGCAACACTGAATAAACACAAAATATGTTTCATATTTTACTAGTCATAAAAGAATTTGCATGAAAATGTTGCTTTGTTTGAGTTGCATAAATGCAAATTTATGCAACTTAAACAAAGAATTAATTCTTCAATAAAAGTTAGAAGATTTCAAAAGACGAAATTTCACTTGGAAAAATATCATTTTCTTTTTAATGTGGCTTTATTTAAGCCTTTAAAAGACATTCTTATATTTATTCAGGCAGAAAATTTTTCCTTAGTTAGTATACAAAACAGCATTCCGAACGAGACCATACTTACAGCTTTGAACTGTTTGCATATTTTTTCCTAATTGCAGAACACTTGGTTAATGGCATCAGTGAGAAATATTGAACTCATCGAACATTATCCATCCCGAGGCAAACCGATAATACACTTGCCAAAAGGGAGGAGCAAAGACGTAAACATACATCCAAACATTACACGAGTAAGAAATTCAGGCCTTACTCGTCATTTCGGTCTTTATTCTATTACATTAGGCCAGGCATTTCAAATTTATTATCCCTTTTCACTTGCCTCGGAACGATGGTAAGGCTTGCCGCAGAGAATGGAGGAGTTCTGTAATTTGCCAAAATCTACTAATCCTCTCTCTGCCTTAAAGACAATGAATATTAGTGTCATAAATGAGGAGAAGGTGGCTAAAACCTTGCAGTGCTTATTTGCAAGTAACGAACGATAAATGATAACATCCACTAAACAGTTTGCCGTTTAGGGTTGCCAACTAAATTTGTCGAAATTAAAAATAAATCATATATCTGGTATTTCAGAGCAGTTGCGTTTAAAGAGATTCTAAATACTCACTTCCTTAGTTGGAAAGAAAGTGCATTAATTCAATGCGCATTAATTTCACGTAAAACCATTTCTTTTAAATTAATTTGCTTGAATTGAGTTGCACAATATGTTGAACATAAAACATATTTGACTTTGCAATCGAAGTATTTTTCAACTCAGATCAGAATATTTTTCTGAGAAGGCGACAAATTGTTTCCTCTTTCCTATTTAATCAAATTTGGAAATCTTGACAATAAATACATAACATTTTGCGGAGGTCCTGAAAAACAAATGCAAGCATGAATTGTCCTGCCTAGTTTTTTTCCTTCTGGGTATTTGAAAAAAAAAATTAACAGTGAGATTAGTCATGCTTCTTATCGACTTCTTAGCCGAATTTGCCATTTCAGAAAAACTTTTCTTTTATCTGGATTATCGAGCATAGACTTATTATAAAACTATATAGTAGAAAGAACTATTGCTTTGAGGAAAAATTAAAAAAAATCTGATGTGTACACCACATGACTTCCTTGTACGGAATATTAAATTATTCACATTTTGCATTTCACTTAAACTTATTGGATTTAAATAAATCTATTTCGTCGATAGCGCATAAACCACAATAGAATAAATGAAATCTTTAAAATTCACTATATTTGTTTACCTCTAGCGACATTCTGGCGCTAGGTTCACTTAACAGCGTTACATCTCATTCATTTTATAACTCAGAATGCACAAAAATTATATCGTTGCCACATGTTCTATTTAAATACTATGATAAATCTAAAACACCGTATAAAAGAAATTATACAGAACAAAAACAAAAAACGTTTTTCGCAGACGACTCAGTATTTCTCATTCAATTAATTCAGATCTCACTTCGCGACAAGGCAAAAACACATAAAAACTCAGAATATCTATATTAAAAATTACAAAGTAAATCTTAAACGCTTTTTTCGTCGAATAAATTCTAGAACGGATTAAGCATGACTTAATTCGCAATAATAAAAGAAGGCGTTATCTTTGCTGTTGCTAAGCTTAGTTTCTCTAGATTGGCAATAAAGCCACTATTCTGCTAAGTTTCAAATATAAACAAATATGGATGCTATGGTAAAAAATTAGGCTTAGCCGTACTTAAACAACTTTTAAATTGCTGATAATTCTGCAATTATAACATGCAAGTTAACTAATGTCATAAAAATCTTAACCGGAAGATAAGAAGAACATAATTCAATCATTTTCAAAGCAAAAAATGCACAATTTACAAACATATAAGATTAAACGAATTGGGCTCACTGAGCCGAGTAACAGAATGGGTACATACATACATATATTTACATACTTTTGGTGCGGCCGTTTGCAATCAAAATAAAAGATGCACATCTACATGTTATAGTAGTCGTATATACAAAATTTCTACGTTCTGAGGTTACACGTTTTTGAGTTACATACATAGGCACAGACGCCACAATTCTTCAGAATCCATTTTAAATCAGTTTTATAATTTGTTTGGGAAAAAGAGTGCTTTATTCTGTTCTTACGTTCCGATGTTTCGCAAAAACATCGTTAAATTGCATTTGAAATCTGTCAAAATGGATATTTTCGTTGAAATATGATACCTGAAATTTTTCGGGATTACAATACGTCCTTCTTACTTCGTACAAGGAAATATAGAAGGGGGAGAAATGAAAGAAAAGCATAAGGACAATGAGATGTGGCCAACAGATATCCTTTATAATGCAGTTTTGTAACCTTTAGGTTATTTCAGAGCAGGAGACATGAAAAATGAGCAACGCCTTCGCCGGGAATCGAACCACGGACCTCTCGGTTACGCGTCGAGCATGCAGACCACTACACCACGAAGGCATGCGAAGAAGGCGGGAGAAATACGTTATAATCTGGTTCCACAAAATAGTTTCAAAGGATCTATCTGTCTTATTACTATGGAATTATGTAATGGTAATAAGCCTAGAACATTTTGTATGATGAAAGGTTTAGTGATTTCAGTATTAATGCGGGAGGATTACAGCAGTCAGAACAATTGTGATTCGATGATTCAGCGATTACAGAAGGAAATCAATACAATTTGGCGGTTGACATGTAAACCACACTCGTGGAAATACAGAAAACATAGAAATATTTCAATATGAGTAGGAAGAAAACTTGTAGTAATTCATAGCCAATTTGTATCTTTTTTATCACAGATTGTAAAGTTATCACATAAATTTCGTGTTTTATTATATATGATTGAGGTTAAAATGGTAACTGTACAAAATGCAAATACACTGGCTTCCTAAATTATGTTATTTAATAATTATATTATTCCAAATTTTAATTAATAATAATTATATTATTCCAAATTTTAATTAATAATAATTCTAGTATTCCAAATTTAATTAATAATAATTCATTATTCCTACTTATATACAAAGAGGGAAACAATATTTAATTTTCTTAAATTATCTGATGACGTCACATTTGCGTCATTAGCAAACGGATGTTTAAAGCTAAAAACAAACAATCAAAATTTATATCAATAAGGCATATGATATGTCGGATTTTGCGAATAAACTTTACAGCGATTGCTCATACTTTCAGTGAAGGAATGAAACACCGCATATGCTAGCAATGGTCATTCCTCCATTAAAGTAGTTTCCAGCTCTGTAAGACTGCTGGAAATGTTAAACGTACAGAGACAGGGCTATAGTGAGTACATTTCCCATTGAAATTCCAGCCCATAACAATGATGCCGTCACTTCTCAATGCGAGATGGTCCATGATGTTAAAGGGGTGATTCCATGTGCCTCTTTTTTACCTGATCTTTTCACGCTTAATATCTGATTCCAGAGCCGATCTGGACTCATCCGCGAACAGTATGTTGCATTCATCTGAGATAAAACAACTGAGATGTTGACAACATCGCTTTAATCTTTCCTTTTGGATTGCTTAGTGGAACTCAAGCAATTAGTACTCGGGCGAACAATTACGTCTTGCGAAGGTTTTGGCGTGCAGCGCAGAACATATTATCTTACCAGGTCACCCTGGAAGAATGGATGTAGTAGTTGTGGAGGTTCTTGTCATTTCCGTTTGGCTACGTATAACGATATTGAAAAGGGTTGACCGGCCATAGATCTCCGAAAAGCTATTTGGCTTGTTTGCAATTGTTTCCATATTCGCGAAATTACCGAATGTTCAACACTAAAGTAAGAGCAAATCTTTGGTTGAATATTCCTCTTCAATGTATCCTACAGCATGGCAACGCTCGCTATCTGCCATTCGTTTTCTGGTAGTTATAGAAACACAAATGTCAATAAAACGTATCCTACGAAAGTTATAACACTTCGCTTCCACATTGAAAGAAACCTCCTCAGATCTTTCAAAATGGCGCATCTTCAAAATGGCGACTGACCGATTAGCTTAAGTTCGGACAATGAATCATGATTTGCTGTAACATACGATATTTGCATCAGCTGCCATTCAGATACCTAAATCCAAATAAGTTCTCCAAAAATGTTAATTTGCATTGCTTCTTTAGCTTTTGGAAGTCAGTATGTTATGAATGTACGATAATACAAGCCGGCATTAAAGTGCCAAGTTGTTTTCAATATTATTTCATACAGGTTGTAATTTAGATGCAAATGAAACGTCTAATCTCATTTATAATATCCAGTTATCCTTTTTAGTTTGTGAAATAGTTATTCTTTAGAAACATATTTGTTTCTTATTATTCTATAAATTAACCAGTTGTATTATGTTTCGGATATTTACTGTCACTTTTCTCTTCCGTTTTTCCCGTCAGAATGAAAATTAGTTCAGTGTATTTAAGGTGAGTTTTTTACAGGAGAGCGTGTGTTCAGTAGCCCTCTCGAGGCTACATTACTTAGGTTGCCAGATAATTGCGGGGTAGTTGAATACCCATGCCAGTTATCTTTCGAACTCAACTTCGTGGTAACTGATCTGTGTAGCCTTTCGCTACTAGCTTATTTAAATTAAATTTTACATCTGACTTACTGTTACTTTAATTTAGATCGCCATAACTGGTTAGTTGAGTTGTGAACACATAGTTTGCCTTCTATTGTTATTTAATTTTAAATAAAATGTCTTTTACACTTTTCTAAAGTTTCATTTGTTATTTCAGACCTGGAGATAATTCGCTTAACGTCTATCAAAAGTTTGGTCATCACTGAATGATGGCAAAATATATCAAACGTTATAACTTAATATATAAACTTAGTACCTTCTGTCTGAACACTTTCAGATGCTGTACCAATTCGTTTCCTTTTATAAATCTTGAAATTTCTTTATTTCTTAAATATATTTATATGCCAGTATATCTTTCAAAATTTTGTTTCTCAATATTTTACTTTCTTAAATTACAGTTCCATGCTCTTATTTGCAGCTTAAAATTTATTTAATTTTGAATGAAAAC
Source organism: Stegodyphus mimosarum (assembly GCA_000611955.2). Lineage (NCBI taxonomy): Eukaryota > Metazoa > Arthropoda > Arachnida > Araneae > Eresidae > Stegodyphus > Stegodyphus mimosarum. Next base: position 296,684 of record KK119181.1, read on the forward strand.
AGACCTTTGACCTTTTATAATAAATTTATATTTACGGATGTTGTACTTAAAACATCTACGAATATATGAACCCTTTTCTCGATGCTATAATGAATTTCGTTTTATTTTATCTGTTATCAAATTTCGCTCACTGACGAACAAATAATAGTTCTAAATTACCATTTCCTACTACTTTTAAAGATTTCGAGGCATAATGATTGCCATCTTTGACTTATTTTAAGAAAATACCATTGTATTTCTCAATCTATTGTTAGAGGAAATTCTAAGTTTTAAATAAAGCCTGCTTTCGCTTTTACCTGACAATTACGATTTCCATGTGATTATTTTTCTCTAACTAGTAATATAGCGAAAAGAATATTTAGAAATCAGAGAGGTTGTCTGAAAATGTTTTAAATGAATTTCTAATGCTATGATTAGTGCTCCAAATAAAATACGTATTCTTAAATGCAACCGTGCCCAAACAAGTGATCTCAACCCAGCATGGATCATATGGAAGCACAATGTTAGGTCGCATAAACGTGTTTAGGTGTGAAGGATATGGCTCGGTGAATATTCTTAAAGGACATGGCTCCCCATCACTAAAACACAACTTTATCAATTAAAAATATTCATTAAAGCAGAAAAACGTCTACACGAATACTCGAACATTCCTTGCACTCGAGATAAAGGTAACGAGAGTGAGTTCGTTAGCCGGCTGTTATTACGAAAAACAACATGACGTCATCTGGCAACGCGCGCAGCCGAACATAAGACTGCCCCCATGTTTATTGGTTTTTGCTAATTTCTCCAAAAATATATGTGAATAATATTGAATTGTTGTTAAATTATTGAAAAAATAATTTAATTAATACATATAAAAACACTGCTACGTACGTCTTGATATCACACTGTGTCGTAATCGCTCTGTCACAGTCCAATCTACTCTGTCAAGTATGGCCGAGAATATCGTAGAGCGACGTGTCCGGCTCAGTGCAATTATGCCATTTAGGGCTTCATGTAAATAGGTTTTCAGTTTTTCCCCCTTAGAGGAAACGTCAAAATAGAAAAAAGAATTATACATATGTATTTAATATGCATAAACATTATTTATATATATATATAAAGAAGAAAGTCTGTTTGTTTGTCTTCTAATAACTCAGTCTCTGCTATAGCTATCGTCACCAAACTTTCTACAATTCTTTTCTGGGTGCTGGAAAAGGTCGACGTCCACTTCTTTCCAAAGAAAAATAGCTAAAATCAGATACATTAATTAAAAAGTCGGAAAAACGATAATTTTCGCCGTCATTTTTCCGAGTGGTAATACTCTCGCAAGCTGGAGATGAAAATCTGCTTTATTTCGAAAGCTGTTGCCGCTGCCCGCTTTCATATCCTAGAGTTTGCTAATAAAAATTTCATAAGTTTTACGACAAAATAAAAATAGCATTGGCAAACATTAAATGCATTACTCTCGATTCCAAAAACTTGCGAGGGAAGCCATTTCGACTGTTTCCATCTTCGCACGACTTTAATCAGCCAGAATATTAATTAAAAAAAATTTTTAAAAAATCTGAAAGATTTCAGATTTTAAATTACGTCCAAAGGCGCGTTTTTTTAACGTTTCGTGTGCTACCTTTTTTTATTAAATATCATGTACTACGTACTCAAACCATAAAATTCAGTTCAAAATCAATGTCGCAAAATCATTTTAAATTGAACATATCTTTAGAATTTCCGTTAGTCTCGTGCGCTGGAGATAAAAATGTTTTTTTTTTTCGTACAGTGCTGCCATTGCTCGCTTTGAAATCATTTAGTTTGTTAATCAAAAATTCGTTGAAATGTTACAAAACATAAAATCGATAATAAAGCAAATTTCAAATTCAAAATTAGGGCTTCCAGATGCCCATATTCGCAGTAGGATTACGTCATTCAAAATTCGATGGCTCTAGGTTTTATCACAATGCGAGAAACATGCATACATTTATGCAGATTTTTCATTTTTTAAAATTTAATGCAGAGCGATAACATTTAGTGGCAACAATTTGAAAAGTGAAACGGGCATTCAGAGTGAATCGACGCAAAATCACAAAACGAAAGTAATAGTCCTTCGGGACTAAATCCCTTTGGAATAAAAACTCTGAAATCGCTAATTTTCGCACTCATTTTTCCTATTGGCAACAGTCTGTACGCTGGAGATAAAATTCTGCCTTATTTCGAGAAGTGTTGCCACTGCTCGCTTTCAAATCGTAGAGTTTTTTAATCAAAAATTGGTAAGTTTCAAAAAATCTATTCATATAAAGAAGAACATCTGTTTGTGTGTTTGTTTGTTTGTTTGTTCGTCTTATTGATTTCTGATCAATTATGATAAATTTTTTGCCACATTTAATCAACTAAAATTGAATATAGTTGGAATATTGGATGGAACGTGAACTTTTACGACGACTGCCATTGCTACTGATATAATGCGAGAGAATTAGCTTATTTTTCCATTGGAATTTTTTATGTGGTTTCCTTATCGCATCAGAATGAAAAATGTATGACTATGAATCTAATTTTTTTCATCGCTATTAGAGAAGGATTACAGCGGTATCATCGTTCTCTCTGTTGTTAGATGCATTACTCTTAGTCTAACTTAACTGACATCGGGTACTTCCGCTATACAAATAAAATATAAAAAGATAAAATAATAAGTAATTCATAGTTAAAATTAAAAAAATCTGAAAGATTTCAGATTTTAAATTACGTCCAAAGGCGCGTTTTTTTAACGTTTCGTGTGCTACCTTTTTTTATTAAATATCATGTACTACGTACTCAAACCATAAAATTCAGTTCAAAATCAATATCGCAAAATCATTTTAAAATGAACATATCTTTAGAATTTCCGTAAGTATCGTGTGCTGGAGATAAAAATGTTTTTTTTTCCGTATAGTGTTGCCATTGCTCTCTTTGAAATCATTTATTTTGTTAATCAGAAATTCGTTGAAATGTTACAAAACATAAAATCGATAATAAAGCAAATTTCAAATTCAAAATTAGGACTTCCAGATGCCCATATTCGCAGTAGGATTACGTCATTCAAAATTCGATGGCTCTCGGTTTTATCACAATGCGAGAAACATGCATACATTTATGCAGATTTTCATTTTTTTAAAATTTAATGCAGAGCGATAACATTTAGTGGCAACAATTTGAAAAGTGAAACGGGCATTCAGAGTGATTCAACGCAAAATCGCAAAACGAAAGTAATAGTCCTTCGGGACTAAATCCCTTTGGACTAAAAATTTTTTAAGCTATATATATAAAATATTTATGTATATATATATAAACAAAAAGAACAGTTTATCAGTTGGTGAAAATCTTCAGAAACCGTGTCGAGAAGGAAAGTGAACAATGTTAATGTCAGGATAAAACCTCCAGCTGATGGTTCAATGGTTCACGTCTTTAGCGATTGAACTGTTTCCTTCACATAGAAACTCTTTCAGTACTGGATCTTCTTAGGTCACTGTTGTTCATAATAAAACAGCTCAACTGGCGGTGGTCATTAGCGGCACTCGGTGTGCAGGTGATTCATGTACACGAGGAAGACCAAATTTCTAGCAAGTATATAGTTTCTCTCTACTTGTTTGTTTTAAATTATCTAGCGACTACGAAAAATTTTAATTTTTTAAAATTCTGTTTCTCGTTCAATTTACTCATTACTTTTTATTGATTGCTTTCTATTTATTTTTTATCACTTTCAAATGATTTTATTTACTGATGGAGGATAAACAGATGATAAAGTAACATATATTATAATATACTGGTCATAAACTCTTCGATTCACGCCTTTGAACGATATGCCTAATTATCCGCGAAATCGTAAAATAGCGCTAATAAATGGTCACATGGCATGGCATTTATTACTTTTGTAAGAAAAAAGATACACTCGGCGTGATATTATTCAGAAGATTGTACATAATTTGGTTTTATTAAGGATATCGATGATGAATAGGTTGAAAGTGTCACAGAGAATGTTAATTATCAAGCGACACTTCAAAATGAGTGTACGAAATCTTTCAGATATGAAGCGCTGCTCGGAATTAAAATATCCAGATTACATTAACAAGCTAACTGATACATATAAATAAAACAGAGAATTAAGAACTACGAGTAAGGCAATGATACAGTTTAAGGTTCTCAATCTCAAAAATGTTGCTTAGAAAACATCAGACGTAATGTAATTTTAAATTAATGCACTGAATTGATTTAAAGCATTACAGTATTATCTAGACATTAACCCTTTGCACTAGAGGTAAGGAGACTCAAGAGGTGACTCTTGGTCACCGCTTGATTTGATGTGGTAACTGGAGAAGTGACTCTCGATCACCACTTAGTTTGATGAGATAATTCGAGCGATAAAGATGTACGTTTAGATTTGATTTGAGCAATATTGCTTCATAAATGTATTCAGCAACATATACATATAAAATAACTGCTGCTCTTTAAGCTTAAATAAGTCATTTTACGTTTTCCAAATTTATTTTTATATACACTGGTGGGCAAAACTTAAGGACGAAGTCGAAAAATTAGCATATCAGCTGAACGAAGAGGCAGAGCGGACAGAAAGACCAATCAGGAGATTAGGTAAGGGGATGTACGGTAGCACATCCCCTTACCTAATCTGATATGCAGGTAGACGTAATGGGGGAGTGTCTGAGTAGTATAAAGCATGTTGTCGGTGTAAGATCAGTATTTCTGGCAAAGAGATTGCATGCCGTATAGCAGTTAAAATCACACCGAGTTGCTGCCTCAGCGAGAAATGGCGAATAATCAATCTGTTAGACGACATCTGGATGCTTTTACCCGAGGTCGAATCATTGGAAAGTTGGAGGAAGGCCGCAGTGTGACAAGTGTGGCTGCAAAGTCCGGAATTGCTCACAGCATCGTTTCACGACTTTGGAGACAATTTCAAACTACAGGAACAGCTATCCGGGGGTTTCGTAGTGGTCGTCCACGAAGAACCACACCCGCAGATGACCGGTATATTGCTTTACAGGGCAGAAGAAACAAGCGGCAGACAGCGGGAGAAATCGCTAGACACACGACACAGGCGACTGGACGACCGATATCGCGTTTTACCGTGGCCAGAAGACTGCACGGTGGTGGTCTGTTTGCACCATGCCCTGTACGGTGTGTACCTCTAACGCCTGCCCATCGGAGAAGGCGTTCTCTGTGGTGCCGGGAACACCGGAATTGGAGAGACAATGAATGGGAACGAGTACTCTTTACAGATGAGAGCAGATTTAGTCTAAGTTGCGATTCTAGACACATACACATATGGACAGAGCGGGCAACACGCAACAACCCCTCAACATCATCAAAAGGGACTGTTTTTGAGGTCACGGAGTTCTCGTTCGAGCAGACATAATGTTTGGTAGCCGGACCGACCTTCATATCTCCCAAGGAGGTTCGTCACCTGGGACTGCTATTGTAACGAGGTTCTTCTTCCTTACATGCGTCTTTTCACAAGGGCTATGGGTCCTCAGTTCCTCTTCATGGACGAGAAAGCTCCACCTCATCGCACAGTTACTGTCGAAGAGCTGTTGGAGAGTGAAGATATTGAACAAATGGATTGGTCGGCAAGGTCTCTGGATCTAAATCCCGTCAAGCATGTACGGAACTTACTAGGGAGACCTGTGGCCGTAACTTATCGCCAGTAACGATTCCGAAACTGTAATTGGTGCTACAAGAGGAACGAGCAGCAGTGTCTCAACAGCTAATTAACAACCACATATCTCGCATGCACAAATGATGTGAAAAATGCCTAGCAGTCAGGGGAGATTAAAGACCGGATGTTTCTTGCTGGACACCCATCACAGGGATGTTTCGACCTTCAGTCGCATTGCGCTCCATGCTACTTTTTCAATAAAGCTTCTTTTTATCCCTCTGATTTCTCTTTTAGTAAGTGTTGCTTACATTACTCATGTCCTTACGTATTGTGGATCTTACGGTATTAAATATGTTGATTTGGAAAGCTTTTGTACAAAGTGATATTGAAAAAACCGTCTCGTCCTTAATTTTTGCACACCAGTGTATGCATCTTAGACATTAGTTCGAACTTGGCAGCTGTGTAATAAGAATATTGTTTTCAAGGTTACCTCAATGGGTATGGAATACGATGAAGGAGTTCGAGTGAAGATGAGTTGATTTTTAATTGATGAAGAACGAAATTACGTCTATAAAAAGACTACTTGACGATAGAGAGAAGGAAAGCAGTGCTGAAGACAGCGATAAAATAAGGAGTACAAGAAGACAAAAAATGAAGGTAGATAGAAGGCAGATTGTGAGTCAAGTAGACAGTAAATGTGAAAGCGACAGTGAGCCTCGTAGAGGGTATAGTGTTTAGGGAAGTCGACTGCAATACCGAAGGACCTGTGTTCGTACCTTGGAGAAACCATAATGTATACTGTCTTAATGCCTCTATAATAAAATGACCACCACGTCTGGCCTTAATAGTGGCGAAAAGCCTAAAAAGGGCTAGTGTCCGGCATTAAAAGAAAGCGACAGGGAATCTGCATAAGAGCTGGACAGTTCATAATATATAACATACACAAAATCCGAAGAAATACCGCAAATAAGTCCGTTTGTATCCGATGAAAGAGTCGCAGCACCGCAAGCATCTTGAACATAAAAAGAACATTTGGTTACTGTGAAATTGTTTTAAGTTAGCTGTAAGGACTTCAACGAAATATGAGGAAAATCGTCTCGAGTTGATGGCTCGCCCGAGCGAAAAAGGTCTTGAGTGTAACGGCTCAATCGGGGCAACAATGAAAGAATTTGATCTCATATGTGATAAAAAGAGAAGTGAGTAAATGTACTGATAGTCTCAAATTATAGGAAGGTAGAATTTGGTGTAAAATCTTTGTATAAACGCTATTGACTTCGAAGGCAATTCCACATAGTTCCCTTGAAATGGAAGCAGTTTTCTTTATTTAAAATTTTTTTGCGAAGGTACGAAGAGAAACAAGTTTTCAGAATCATAAGAGCAAAGGAAAAAAATTTCATAGCCACGTCTGTGTCGAAGCTTAGTAATGAAACGTAAAAAAAAAAAACACAATATTAGAATTTTGAAAGCTTTGGGAAGAACTGAATTAGAATTAAGAGCTAATCATTTACTAAAGTAGTTACATTTTTGAAAATGTGAAAGTTATTATAATTAATTATATATTAAAGTTAAATCTAATTCAACAACGGAAAAAGTTTCAGACTGCATTTAACAAAAAATTTTATTAACTTTAGTTTTCAGTTGTACGAGATACAGATCTTAATCATCAATGTCAAGTGAACCTTTATTGAAACCTTAAAGTCAAACATAGCTTTAAGAACTGAAACAAATGTTTTCTATTATGCGGTTCTAAAAATACATGCTTTGTTTTACAGTCTTTTAGACAAAGCTGGGCTTTAACAGAAATCATATTTTCATCCGTTTCCGTATAAATCTTTGCCAAAAACAGTTTGAATCCTTTGTAATTGCACAGCTTATTTTTGTGAAAATATCTGCTAATGATATTGATTTGTTTCAGAAAAAGCTACAATAGTCAACTATTATTGTCTGTATCTGGACAACATAATGGATATTATGGGTTTGAAAAACATGTGAGTTGCTAATAATTTTATTGTTAATTTGTAAGGTTTTAGTTTAAACTAACAAAGTTTTATTTTAATTTCCCTTTCCTATGAGTTCTTATTTCAACTTCCCGTTAGAATGAGCGCGCGTTTTAGCTTTATGCTAATTTGCATTGGAGCCAAGTTTGGTATTTAAAAGGGTTAGCAAGGAACTTCTCAGTGTGAGAGAGCTTTTAGTCTCAGATCACTGCGGCTCTGTTCGACATTCGCCTGACTAGCTAGTATTTAAATTCTAAGCCTTAGCGCTGTTACGTTATTACTTATTGAAATAATCTAAGTGCGTTAGTATTAGTTACATCTTGCTACGCACCATTGATCGTGTAGCATAGAGGCCAACCTCGCGTTTATAGCTCTGTATTTAATTTCTATTTAACTTTAGCTTAAATTATTTGATTGTTCAGTTTAGACCCAAGTGCGTCATTATTTTCTGTTATCCCTCCCGAGTTGGGAAGTGGCTGTAAATAGTGGTTTAATAAAAGAGGATTTTAAATCCTTCTTACGTGCAGTTATTCTACCACTTAACCACAGTATTCTACCGTGGAACATAGCTGCATTCAGCTCCCTGTTCAAGATCAGGACTTTAACTACTTCAAGAATATGCTTGCCAAAAGTATGCCCCGAACACTCAGTCCTGACAAATTTAACTTTCAACGTATCTCTACTATTCCTACAGTGTTCTAAATTCCCTGAATCTTCACTTTAACCCATTTGAATACTTCAGATACCTGCAATATATTGGCCGCCTGCATTAATACCTTATATAAACAAATAATATTTAGTTAATTGGTGAAATGTAAAATACAGCCGGGGAATTGATGCAATAAAGATTAACCCGTTGAAACAAATGCTTTAAACATTATTTAAACTTTCTCAAATGTTAAGCTTAGCCATACCTCACCTTTTAAGTTGAAAATTAAACGCCAGCCACCGTTAGCCATTTCCTGAGGGAATCCAAAATCTCGGCAGGGCGGTGAATCTGAGAGCGATAGAGTTGCGAGAGGAAGGCCGCTAATAACTGCGGGTCCGCCGACCTCATGGGCCCTCTGGGCGCTTGCCCTCATTCATCGCAGGGCCCCCGGACAAATGAAAAGGAACAAAAAACTTTAACTTGGCGACTTTCCAATAAGCATTCTCCGTGAGAAATACGCGAAGTTTGTCTGGGTGTCCGTAATGGAGGTTTGATGAGATGCTAATGGGCTTCCCGTCTCTTGGGTTCATCAGACTAAGTGACTTGGCCGCGAATCAAGATCAGCTTAGGAATCATTTTTCAAAACACCTTCTGTTTTGTTTTGATTTTTATTTTACATTTTCGAGCTATATGTGGTAAAGAAAAAGCAACGGCGGCTCAGCAAGAAAAAGGAAATACAAAATGATTTTAATGCATACGCTTGTATCTGAGGGACTCCGGTAGAAAAGATCGTATGGGATTCTAACCTTGACAGCTTTTAAAAGATTTTCGTTTTAACCATAAAGCTCTCACTTGCCGTTTGGTAATTAAAACTTGCCTGCCGTCAAATTGCTTTCATTCATGACCTTTATATAATTAAGTATCATTACATTAGGGCACATCTCATAAATAAAATAGGCATTGGTTTAGTAAAAGGAAACGAACGATAAAAACTAAGTATTGATGATTTTCAGAAAAAGTATTATAGGTTAGTTAGTTACTCTAGTAGTCATCTGGTGTATCAGCAAAAAGGAGTTGTTGCTTTACATCAAGATTACAGTAATATGCTCACAAAATTAATGAACAGCTAATGTTATAAATATTAATAACACACCGTTCAAGCCAATTTTATTCATTTTACAATGTTACATTTTGATGAACAAGTGATTATCAACTTCAAATATTTTGTTGAAAGCAGTGATTACCAACCTGTGGTAAAATCTATATTAAGCGTAATAACGAGGGTACTAAGGGGTAAGCAAAAAAAAATTAATGATGGTTGAGAAGTTATGTATGTGAATAAATGGAAACGAGATTAAACATATGAAGCTAGTTGATGCGAAACGATAGCTTTTGATGAGGTTCAAAATTTCGCACTTTTGTAATTTAACTTTTAGAAAAGTGCCGCATTTATATGAAATGACTGCACGAATTGAATTTAGAATGCAAAAAATGCAAATAAAAGGAAACTGATTCATAAAGTGTAAAGCACACATTACTAATACCACACAGTCGTCTTTGTGCCCAAATCGGTGAGGCTGCTTAACATGGCAATAAAATGCACTAACTGTAGGAATTCCTTCCTGGGTACACTGAGTATGTTTTGTAGCTGTAAATAATGCTCCTCTACCTGGTAAATATCTCAGAAAGACATTTAACGAGATCCTATTGTGTTTTCTAGGTGCACAATATAATTTAGAACACGAGATTCAGGAGGTCAGAGGAATCTTTGGTGTGAGGTTGTTTGACTTGTTAAACCATCTATGCAAAATAATGGTTTGTATTATACTTCTGGTACACATCATGAACGCTAGGAAACAAGTAGCGGATAAAGAGGCGTAACTGATGCCCAATGAGATCCGTATAACTAATTCATGCTCTGCAAAGATTCCAGTACTCTAATAGTTTGAAACTGCATTCCTCATATCATGAGAGAGAGATGTGAGTAGCTTATAAACCGCATTATCAAGAGGAGAGATTTATATCTTCATGGCATCTACATATTAAGATCAATAGGAACAGCTCCTCGAAATTATTGAAACGTGATTCTGTCCACCAGGCTGCATATCACAAGTCGTCTGTCATCCAATGGCGATGTTTCCACCTCAGAAGAAAAGCCTTATTTTTAAGGGTAGTACTGAACTAGAATGAAGGTATTAGTGTGCAGAAACGATACAAGATTAATAATCTGCAAATGTCAAAGCTTGCAATCCTTGTGCATGGCAGGAATCTCGTTCTGTTCAGTGATTGGGGAACATTTATGGCATTAGAATTTTAAATTAATTACAATTTAAATGCTACTTTCAGGATGATGTTTATCCTCATGAAGAACTTCTTCTGTTACATCACTTGCATATTTCTAAGAATCTTTGAATTCCATAAAACAGCGAGTAGTACTGTGACGCTGTTTTGCATAGATATTTGCAATCCAGTAATGGCTTCTACGATATGGTGCCTGTTGTCTAGAGAAGCGATCCAGTTCAGCCTTTCGACTTCCTTCGGATTGCATGTCCCCTTTTTCCTGTTTGTAAAATACGTCATTCCCGAAATTTGTGGTAGAAGTGAACACGGGTGCGAAAACTAATGCTTATGTGCCTTCAATAGAAAGCTCCGTCTTCTGTTTCATAATTCAATTCACGAAAACGAAACGTTTTTTAATCAGTGTTCTGGCCCTTTGAAATTTTCTCAAAGAACTGTGAATCAGTCTGTAAAGCAAGGTAATAATAAGAGACCCACTTCAAACAAAGTATGCACCAAACGTTGTATACTTCAGTAAACGATCCTTTGCTACATGTCATTAAGTGGCCAGTTTACAGCTATCATTCAACATTACCTCTAATTCCGCGAATTTTTGTCATACTGTAATGTATTGTTTAACACTTCAAAAAGCAAAAATGATTTTCCAGCGGCAGAATAAAATGCTTTAAATTAATTAAATGCCATTCTTTTACATTAAAAATGTCTATGCACAGAAATAAAAACAACTAGTTGTTTAAACCATAGTTAACTTTTTATGTGGACGAAATTAAAATGCTTAAAGGCTTAAGACGTTATAGTTTAAAGTGAGTGAAAAACAGTTTTCCTTTTTTGCAGACACATTTTGAGCACTAAGCTATTGCATATAATTTTACTCTTCTATTTTCAAGCGCAAAATTTGACGCAGGCTTAATTCTATTAGAGCAGTTTATTTCTTTCCTTTAGTATAGGATTCAATCGAAAGCCACGTAAAAGGTTGTTGCAAATGCAATTTCTGATTTTAGAAACGATTTGAAAAGACGAAAAAAAAGAATAATACACTTTCAATCGCAGTAATTTCCAGCAAAATCAGTTCATTGTTGTTAATGTTTTTAACAAAGTTACTTAAGCCGGCTGTTAATTATTTAACACGGTTGTTAATGTTTAACACGGTTACACGTTGAAATTCTGTGTCTATGAAGACGATGAAGTCTTCTACTGCTTGATAAAATGATACTTCTTTGGTAGAAAACGTTTTGGAATGACTGTAAAATCAGAACAAATAGTAATCTGTTTGGAAATTCTTTGTAGAGTATGTAGAATCATATACAATTTCCCACATCGTTAATTTGCTATACGGTTGACACTATCGTACGTGGTCTGTGCATTACTCTGAGACAACAGGGACTCCATACTTATTCGTAAGTGTTAGTGGCTTAAGATACAATTTTTTATGCTTTCGTCGCATATCTATACGAGAACGGGTTTTATTTATCTTTTCACCTTGTGAAAAAGTGAGTTGCGAATAATTTCAGCATAAGACTGCCATAAAATAAACAACATCTTCTTTGTATACAAATTGCATTTAATAAATTAAGTAAAAACGCTGAATATTAGAAAAATGTTTAAAAAATTACTAAAATTTCTATCAAAATGAAATATGTTGTAATTAAAATTTAAAAAGAACATTTTCAGTCTGAGAAAGAAAAGATTCCTAGGTTCTTTTTTAATTCCTATAAGCAAATCCATGATTATCTGATCGATTCATAAATGGGAGCATGATTTTTTAACCAGCAAATTTTCTTGTGGAGACTACTGAAGTTTATTATTATTATTGTTACGTGCGTACGGGTTCGTTTTAGACTGAGTGCACAAGCCCGAAATTGGTTAACAAATTTATTCTTATCAAAAGAAATATGTCAGAACACTAGAATTTTTCTCAGAGAAATTCGTACAAGTGTTCCCAATATTACGCAGTATCGTCAGTAGTTATACTTCAAACTACCAAAAACGTTAAAATACAACGCAATGCGAAGCGTTATCTAAAGAGAAAGCTAACTCGGATTTCTAAATTCAAGCGGAAATAAGAACTCGCAACAACAGTAACTAAGCAACTGAGCTCAGAATCGAATCGAATCTTTTAATGGTAGATACAGCGTGTAGCAGAAAGCTGCTTTTACTGTAAGTCGGGGATTTTCTGCCCTTAGGCGTTGGTATTTTAATTAATTAGGCGATACCGCAGCGTCGTCCACGGCAAAGCTAGCACATGTACTCAAAGTACGTAATTTGGATAAGCATCTGGAAGCCGTTCGAGCTGTGATTGTTGGATTGGCTGAATCGAGTCACTTGGGTGGTCACCCACTCAGAGGCTGTCCTCGTAGTCTGCTGCTTGAAAGCGCACAATTGAAATTTTTATGAAGGTGAAGCATCATGGCATAATCTTCGCTAAATCTAGGTAAGTTTGGTATCAAAATGTTCAGGATGAGCTTGGCATTTCGATATATTGATTATACTGATGTTTTAATTTTCGGACATTTTTAACTCTTTCAGGAATAGGCTGTTTCTGATTGGTTGCGAAAGTCACGTGGTGAGGCCACTTCTATGTTACTGTCCAAGCAGTCTGCTGCTTAAGTTCAAGTAAGTTTATCTGAAAGACTTTCAACCATTATAAATAAATAACTAAGTCCTTTCTTAGTAAAGTTCTTAAGAATGCACCAAGTCCTAGCTTAGATAGTTGACACAGATTAATAACACACTTTGGGAATTATTTACACTATGTACACATAATTCATGAGGGTGAAGTTCAAACTAAGCACCACCATTGAGCACATTTAGATAGTGATTAAAAATAAACCACTAGAGCTTTGCCAGATCTAGGTATTGAGCTCAGATGCTCTCTCTCTGGCTTTTATAGCTTTCAATTGGTCGCGCGAAAACTTTCTGTTTCTCGAAATTACTGGCAAGGAAAAGGAAAATTGAATTACGGTTACAGCTAACACAGTGATTTATTCATTTTCAATACAAATAACCGAGATATCCATTTATTCTGTCAAATGCACTTGCCTCTGATTTTTTTTTTCCGGCATAGCTTTCTCTTAAATTTGTCTCACACTGCATTGCACGGGGAAATACAGCAATTTATTTATAATTCTTTAACTAATAATAGCAGCTTTAATATATGCAATCTTATGCGTCAGCTTTCCGGTTAAAGATATTTTAGATAAAATTTTTCATGGTAAACTTCCAATGTAATTTTACAAAAGAGATTAATTAAATATTGACCTTTTATAATTAACTGAATAAGTTTACAATTCTCATAAGTGCTATAAGTAGATTAATTTCTCCTCATTTTCAGATTTTGAATGCTTAAGTTTGATTCTGATTTTTTTTTCAGCAAACATTCGTTAGCGAATTAAAAAATAGGAAATATAAAAGTAAAAGTACTACTTACTCTTTCTTTCGTTCACAAATCATTGTGTGGGTATGCATTTACCAAATTTTAAATCCTAAAAAACGTCTGTGATATTATCCCCATGCTATAATTTGGGGGTGCTTTATTTTTCTCCGAGGATGTTTTAAAACTCCGAAGTTTTTGAAGTTATTTTTGACGATGATATTTTTAACACGATATTCAAAGATTGAGGCTCTTTCTCAAGTGATGTTATGCATGACAATGTTTTCGCCTTGCATTATTCTTTCCGTGACGTTTACATTCGGATGTTTTCTCCGGTAATCATTAAGTTTCACATATGTGAGATGTGCATATCCATCACAAAGCAGAACTTGTTACATGCTATGAAACGTAACGGCTTCCCTTGATTCTGCGAATACCTTATTCTTTTATTTAGATTTAGTGATTCCCCCAACCATTTTTTACGCAGTATTTGCAATAGATAAAGATAACGGACTAGAATATTCGATTCCTAGGCAGGAACGTTAAGTTACTGTGGATGGCAATTCCATTTTACTATGGATAAAGCTCGTCCTGTTTTATATCATCCTTTATTCCAAATCGAATGCGTGACGCGTTCAGTCAGAAGATGATGGAAAATGGGAGATGTAAAATATAAAAACACAGAGCTGATAGGAGTGGTATACATACCACAGTCCTTGGGCATGGACAGCATTGCTTTCTTTTGCTATTTATCCCGCATTCCTTGAATTGTTTCTTCTACCCTTTAACAAGCATTTCAACACATTTTGTAATTCCGTAATTTTATTATATTTTACTGATGATCACTTCATGCACCTGCATTAAATAATTCCTTAAAAACATAGAAACATCGATCATTCATTTACATGTTTATTGTAATTAGAAATCATATCTAAAATACCGAATGAAAAAAAAACACGAACCTACGGGTATTAAATCAAAATGTGATAGCAGGAATTTATGTATGGTTATAAAAAATGGCAACACTTAAGATACGCATTAGGTGAATAATAATGAAAAAAAAGCAAGCTTTATAGTTACTATCTTTTTAACATATTTAAATTAGGTAACTTGCAGAAAAAAATATGGTCATAGAGAGGAGCCTCAGTGAATAAATTTACTTAAATCTCCTGTCTACTGAAATTAACTAATTACCAGCGTGTTTTGAGAATACTGAAATTTTCTGCGAAGTGTGGAAAAAAAACATTCATCTAAACAAAAGTCTGGAGTATAAATATTTAATATTCTAGCTAATTTAGTAGTTCTTGAAAGCTCGAATATTTATGAAATGTGTAGCGGAGTATTGCAGATTTCATGTACTAAAATGAAAAGTCTAAGGAAGGGTTATATTACCCTTTATTCCAACTGAAGAAAGTTCGGTGGTGTCATATTTTTGGGCTTATAGTAAGCCTTCACTTGGGCACTTCAACTTAAAATAGAAAAAGAGAAACTAATCTAATGCTAATTAAACTAAAACCAGCCGCAGCTACGCAGAAATAACTAGCACATTTGTCCCTTATTAAAGATCACCGGCGAATACTACCAGGTGTGTAACAAAAGTCGTAACATTAAACTAAAATCGTAAGATAAAAAAAGTCAGAAGATTAAACTTAGGTCGCAAGATTAAAAAAAGTCGTAGGATAGAACTTAAAGCAACGATGTGGTCAAAAACAGAATACGCTTTACTAAGAACTTCTAAGCTCTTCTACTGAAGTGACCGAGACTTGAGCTTAAATAATAGTTTTTACCTCATTTACATAAAACGCGATCCTGAAAACTCATTCTGGTAGAGAATCGTAAGTGGGAAACCAGCAAGACAAGATTTAGATTTGACGAGATCCTAAGCGCTTTGAGATATGGGGCCATTTATGAGGCTTATGAGGCAATGTTTTTATATTTGATACGGTACAATTTTTGGACGTGACCCCCAAAGAAAGTGCGGGCGCTAAGTTATAGTTTGTGCATCTTATACGTAAATCCGGCAATGGAAAAATTTGTTTAATGGCGACACTTGCCTATAACGGCAATGACCACTACTAAGGCCAGAAGTGGTGGCAATTTTATTGTAGACGCATCTAATAGGCGGACACCGCTACCTCCTATGAAGGGACATACATTTTTGCAGCCATGCCTCTGCTGGATTCGAACCCGCGCCCTTCGGTATCGCAGTTAGGCTCCCTTAACCACTATACCGTCTGGGCGGATCACACTGGTAACGAGTCTAGAGAAAGGCTTGTTTCAAAATAAAAATAAATATTAGGAAATTAAAATAAATCCCTAGAAATAGGCATTCAGAAACAGGAATATTTTCTCTTTAAAAATGAAACATTATAGCCTATAAATAATTGCTACAAAAACAAATGATGATTAAAAAATATCATTTGCGAGTACGTGAAAGATTTGGCTGTTATTTTATGGTCTTTAAATGTCCTATACCGGTTCTGATAGATTATTTGCCGCCACAAGCTGCGTGAGCAAAATTCTCATACCAAATCTCTGAAAATATTTCAAATTCCAAAATGCATTCATTCATGCCGATTTCTGCATAATTATAAGGTTCTTTTGTAATTAGTCATGAAAATGGCCAATTTGTTTTACAGTTTGTAAATTAGACAGTAAATTTTTGCATTGTTAAATTTATTTTAATGAATTAAAAAATGTCGTTTCTGAAATGACAATAAAAAATAGTTATTCATCCCATTTCATTAAAGAATTATTTTGTTTTATAAATAAGGTTATAAATTAATTTTATTTTTTAAGGAAATTAACGAAAACTGATATACTATGCAAGCACTTTTATCAGAAACAAAAGGGGGAAAATAACATTGAGCTCAAAGGCTTAGACGAATCTCAGGAATTAACGAAATGTAGACAACTTGATTAAATATATTTTATCTGAGTTTAATTTAAAATAAAGAAGAAAAGATTAGGCTAGGAATCATATCACAACCCCCTTCTTGGTTTCCAGAAAAGTCTGTATTTGAAACACCATTTTAAGTGGATTATATAGTTTATATGAAAATAAGATTCTGATATTTCTCTAAATCTTGTATTCAGACAACATGTTAACATTCTGCAACAAAGGAGAGATTTGCAACATGGAAATAATACATTTTACTTAAACTGCAGTTTTTATTACTTCAGTTTGTTAATGAATTATATTTTAAGGAGATTAATTTAATTTTATTTATTTTTCATTGTTTATAGATATCCTTAAAAGTAGAGGCTACTTTACTCTTGAGACTAAACTCCAGACAATATAAAGCTGGTCCAAGTGGAATCTAGTTAAATAATACCAGAAAATAATATTATTTTTTTTTTCGTTTCGAACTATACTATTTTAATCAATGGAAAAGGATGAAATTCAGGCGCTTTAAAATGCCCAGCAGCGAACACATTTAGACGACTAATGTGGATAGGAGACGGAGATGAGTGTATTGAGTGATTCTTGAAGTGTTTTATTTTCACTGTTGAGCCAAACGACGTGCTTCTCTAACAGCACAGCTTTCTTCGTGCCGAAGACAAAGTTAGCAATGAAAAGGAGGGATGGTATGCAATCGAAGATTGCAATCGCTGCATAATAGGTGGGAGACGTGCCTAATCACGCAGCCATCGTTCTTCGATGCGGGCCCTGATTCATTCGTAGGGAGGGGAGACCCCCGACAGCATACCCGACGCCTTTTTATTTGTTGGCCATGCCCCACATTCTTCTTCTGTAGTAATTCTGTTTCTTCCTCTATTCATCCAGGTTCTAGACAGTAAAATATTTTCACCATTTAAAACACCCATACGTTTGCCTTGAGAATCTGAGTCACATTTCAGTGCGAAAAATTTGGGCCTTGAGAGGTTTCTCTATTGGTTAGTACTCCAAATGGCACCTGTTACGGAAATAAGTTAATTTATTGAAATGAACTGAAAGACGAAGCAACCCAACGAATTAAATTAATGTTATAAAATGTCTGCAAATATTCTTATAATTTAATTAGGCATGTCCATAGGCTCCGTAAGGCAAAAATAAAGAATTTAAGTGTGATTCAGTAATAAATTAACTTCTCGAATTGATTTCCTCATGTTTAATTTAAAGGAAATATTAAATTAAGCACTTACTGCAGCTAATTTGAATTACGATTTTTGAAGAATATTAAATAGTTCTTCAGCATCAGTTTGGAAAATTTTGTTAGTAATTAGAAACACTTTCTTGCGATCTCTGCTCCTTGTCAAAATTTTATTATGAGAATCAATGAAGAACATAAGAAGTTAACAAAATTCTTCTTGTGTATAAGCAGTTATATGCTTCTAAAATTTATGCTAAAAATTTCTCTAATAAAAAAGGTAGGAAAGGTTTCATAACAAATGTAAGGAAAGCAAAATAACTCGAAATATCTTTACATTTCAATTAAAATCTTACCTTCAGTCACTTGCGCCTAAGAAAGTAGAGTCGATTTAAGTCTATAAAAATCACTCCTTGTTCACGTGATTCATGAGTTGCTTCTCTAGCAGACAATAACAAATAGAAATGACTTAGAATAAAAATAATTTACAATCATATATATATATATATATTTTTTAAACGGAGGTCTATTTTAAAAGCGTCGAACGGGTTCCTAATCGTACATGCTTGTAAACTTTTAAAGTTTAAAAATTCTAAACTCTGGTATACTTACTTCAAAACGCGAAATTATAAGAGTTTAATTCAGATTTCTTTCAAATTTCACTATCTAAACTAAATTTTCTTGATAAGCAAAGTTTTGAAAAATAATTAGACTGAACAGTACATATTTTTTTGAAATATGAATGTGTCAAGCATCAAGATGGTCTTCTGACAGAAAAATCAGAAGTGACAGGGTTAAAAATGCGAAGCTCTGAGAATTGTTTAATAAAATTAGTGAGAGGAGTTCTTGCAATGGAAACTAATTTTTTATTAGGAAGATAATGATAATCAAAAAGGTGTTTAAGATAGTTAAGCCCTTCATTGCACAAAAAATCTGAAAGATTTATAAGATATTTCTCCCACCTTCTTCGCGTGCCTTCCTGGTGTAGTGGTCAGCACGCTGGGCGCGTATTCCAGAGGTCCGTGGCTGGAGTCCCGGCGAAGGCATTGCTCATTTTTCATGACTCCTGCTGTAGAAATACCTAATATCTCTACACTGGTGCCCGAACTAAAACGGTGGTGGATGATTATTCTCCACCACCGGGAACTGGAGATTGGGTCCCCTGAACTCCAGTCTCCCTTTCAAAGGGGAAGCATATAAGGTATTTCTCCCACCTTCTACGCATGGCTTGGTGGTCTAGTGGTCAGCACACTGGGCGCGTATTCCAGAGGTCTGCGGTTCTACTCCCGGCGAAGACTTTTCTGATTTTTCATCTTTCTTGCTTCGAAATAATCCTAATGCCTCCGAGGATTCATCGTATGAATAAAATTTTTAAACTATCTAAATAATACTAGCTAATGCCTTAAGCAAAAGCTAAAAAAGATTACAAATTTAAATTATTTAAAATACCTAATCAACAGTCTACTACCGGAAAGCGAAGTCAAATACGACTTCATAATTTTAAGCAGCGATTTAATGGTAAAATATTATTAGCTTGAAAATTTATGAAATTGATATACAGGGTGTTTATAAAGTCCCGGACCCACTTTGATGTTTAATAACTCATAAAATAATGAAGATATAAACTAACTTACGGCATTTACTGATGGAATAACTTATATATTTTCCTTTTCGGGTTTGAATATCTTTACTTTTATAGATATCGTCTGCGCGTGTGGTTAATTTCAGATAATTTCATTTTCCAGTCTAAATATCCGTACTTTTCTAAATATCGTCTGCTTATTAATTGAATTTTTCTCTCTTTTGTTTTTGGTAACTATTGCCTATTACTATAGGCGTAGAAGGATAGCCTTTGCAACAGATATGCTAAGGAGGATAGAAGATGCTGCTGAATTTCTGAAGTGCATAATGTTCTCCGACGAAGCATCCTTTCATCTTTCTGGCATATGCATATGGGGATCTGAAAACTCCCATGAATACCGTGAGGCACAAAGGGATTCCCCAAAGGTTAATGTGTGGTGTGGACTAATGCACGATCGAGTCATTCTTTGAATGACCATTTTACAGGAAGATGGATTGGGAGAGGAGGTCCAATTTCTTGGCCACCCAGATCACCTGATATAACGCCGGACTTTTTTCTTTGAGAATTTGTAAAGCACAACGTTTACAGGAGGAGAGTGTCGAACATTGATGACCTAAAAGCCAGAATTACAACCGCAATAACCTCTGTGGATGCCGACATGCTTGCCGGTACCTGGCGTGAAATTGAATATCGACTTGATGCAACGACTCCGTGCAAGGAAGGGGGTACACCTAGAAGTTCATTGACAAGGGTCATGAAACTTGTTGAATCTATCTAACCATTTATGTTATTACTTTTAATCTGTCTTTATTATTTATGAGTTATTAAACATCAAAATGGATCCGGGACTTTATAAACACCCTGTATATCACAATGTTTGCAAATCTTTTAAACTGAAAGACGATTTTAAACATCTAAAACTCACTTAGCAGCACATCTGAATTAAATACGTAACTATAAAAAAAACACAGAGATAAAAGTCAAAGTCAAATGTATCTTATGGACCTTTCAACCATTTACACGGGACGAAAATCATATAGGAAGCAGATAATTTATGAGATCAAGAATAGTTATTTCCGTTACGCTAGCTTGAAATTTCATGTTTGCAACTCACATATACCTGTGTAAATATACTATCAAATTAATCAAGATTCATATGTTCAGTGTTTTTTTCTTTTTAACCCGAAGGGCGTTAGACCGAAAAAACTATTATTAGTCTCAAAACGCCGTTTGCTTCGTTTCACTTTTCAAACTGTTGTTCAAACCAAATATTATCGCCATGTATTTTATTTAAAGAAACTAAATAATGAAGAATCTTCATGACCGTTTCTCGCAATGTGAAAAATCAACAGCATCTAGTGGTATCAAATTTTTAATAACGTAGTCCTCCAACCGAATATTTGTACTTAAAAGCCCAAATTTTGAACTTCGAATTTTTATTATCTAATTCAGCTTTTGTAAAACTTTAACGAATTTTTGATTAACAAACTCAACGATTTCAAAGCGAGCAACGGCAACACAGTACGGAAAAAAAATTATCTCCACGCGGGATTGTGATCCGTAATTTTAAGTATAAGCTGTTTTTAAGTAGTTTGTGATATTGTTGTTGAATTTAATTTTATGTAAGTGCGAAGAGCATGATATTTAATAAATAAAATTAGCTCACAAAACGTTAAAAAATGCCTTTTTGGGAGTAATATAAAATCTGAAGGCTTTTAGATGTTTTCTCCCCTTCACTATGTTACTAAAAGTAATAAAAAATCTACGCAAAAGTCATAAAATATAAAGTCATTCCAAAATGCATTCTTTGCACATTTCGAACGAAACTTCCAGTTGTTTATTTCTCCAATTTTCGGATTTTTTTGCATTAATTTACGACGAAATAATATCATGTGTATATTTCTTACCATTTAGCTTCGCCATTTTCAGTAACATTTTAATTTATAAGTTGTATAATTTCGTTTTAGGGAGAACTAATTCGCAAAGAACTAGATTTATCACAAATGCAAAGCTTAAACTTGTTTCGGAATATAAACTGAAAGCTGCCTGCAAATAATTTTTAATCTAGTAGTTTTTAGAAATTTAAAATCTTTAAATTTACTTTTAACACTTGAATCTTTAAGTGTGAACATTTAGAGGTATTAAACTGCAAGTTGAATGTTTTACACTGTAATTATTATTACCATAAGCAACATAATTTTTCTGCAAGTTTTAGAAATATACTTTTATTGAGAAGAAGTTAGAGAAGTTGAGATAGGATTATAGTTATCTCCTAGTACTTCAATTTTTAATTTCAACAAACGTAATTATTAACGGTTTTCGTAAATAAACAAATAATTACACACTTTCTGTTTCATAATGTCTTTCTCATTAAGATAATACTTAGATCATTAAAGAAAGTAAGAGAACAAAATGTTTTAAATATCAAAGTAATGTATATCAAATGACAACAAATTTGATGACTGGATAAAAGCCACTAACAGTGTTAATTAAATTTTCGCTGCGATTAACGTCAAAGCTTTACAAGCACTACTTCTGCCTGCTATAGCTATTTATTCGATTAACTTGAGTACGTACTTGCCGTTTTTTCTTAGATTTGTTTCCCACCTTTTAATTTTTAATCCGATCGCTTTCACTGGATTTTACCTAGTGAAAAATTTGCGTTATAAATTCAGCCAAGTTTAATTTTTCTTCAAATTGTTCTGTTTTTGAAGTTTATCGCAACCCTTAAGTTTTTCTTTGGCGTTCGTAAGGTTTCATATATAAACTTTATTTGAGTAATCAATATATTTGTAATGTAGCAAGCCTTCACGCGGTGCACCATGGTTAATAGTTGCACCGCAGTGAATTGTTTTGCACTGAAGCTCAGAAAAACGATGTCCATTTTACAATTTGTGCTGCAGCCCACCTGGTAACACAAAATTAAATTTTGACACTCTCTCTTTCTCCATGAAAACAGTGATAATAGGTAATTTCAATGCTCTTAGCACTAGATGGAACTATGCTGATTCAATAGTGCAGGTAGAGTGCTAGAAAATCTTCTCAACTCAGTTTCTTTAAATTTTCTATACCAACTATCCTATGTTCCCAACTACATCCATTACAACGGCACATCTATAAATCATGACCTAACTATGTTTTCTGATTATCTAGCACCTAATGCCGTAAGAAGTGTACTTTACAACTCCGAGTCTAGACACAAAGCGATCATTACAACACTCAAGGGAAATGTTTCTATGAAAAGAAATGCCGAATATATAGTAGACCACAACTCAGGTGGAACTTTAAAAAAGCCAACTGTAAAGCTTTTACAGCAGATCTACAACAGGGTTTTGAAGATGGATATATATTCCATATTGACAGCATTGATATTTCGTTTAAGTGGTTCTGTGAGGCAATCCACAAAGCTCCTAAAAAGTGGAGTCCCAGAGAAAAACCTCGCAATTACAAACTATTATGGTCTCCACATCTCTAGGCCCTTAGAGACCAGTGCAAAAAGACTCGTATTTCCGCTGAGCAGTCAAAGATGGCCGAGGATGCACAAAACTGGAGGAAATGTGTTGCTCCTCTTCGAAAGGAAATTTATGAGGCAAACCGGTAAGATTTAATTCTTTTATCAGCCCGATGTATTATAAATCTCATTCTTAGAAAATTTTTAAGTATGTTCACAATTTAATCTGGCCTTTCCCAAATTACTAGGGTGCCCTTCAAGGATCCTCATGGAATTTTAACTAGTGACAAAGGTCCTGAAAACGCATTTATCTTGTTTTATTTTAAATCACAAAGACTGAGTCAAAATTCCAGGGGAACTAAAAAGAAATTCTGAAAATTAATATTCACAAACTGTAACTAGTTTTGGACCGCATTAGATGGTGTTTAATGCCGACGTTACCAAATTGGAACTCGAAGACTAAGAGTCATGGCCCAGACTGGTTTCACCTAGAATTTATTAAGAGGTTGGGGCCTAATGGTCGTTCAGTGCTTTTAATGATGATCAGCAGAAGCTAGAACTCCAACATGCCAGCAATTTGGAAAAAAGCTATTACTGTCCCACTATATAAGCAGGGCAAACCTGACGAATTTGATGGATATAGGTCAATAGCCCTTATGAGCATCTGGCAAAAATCATAGAGCGGATGATCGCTGCAAGATTGACCTGGTTCCTCGAGCACCACGGTCTTATCTCTAACTCCCACGCAGGCTTAAGACGTTTTCATTCCACTGCCCAGCAGGTGTCCTACCTTAGCCAAAATATTAAGGATGATCTCCACAGCCATATATCTGCTTTGACGGCCTTTGGTGGCTTCTCGCCAGTATATGGTAAGGTCTGCTGAACTAAATTAATTTATAACCTGATTTCCACAGGAATTAGTGGCAATATGTTGAGCTGGCTACGTTATTTCCTTGGTTAACGGTTTTGTTCAGTGAAATTTGGAAACTCTTTATCCATACTCAAACAAACGCAATCTGGACTTCTTCAAGACATTGTTTTGAACCCTATACAGTTTAATATTTATATTAACGATCTGACCAATTCATTGGAAAGCCGGGATAAAAACTGTCCTGTTTGCTGATGACCTGGCAATATGGATGATCGAGACAAAGAACACCCCGAACAGGCTAAACACTAAATAAATCCCTTGAACAACTCAGGTTTTGATGTTCTGACAATGCCATGTCTGTCAACAAATCAAAAACCACCTGCCAATTTTTCTCCCTAAAAAGGCGTCTTTTTGAACCTAACCTTATATTCCAGGTCCAATTCAAAAAAGCAGAACACACGAAGTATTTAGGATGTATTCTTGATTCTAAATTGAGTTGGAACAGAAATGTTGATTATGTACATGAAAAAAATGTTAAAAAACTTCTTGCTCTTAAAAGATTGGGTGGTTGCAAAAAGGGTTGCAGACGAAACACTTTGAACACCACCTTCAAGCTTTTCATTCAGCCAATCTTCAGTTATTGCAACGAAGTTCTAGTCTCTGCTGCTACTAATACTGTTCAAAAACTTGAAACTGTTCAAAACAAAGCTCTCCGTATTATTACGGGCGTTGTAAGAACCACTTCTATTCTAGCAATGCAGTGTTTAACTCAAAACCCTCCAGTAATGAGCATAATTGAAAGACATGTAGTTATTCTTTATGAAAAGCTGATTAGCCTGTCCAACAATTCTTTTTTGGAGGGATTACGACACTAATGCAGAGAAAAATCTTAAATCTCAAAAAGGGTTTATACAATATGCTTATTCTGCAGCGACTGACATGAATGTCCACCTCATTCCTCAACTTCTCTGTGAGCCTGTTTGCCATTTGCGATATGGAGAGATCTCGGTGTATCTGAAGCTTCATATGCACGTTAATAAGAGTCATATGAGCCAACAGGAGTCTCGTGCTATTGTTGTATCTGCCATTGAAAACAAATACTCTAGAGACACAAGGTTAAATGTTTATACAGATGAATCAATGTTTAACGGTGAAGACGGAGCGGAAGCCGGTGAGTGTTGTGATTTGTGTGCTGAAATCGAGGCTATTTATATCGCATTAAAACAACTGGCTATCCGCGACTCATCATTCTGCAGAGCGGTGATTTTGTCAGACTCTATGTCTTCTCTTCAATCTCTTGCAAATAGACATTACACATATAATTCACGTATACTGGAGTGTAGAGCTCTCAACGTCAATCTTTGTTTTCCTTCTAGTGGATCCCAGCTCAATTCTGAATACCTGGGAACGAAGCTGCCGACGTTTTGGCCAAAACGTGTGCAAGCGTCCTCTAGAGACCTTTAAAACGCCTCCCATTTTATTCAGTCAAATCCTGATAAAAAGAAGATATGCCTCCAGGATAAAGCAGAGAACACTCACGGACTTTGCCGGTAAGCCATGGGCCTCAGTGTTTGAAGATACATAGTTGATTCCAGATTTTCCTAAAAGTGCAGCTGTGGCACTTTTCCGCCTTACTACAGGCTATGCCTGATTGCCCGCGTGGCTTGGTCTTTGTGGTTTTCCTTTATGTTCTCTATGCTGATAACATCAAATATTTGAAGCTACTCATCTTGACTCATGCTCTGCACTTCTGTTTTTAAATTATAAAGTTCAGAATCATTGGAAGGCTAGAGATCTAATGGCGTCATACCCAGTATCCTGAGCATTTGTAATAAATAAATGAATATATATTACAAAAGTAAGTGTACAATATGAATGCCGTTAAAACTCAGAAACGAGTCCCGGTACGATCAAGGGAGTTATATAGTGCGGTAGCCTTCTATCCCCCATATATGAAGCAGGTTCCCGTTTTTACCTGAAGGGCATGATTTTGAAGATATAAGGGCTCGAAGTTTGGCGCTCTGGAAATTTCTAGAACAGTCGAGAACACTCAAGAGCATTTCACAACATTCTGGAACATAGTGGACCATTCAAAGCCTTTTTTGTATAGGGGTTAATCATTAGCAGGGGTATATAAAGCAAGATCCGTCGTGCGTTTGAACGTCAGTTTCTCACTACTGAAGTGCAGTGAGTGAAGAGTGTGAGCACCAGTGACTTTCTTATCTGTGAAGTACAGACGACCTGCCTCCTTAAACTCAACAGTTATACGAATCCGGAGTGGCTATTTCGAAGGGCAGTTTTGGAAACTAAAAATAATATCGTCTACGAGATCAATTTTAATATTCAAAAGAAAATTCCCAGTGAAGAGAGAATATGCAAATCATTGACACGATGGTAGACTTTGAAGAAAGTGTTAACTTCCCTACAGAATTTTTACTTCCTTATAGAGAATACGAGGAATACCATTACACTGCCTTCGACTGAAACTTACATCTCCGATGATATTACTCAGAAACATCTACCAAAATGCCATTCCAACTTACAAGACTGCAATTTCCATTCAAATTACCCTACAGTTTTAAAATAAACAAAGGTCAAGAACAAACGGTGAAATATTGCAGCATCAACCTCAAAGACTACTGCTTTTCTCACAGTCAGCTATACGTAGCTTGCTCTTGAGTAGAAAATTCGAAGAATTTTTACATATATAACCCGGATAACAAAATGAAAAATGTTGTTTATAAACAAGTATTGTAAATAGTTAGAGTATGCTTTCAATAAAAAAATTTTTCTTCTTATATTTTAAAATTTATCCTTTTATTCCAACTATTACAGAAACTCATATCAACTCAATGAGTACTCAAGGGTACCCGCGCTAGTATTCAAATAATTAAAACAAAAATTTCTAAACTTGTAACTACATTTATTACTTTCACACCCGTTATTAAATCATACCAGCGTGCAAGCCCCGCCAAATGAGCGGGCTGCGGCCAAAGCAAATTTTATAAGGTCTAAATGCACGTGAAAAGAAAATGTAAATAAATAGTTCAATATGAATTAAATCAGTTCATTCTTTCGAAGCAACAATAAAGTCATAAATGCTTTTTGTTACCAAATCAGGAAATAAGAATTTGACATATCAAATTTATTCGTATATGCGTGACGTCATGATATAATTTTAATGCAGTATAACAACATTTTCTCAATATCAGTGAAAGAATTAACATAGCAATAACATAACCCTGAAATTATTCTGAAGAGACATTAGGTTATTTCGAAGCAGGAGAGATGAAAAATGAGTAGTGCCTTCACCGGGACTCGAACCACGGACCTCTCGAGTACGCATCGAGCGTGCTGACCACTACACCACGAAGGCATGCTAAGAAGGCGGAAGAAATACCTTATATACTCCCCCTTTTAAGGGGCGACTGGGAATTAGGGAACCCAGTTGCCGAATTCTGGTAGTGAAGAATCATCATCCACTACATTTTTTGTTCGGGTGCCACTGCAGAGTAACTTAGGCTTTTTCAAAGTCAGGAAATGAAGAAATGAGCAATGTCCTCGAGAAACTGAAGAAATGAGCAATATCGGCGGGACTCGAACCACGGACCTCTCGAATACGCGCCGAGCGTGCTGACCACGACACCACGAAGGAATGCTAAGAAACCTTATAATCCTAACCTGAAAAAAAAGTTGTCAACAGCAGAAATTGTTTTAAAACACAGGTATTAGCGAAACATTTTCGACATACAATGACGTCATATGCAATCGCGCATTTTCTTCAACGTCAGAAAAATGACCTTATATTATAATAGTATATTCCAGTGGTGCGCAAACTAGGGGTCGCGACCCCTGTGGGGGTCGCCAAATTTTTATGAAATGCATTATGCCTGCATGCTGCATACCATACAGTGTACATATAAAGAGTGAAGCGCTGTCACTCACTGTTTAATTGCAATTTCATGCTGTCCGCTCTTTCTTAGCTTTAACCATTATGCGTAATGTATGCAAAGTGTGAAGACGCAAGTTTTTCACTCCGGTAGATAGTGCCCTCTTCGCGGTAATTCGCCAGTTTTACTGAAAAGCGCCTATTTGACTAGACGTTAACCGCAGGGAAAGGGCAAAAATTCGCTTCCGTGATCAGCCAATCAGATGGTGAGGTACGCGGTGTATCTGATAGTCAGAGTGAAGACGTGAAGTGTTCGCATGAAGTCGTGGCATGTAGCAGTTGGCCTGCAATTGTTTTAGTTTATCCTCGAGTTTTATCATGTGACGTTGTGTAATTATGATTTTTTATATTTTTATCGGGCTTTGCTACTCTTTGTTATCAGGTATGTACTATCATTAGAGAAAGATCTCTGTTAATTTTATTGAATTTCTCGAAAAAAATGATAAAATTTTATATGTTATTTGTTTTAGTTTAAATAATTTAACCCCTTTCTTCATAATGGATAAATGGGTAATACGCACACCAGATACATCTTCAGCTAACAAACGAACAAATACTGATGAGGAGTCGCAAAATACGGAACTAAATGCCCGATCTAAAGAAATAAGAAAATACAATGAGGAATTTATTAAGTATGGTTTTACATTTTGTGTTGTTGATGATGAAGAGCGCCCGATATGTGTCATTTGCAACGAAAAATTAGCAAATGAAAGCATGAAACGAGCTAAATTAAAAAGGCTCCTGGAAACTAAACATAAAGAACTTCAAAATAAACATGCCGATTTTTTTCAAAGGTGAGCTGAAAATCTGAAAATTCAAAGTGCACATTTAAGGAAATTTACAACGATACCTCAGAAAGCATTACGAGCTTCTTTAGAAGTTTCTTATCTAATAGGAAAAACACTGAAACCTCATACAATTGGAGAATTCCTTATCCTTCCTGCAGCAACTAAGATGACATTAATTATGCATGGCGATAAATATGGAAATGAACTAAAAACAATACCATTATCAAGAGCTATCGTGTCTCGGCGGATTTCCGAAATGTCACGAAATATAAAAACTCAGAAGTCATAAAACGCATACAAAATTCATCTGTATTTGCTTTACAACTGGACGAGACTACCGATATTCTAAAATGTCACAACTAATTATTTACGTTAGGTTTATTTTTAATGAAGATATAACAGAAACGTTTTTAATGTTGCAAAAGTTTGGAAGGAAAAACAACTGGAGAAAAAATATTTGAAGTAATAAATGAACAGTTTGAAACAAAGTCCCTTACCTGGGCAAACTGTGTTGCGGTTTGTACTGATGGTGCTGCAGCATTAACAGGTTCGAATAAAGGGCTCAGAGGCTTAATTCAGAAGGTGGCGCCTCATATGGTATTTAATCACTGTATGATTCATCGGCAAGCTCTTCGTTGCAAAAGATATGGATGAAGAGTTGCACAACGTATTACAAGACGCTGTTAGTTCAATTAACTACATTAAATGCAACAGCCGTCTCTTTTCAACACTTTGCAATGAGATGGGCTCAACGTATGAGAGATTGCTGTTACACACCGAAGTTTGATGGCTTTCACGTGGGAAAATACTACTACGGATATTTGATTTGAGAAATGAAGGGTACATGTTTTTAATTGAAAAAAAAAACATAGATTCGCAAGTTATTATATCTATGAAGTTTGGCTAGGGAAGCTGAGCTATTTAGTTGATATTTTCGAAAAACTTAACGACTTAAGTTTGAGCTTGCAGGGTGAGAATTCAGCTATCATAACTTCAGCCAGTAAAATTCAAGCTTTTAAGAATAAGCTTAGTCTCTGGCAAACTGAACTGAATAAAAACAACACCGACATGTTACCTTGCTTTAAGGATTTTATCAAGGAAAATAATATAGATATATTTACATTTAAAAACGTTATTTCCAATCACATTGAAAAGTTAAAGGAAAATTTTTCGAGAAGATTTGAGGATTTTTCTGAAAACGATCTTGGTTGGATTCGTGATCCGTTTCCCTTTGACATATGCAGTTCAACTCCTCAAATTAGTGAGAAAGAACAATTGATATATCTAATTAGTGATTATACTCTTCGAAATCAATTTAAGACAGAGCCTTGCCAAAAATTTTGGCTATCCGTGGAAAAACAATATCCCGTTTTATACAAGAATGCCATCAGAGTGTTAATACAATTTGCATCAACGTATTTATATGAAACAGGATTTAGCAAACTAGTTTCAATAAAAACTAAATACCGCTCGCGTTTAAACCCTGAAGATGAAATGCGAATTGCAATTAGCAACATACATCCCAACATCGATGAGATAATTAGAAACTTGCAGCCACATACATATCATTAAAGGGCAATTTACTGATTTTTGTGTTATACAAAAAGTATTTTCTTAAAATTATAAATAAAATTAATATGAGTCAAATATGATGATGTTTTTATTCGATGAAACGAAAGAAATGCGCGAAATATACATCGTATTTGTGAACATTTATCTCTAGGGGTCGCCAAAAATTTTCTCTCTATAAAAGGGGTTGCAGTCGAAAAACGTTTGCGCACCACTGGTATGTTCGATGTTTGGCAATGCTACTTTTATTTCACATCTTACAAAATTTATTAATTTTATGTCAATAAACTCTACGATTTGAAAGCGAGCAGTGGCAATACATATCGAAATAAAGCAGATTTATATCTCCAGTGCGCGAGGCTGTTGACACTCGGAGCCAGAGTAATATCTCGGCTAATTCAAGTCGTACGAAGATGAGAATAGTCGAAATGGCTTTACACAATTAAATTCCTTTCTTCTTTTTAAATTACATAACTATTAAATAGACAAACAACAAGTATAATTTTATTGGAAACGATCCCATGATAGATTGCCTAATTTAGTTGCACAGCTAATTAAAAAAGGGGAAAATGCGTTTCATATTAAACTTTTGAATGAACTTTCATATTAAACCTTTGAATAAACCTTATTTTATAAGCCTCGCTTAATATTATATTCAGACATATCATGTAGAACAAGGTGAATGTAAATTACTGAGCCCATTTTGCTGGTAAATTGTAAATTACTTTAAGAACATAACCAGCTGCATTATTAAGATTTTCATTATCAAGGCCCCAAAGTTCGGAACACTGGGTATGAATGCGAAGGCAAATACTTCGCAGGCCAGTTATCACTTCTCAATTAAGATGAAGCAAAGCATTTGAACATTTGCTTTTACCTAGATTTTATTGAATTCGAAATAGTTATTTTCAGTCCTTGTGATTTTTTTGTGTACTAAGTAGAAAATAATTTATGTTGTAGGCTTTCCCTTATTTTTCATAACAACTTTATTTTAAGTTTGATACCTTTCCTGAACTGCTCAACTTCCTCTTGTATTTTCTCGCCGGGATGTAAATTTAAAGTTAAGTGAAGTGAACATTTAAACGGGAAAACTCTGAGTTTATTCAGAGGGTATTCTCAGTAACCAGCGCACGTTTCGTTGCTATCTCGCTCTTACGCAGGTAAGCCCCTTGGCTATTTTCGGATTATTATCATGCTTGTTAGGTTTTTGAGAGTCAACCTGTTAGGTGCACATGAACGAACTAATCCAGCACTCTTCTATTTTAGATTCGACTTGAATTATAGTCTACATTTAAGTTTCCCACCGCAAGTTGAAGGCCCACCAGCGGCCGAGAGGTAAAGACGCTGAACACTGGTAGTTCGGTCCCGAGGTTCGAATCCCGCGAACGGGCTGGCTGCATGGGCGTTTTCGTGGTTTTCCCATGTGTAACGTGTATACGAGCCAGTTTCCCGTAGAACGTCTTCCACGAAGGCATCCCTCCCTTTAGGCAGATAGCCCTCGTGTGCTTTGCCATAATTGAATAACCTAAAAACCTAAACCCACCCCAAGTTGACGGTGTTTTGTAAACGCTTACTTTTCACCCTTCTTCTGTGTTGGTATTCATTCACACTTGTGCGAGAATTCGCCAGGTTCATTGTAGGATCTTGCAGTTGTGTATGTGGAATAGCAGAGACAAATCTTACAATGTGAAGTATTAAAATTAGAAAGGGGTACTTATATACATTCAATGATGAAAGCTAAGTTGTAGGCAATACCGATTAGAACGTAAACATAATCAACGAGAAGCTGGCCTGAGGATGACAGCGGCGATGATAAGTCGCATGTCATACCGTGATGTTTCATGGCATCATATTTATTGCAAGGGACCATACGGAGGGCACTCCATTTACTCTAGCCTCCTTGGGTTCTGAAGTTTACAAAATATTTAATGTACATAAGATTGTTTACCTGAACGTAGGTATTGCAAATAATTGCATTCTTATGCTATTTTCATGATTCAGATCTAACATAAGATAATGGCGTCTCCGACTGTGAAGGATTAATATTAAGTATCGAAGAATATTTTCAATTCATCAATAATTAGCCAAGCTAACTTAACACTTCCAAAGTTAGATTTAAAAGAATAGGATTTGATACCAAGAAATTGGGTAGCGTTTGGAGATAAACATTCAAAAGAAGAGGATAAATTTCAATATCTTTCACCTTCTCTGCAGCCTAAATCTAGAGATAAAACTGACAGCTACCTTCCTTCTAAAGAGAATCATCTCAAAGTGGGGGAGCGTTTAAAACCTGGTTTTAGCATGATTGTTTATTACAGTTTATTCTCAAAATTTACTAACTTTTGTGATTTCAAGTATAAAACTGAATTTTCTCTATAGTCAATTAGTAATTTATACATGAGCATTGGCAATATCAGGGGTAACAACACAAATTATTCATATTATACCTAGTGGTAGAGCCTTATTTGCCAACTGATATTCTTAAAGCGTGGAGCAGTTACAGATTAAATACAGGAGCAGACATCGATTCTTCACATTTGATTAACGAAAAGCTGTTAGAAGAGTTGATGATATTTTTACGCAGTGACGTAGAAAAAGAAGAGCATCGCAAATTCCCAGAATCTAGGTTTGTATCACATTCGAAAGCTAGAAAACCACGTCTAGAAAAGCATTGATCCCGCATTAAATCTAATACGTGTATCATCTTCAAATTATAAACAATGTAAAATAAACTGCCTATTTTCCGACAAAAATCATAACAGCCAGGACTGTGCAAAAAATTCACATAGGTTATAACAAAAAAAGAAATCAGAAGTTATATGGAGAAAGTGTTGCCTGGTCTGCTTAAAAGCTGGTCACATGGCAAAATCCTACCCAAGTTTTGTAAAATGCGTAATATGTAACAGAGGGAAATACGTATTGCAGTGTCCAGAATTAAGCAAAAAGGATTCGAAAAATGCGGGAAATACACCGAGTTCTATGATTTTTGTGGAGTCATTTTCGGAAACTGTGTTTTTAGAAACTGTCATAGTTGGAATCCGACATTTAGGAAAACTGAGGTAAAAGAACATTGTTGGATTTCACATCGATATCTTATAGAAAAGGCATTGGCAGAAGAATTGAACTTAGCCCGCTCTGGGAAAGAATTTTTATTGAAAGGACTTTTTGGTCGAGGCAGAGCTGCAAAAGCAGTTTATTGCAGATATGATGTGCAGTTAGAAAGCCATAAAAGAAATTTTGTTGCACAGTACGAGGACTGGATCAACCATTGATTTGTTTCGAGTTTATAGAGAGTTTAAGATCCACAACTGACTGAAGAGCTTTCCTCTGAAAGAATAATTTTATCTGACGTTAGACCAGGTAAGCCAACTATGAAGATGTTGTTGGAGGCGATGCAATTGGAAAAATACTCACTGGGCGATTAAATGCTTTGAAATCAGGAATTACTTTTGTATGGTGAATCCTAAGCAGACAACATAAAGAAATCGATACGAATATTGCAGCCTTATCAAATATAGAGGTACAAAGGCTGTGGGATCTGCAGTCCTTGGGAAATTCCGATCCGACTGAAGTCAAAACTAAAAACGTTTTGAATGAAGAAACTTTGCATAATTTTCAAGAAACGATAACCTTTAATTCAGATCAAGGGTATGAAGTGATATTATCCTGGAATATTGGACACCCACCTTTGTATAATAATTTTGATGCTGTTAAGGCAAGACTACATACTGTTTCTAATCGGTTAAAAAATGAATATTTTGGAAGCTTATCATAATATACTTTTGAAATGGAAGCGTGAAGCTTAATTGAAGAAGTAAAGGAGGTTAATACTGATCGACCCACACTTATTTCCCACAGCGAGCAGTAATCAAAGTACCGATTGCTACTTCCAAAATCCACCCGGTGTTTGATGCGTCGTGAAAGATGTATCAAAAATTGGGTATATTTTGCTAGTCAGAAAATCGGGCAGATGAGCGACTCTTAGTGATTGCATGCTGGACCGAGTCTCGCACAATCGATTCCACCCTTATCATATAGATTCGCAATTGGAAAGGTAGTGCTGATAAAGCAGTGAGTACTGATATCAAACAGGCTGGTTTTCTTACAGACTGGTATCAAGCAAGAAGATTGAGATGTGCTCCGATTTTTGGTGTGGGAAAATGTTAATTGTACAACAGTGAAAGAGTATAGATATTGTTTAGTCTCACTTCAAGCCCTAAGTGCCCCTATTTTCTCATTTAAATTCGGCAAAGTTTAAAATACAAGACTTGCTATCCACTGTTGAAGTCTTCAGGGTTATGAACTCTTCACTGCAGAAGAATTCTACGCTGATAACTTGCTCACGTGTGTTGGGGACGAAAATGAGCTTCAGTGTGCTTCATGATCGATAAAAAGAAATAATAAAAATTGGATTATTCGATTTACTTTGTTGTTCACATACGGAAGAGAGAAAAGGGAAACCAAGCTATATCCGTTCTGAAAAGGAACATTCTGACAAGTGAATTGCAATGTGAATTTATTAAAAACTAAAGCATTTAGACGAACTGACAATCCAAAGAAAGTTACTGTCAATAATTAATGATATATATGATCTTATTGGATTAACATGACCAGTAATGATGTTTCCAAAGATTGTTTTGCAGGAAGTATGGAAAGACAGATCGGGATGAAACCTTTACAAAAGAATTGTACCAAAAAGGTAATAAGTGGTTGAAGGATATTCATTTGATGAATAAATGCTCTCTACCTAGAAGAATGCATTAAGGAATATTGTAGGTACAAGTTTACATTTATTTTGTGATACCTCCCAGAATGCATATGCTTGTTGTGCATTTTTAGGCTATGAAGATCAAACTAGTGTCATTATAAAGTTAGCCGCTGCTAGACCCACAGTAGCACCTATAAAGAGACCTACCATTCCAAGAGTGGAGCTATTGGTAGAACATAATGCAGTCCGGCTAGCAAAATCGATAATAGAAGAGTTAAAGTCACCATTCAAGATATATTTTTGTACTGATTCTAAAATTGTGTTGACCTGGATAACAAAAGATAACAAACGATGAACCTTGTAATAGTTTTGTCGGCAACAAAGTTAGAGATTCTTGAATTGACCAATGTCGAAGACTTGCGGTATATACCCGGTGAAATAAATTCGGCAGATATGCTATCTCGTTCTTGCCCCTGACTAGGATTTGTAAGAAGAAAATAGTGGGAAGAAATAGTGGGAATTGGCTTAAAGAGAGGTAAATATTTTAACCTAAAGAAACAATAGTAGTCCTAAGGAAGCTGTACAGGAGAAGAAAAAGTTTGTAATAAGTGCAATTAATAAATTTGAAGATGATTGCTTAGATAATGAGATTTTACAGACATGCTAAAGGAGAAGAAAGAGTTCGATCTTAAATGTTATCATGTGAAGAAATCAATATGTCTGAAAAGGTTCTTATCAGGATGCTGCAAGGAAGGTTGGAAATGAAGATAAGAAAAAGTATGATCAATCTACAGCATTTATTAAAGATGACTATACAGAGTGATTCGCTACCAGACAGACAAAACTTGCACGGTGTGTAGGTGGTACAGAGACGACTCGGAATCACATAGAAATACAGGGTCGCAAATGCCGTAGTCGCGAGCCATGGTGCAAAGAAGCAGAGAAAAAGAACAGAAACAGCAACACATTAAAGGGACAGAAAACATTTTATTGAAAGTTTGTACTACAACAGGTGATCACAATTACGACCAGAACTCATCTGGCAAGTCTGAGTGCAGTGCTACGTGGGATTCGTTATGTTCTGGAAGATTCTTGGCATGCGACGTATTCTCTCGGCAGCTACAGATTTTCGAGCAACGAGGTCTTTAACTGAAGGAACGGGTATCTCGTACACCAAATTCTTCATGTGACCCCAGAAGAAGAAGTCCACGTGTGATAGGTCCGGTGATCTGGCAGGCCAATGAACCGGGCCACCACGACCTATCCACTGCTGTCCAAAGGTTAGGCCGAGGTGTCGGCGGACGTCAGTTGTGTAATGTGGTGGAGCCCGTCATGCTGGTACAACGTGGACCTACATGAGACCTATCATGTATTGACTTCTTCTAGTGTCACATGAAGAGTTTGGTGTATGAGACGCCAGCTCCTTCAATTGAAGACTTCGTGGCTCGAATATGTAGCTGCCGGAAGATTACGTGACATGCCAGGAATCTTCGAGAGCGTAACGAATTCCATGCAGCTCAGCTTTCAAGCCTGCGAGACGACTTCTGGTCATAATTGCGATCACCTCTTGTAATACAAACCTTCAATAAAATGTTTTCTGTCCCTTTTATGTGTTGCAGATTCTGTTCTTTTTCTCTGCTTCTTTGCACCATAGTTCGCGACTACGGCATTTGCGACCCTGCCCGAGTCGTCTCTGTATCCCCTACACAGCCTGTAAATTTGTCGGTCTCGTAGCGAATCAACCTGTATACTAAAAGTAAAAAAACACGGCTTATATCCGTAGAAAGCACAGGTGATCAGGCACAGAAAGCACAGGCTGATATCCGATTGTCAGAAGTTTAATTGCTCATAAAGATTTGTGCCATGCTGGGATAAGAACAGTCTTACCAACTTCAGAGACAGATTTGGGATTCCTCAAGGAAGGAAAATAATGCGCTAAGTAATATCTAAATGTCTTCTTTATAACAGACATTTAGCCAAACCTATATGCGTTGATACAGCCCTATTCCAGTCTAAAGAATGCAACGAACATAGGCATTTCAAGCAACTGTTGCTGATTTAGCTTGCCTGCTATATCTATGTGGCAGCCAAAAGCTTGGACCGTCTTTTATATTTACTTGTGCGGTTTACTGGGCAATCCATTCGGAAGTGATAACCCCATTATCAATTCATGCAGGCAATGAGAAGATTATTTTGCTCGTCGTGGAAGGATATCCATCATATTCAATATTCATGGGGCACATTTTAAAGGCACTGCTGGAACGCTTCCAAATCTAGATTGGAAGAAGACAGAAACAGAATACGCTTCAAAAAAATACTGCGGGATTTCAATCCTACGAATGCACTATACTATGGTGTATAGTGGCAGCACATGATTCGCAGTATAAAAGATTTGTTGAAGAAATATTGGCGCATGGCACGATTATCTTTTGAAAAATGAACACGAGCCTGTGTGATTGGGAGAATATAATAAATAGAAGACCAATCATCGATTTGTCGCAAGAACCAAATGAATCTTCACCATTAAAGCAGGCTCACTTCTTATATGAAAGTCAAAATACTTCTTCAGTGATTGAGACAGCAGATTTAGATTGATAGAGGGAAATCATTTTACAATACGAATTATTTAGATTAAAAAAGTCAGAGATTGTCTAAGAGATAAATTTAGGAAAGAATATCTTTCTGAACTAGTGATAAATTCTAAAAATACTGGACAAAGAGAAACAGCAAATAGGGAGATATGGTTCTAGTAGGTTCCGATAATATTAAAAGAACTAAGCGGCCTTTGAAACAAGTGATTGAACTCTTAAGTGGAGAGCAACATGTGGATAAACTACGTATAGTTCCGAAGGAATTAGTTCGCTCACTCCTGCGTTTGGATCCTTTAAAGATTGGATAGTACCAGTTACGGGTTTTCCCAGAAAACGATAATAACATGGTAGAAAATGGACTAATAATGAAATCTATTGTCGAAAAGAAAGAGGCAATAATTCAGAAGGAAATTGATTTACTTCCAAAACAAGTGTGGTCACAAGTATTTAAGCAGGACAAGCAGAATTTCTAAGAACTTCTGAACTATTTATTTAAATTTCTAGTAGCTTTTAATTTTTAAGTTATTTAAAAGCTTAAAAATAAAAGTTTAAAAAATAAATATCTAAAATTTTCAAAATTTTTCGCAAGTGGTGTGAATTAATGAAAATCTAGTTAATTGCCTTGCTTTACAATACTTTAACAAGACAAAGGGAGTGGGAGTATGTTGCGAATCGATATTTTTATTATGAAGTAAACAAAAGTGCTTGTGCCTTGATAACAAAATAAGAAGTTTTTATACTTTAGAATTTGACAACGTAAGAAAAATGTAATTGTTGTTATACTTTGAATAGAGTTCTGAAGTTTACGAAATATTTAATGTACATAAGACTAAGATTGTTTTTTTTATCGTATATATTGTGAGTAAATACATTATTCATATAAGCTACGCTATTTTATTGATCCACTACTAACAAAATTCGACTGAAGTTGTTAGGTTGCAAATAAATCGAGGTGCTTTAACTTCTTCTAGAATGTAAAGAGCCTATAATAAATTGTGAAATGTGAGTGTACTTTTTAACAAATTATAATGCAGAAATTCTTCAGCAGTGTCTTTCAAATAAAAAAAAATTCTCAGTTGGGTATATGATATTCGAAAATCTTAGGAACTAGTTATACGCATCTAGACCTAGAGGCCGTGTGGAATAAATGTAATAGAAAACCTTCCGTCAATTTTTATGTGATGACTTTATTTATTAAGTATCATGTTCTTCGCACTTACGCCACATAAAATTCAATTTAACAGAAAATCACAAAATATTTAAAAACTCTAGCATATCTTTAGAGTTTCCGAGAGACAGTCTTACGTCCTGGAGATAAAAATGTTTTATTCTGCATAGTGTTGATATTCTTCTCTTTGAAATCGTTGAGTTTGTTAATCAAAAATTCATTATAGTTTTACAGAATATGAAATAAATAGAAAAACAAATTAAAAACTCGAAATTCGGGCTTTCTGGTGCACATGTTCGGGTGGAGGACTTCTTTACTCAAAACAGGATGGCTCTCTCTAATTACTGTCGTTTTTTCACAATGCAAGGAACATGCTTATATGCTTGCAGGTTCATCATTATTTAATTTCTTTAAGAAGGTCATCTTTTAAACATCTTCAATAACTACTATGGAATATTGCAGATATCTAGTAGGAATTTAAAATCTTGGTCTGAATAATATATGTTACATACAAAATTCTCAAATTTGTCAGTTGCAAAGCTCTTTACATTCTTCAAGAGATAATTGATTAAATAGTTACAAATGGATCAAATATTCTACATCGAGTATGTACGAAAATTTCGTATAAATCAAATTCATATTGTTCAGATCGAAGCAGAAACTCAGGATTTCCTTACTTGCATCGGACATTCATAAATTTCTGTACTGCATAATATAGGAGTTTGATTTTTCAAATCCAGAAAAGTTAGTGTGCGTACCTTCCCAAAAGCCAAGCATCGTTCACTGTCTGAGAGCTTTGCAGAAGGTAACTTGGGACATAATCGACGGACAGTCCCTTTCGGAAGCCGTAATATTCTCTGATAATCCTTCACCACGGCCGTTTCGGTCATAATCGGATGCGCCTTCTCCATAATTAAGCGGGTAGCGACCGTATTATTTTGACGCTAATGGCATTCCACGCGTGTACAATAACCACGACGACTCGCGATTAAAATTTCATCTCCGCACTCTGTGCGCCTTGGCTTTGACGATCATCAAAGGATTGTTTGCTCTTGCCCCTCTTTCGACCCTCCCGGGGTATTCGTCCATTGCTGCTCAGGGACAAACAAAGGGATAGTGAAATGTCGTCCGCTCCCTAGCGCAAGTAAAAGTGTTGCAATCATAACCTGATCAGAGAGTTCGAACGACTTTTAGTAATCCATTTGCATAGAGTCGCATTAGAAGATTATGCTATTTAGTTATGAATTTATTAAAAGGGTCTTGCGTATAAATTTTCATATATTTGCGATTACTAAATGCAATGAAATAAGGCTAAATTTTAACATGCATTTATGAATAAAAACGTCTTATTTTCTAAGATTTCGTAAGTTCTCCAAAGAATTTTGATCCAAAGTAATGAAACTCAAAGCAAATATAATGTGTATCCCATGATAATCTTAACTATCATTATCTTAGAATCATTACATACATACTAAAGTGCCTCCTAACCGAAATTCGCGTAACCGAGATTCAACTAAATCAGAATGCTATCATAATCAAACACAATGATAATCAAATACAAATTTGATATTGTGAAATGCAACATGAAATAATGCACCTACAACAAATATGCATACAGGCTACATACAGGCAGATATTCTTTTGTTCTTTGCCATAATCAGTTAACGAAGTAACTAATCTAAGATATTAAGTCCCTGCAAAGGAAGAAAGAAGTCTGCGTCAAATGCATGTTTGATCATCAACAACAATGGTTTCATGAGTTTTCAAGATTCTCTACTCTTTTCTTTAGTAAGGGAAAAGAAAGTCAAAATTTTCAGTCGTTTTCTAAATTACTTTAAGCTGGCATTTAATGGCAATTAGTTTAGTTCAGCATTAAGAAAACATTTTATCAAAATGAACTAATATTTGTATATTGGATGTATCGAAAAGATCATTAAATGCCTTTGAAAGTTTAAACGTAAGCGCATGCTTGCTCTTGAAGAAATGAGTCAAATAATTGATCTACAAAAATTTTGGTCAAGTGATGCATGTACAAAGTGTTGCAGAAAGACTTTTCAGTTTTGAGAGTATTATAGCGATAGTTCGGGAAGGGTAACAGTGATGGGAAGCATACCGTCGAACAGTGGCTTACATACTATTTTCAGAGTAGACCAAAACCTGGTCCGAAGAACATCGATCTTTCGCTGTAGAGCAGTTTAACCACAATGAGGGGGGTCGCCGATAGCAATGCACCTTGACTTTCACATCCACTTCGCGCTCATGGACCTTATAAGAAGGAGACCCTCTGTTATAAGGTCCATATTCGCGCCCAGTCGACGTCAGTCTCTCCGCTCTCCAAAAAAAAATTGCCTTTGCGAATCGATCAAGTTCTGAAGGAGGCAATAAAGCTGCATGAAATATCTGCCGTTACGTCCGAAATGACTCTCAAAGTCCTACATAGCTTTCAAGAAAGGCTCAGTTAGTGAATAAACTTTGAAAGCCCCCACTTGAATCCTCGATTTGTTTATCAAAAGCATTGATACGATACGTACTGTCAAGCAATAATAAAATTTCCATATCTTATTTGGTTTGGATTTTATTAGCTTCCCAAATCTGGGAGTTATTTCTGCGGCAGCCTGTGTTAAAAACATCTAAATTTTTTAACCATATAAGATCTTTCCTTTTTAAAAAATGGAGAAAATAAAATACGAAAATACATTTTTATCTTTTGGTTTTGAACCCAATACTAGCTTCCAACAGTCCATGGATCTTGCTACTCTGTCATTAGTCGA
Organism: Stegodyphus mimosarum; assembly: GCA_000611955.2. Classification (NCBI taxonomy): domain Eukaryota; kingdom Metazoa; phylum Arthropoda; class Arachnida; order Araneae; family Eresidae; genus Stegodyphus; species Stegodyphus mimosarum. The sequence continues at coordinate 338,160 of KK119181.1, forward strand.
TTTTGTAAAGCAAGAATCAAGAACTGTATTTCAGCCTAATATTTATTAACTAATTTTTAACCTTTGCAGTTTCAGTCTCCATTATATTTTCTTGCTTTTCAAAAATTTTATTGACAGTCAAATACTTTCAAAAATGCAAATATTATTAGCAGTCAAATATATATAAATATTATTAGCAATCAGACACTTTTCAAAATGCAGGTGCCGCACTAGATGATGTAAAGGAATATGGACGTTGACGGCTAACAAGAAAACAGTAGTATCGGTTTTGTTTCCGCTTAAGGCCTGTCTGCATGCAAATCGTCCTTTATTTCAATTTCATCAGTAATATGTCTTCCTCATCGTGCACCCTAGATTTTTTGTGACGAGATGCCTGCCGAATGAGTTCGGTTACTTCCAGTGAATGCTTAATAAGTTAGTATCCGATTGTTGGTGGTGAGAAAGTAAAATCTGCTAAGTTATAAATTAAGTTTATAAAATCAGGAAATAAGAAAACTGTTTCGTAAATTATGCATCATGAGAAGAACGCCGTGATACACAATAGAATCTCTTTTAACATGTAGCAGCGGGACCTCTCCAATTCCGGATAACCGATTTTCTAGAAAACTGAATACATATTCCTAAACCTTATTCGCTTCGTGATGCCATCTATAGCAGTTGCAGTCTACAAAGTCCTTCCATCTTGTTTTTCAGTCTAGCGGCCGCAATTAAACGAATGCTTATTTGTTACACCCCTTTCGTGGTTTTTAAATTTCATTGTGTACAGAATGAAGCTTCTGCAATGCTTCGTCAGTTTTCTTCCATATACACTTCTCTTAATCTGCATCCCTCCTCCTATCATCCTTCTTCTTTCGCATAACATGTCCAATTATTTCGTCATCCTCTTAACCCTTCGAAGACCTAAACGCCTGTGAGGGCCTTTCATTCAAACTACCACAACCGCGCGGAAAGGTCGAGAATGCAATGTTGTTTTCTTCCTTTTCCCTAAGGTATGCAGTAACAGGTATAGTTTCCCCAAATGCATTCCATCAGTTACTTGCAGACAGGTTATACTAAAAAGCTAATGGAAGCTTCTTTGTTAGGAAATAGAAAGGATGTAATTTGGAACCTTTACACCTCTTTGTACGTTAATGGACGGGGAGGGAAGGAAACGGACAGAACAGATAATGGACGGGAACGGACATTTCGGCATTTGAAGCGTACAGGCTATCGAAGGCTTCGGTCTTAGAAGGTTTAAGGCAGTTTCGAGGAAAAAAGTATCTGTATTCCCAAAAGCCTATGCTGACGTTTCGCTAACATTTAAACATCTTCGAAGGTGTAGCTAAATCCGAGAGGTCAGATACTGGCAATGAATAAGAGAATTATTATCTTTATACGCATTATCTAGGAATATGATCTAAATAACAATTTATGCTACAAGGTAAGAAAACGTAATGTTCTTTATTTCTTTCCAAGAAGGAATTAAAGGGGAGTCGGAACACCCTATACCGACAGTGTTAAATTGGTCATTTTCGTTGTTTATTTTCTTAAAATCCGCTGTAGATACACGTTTGAAATTTCTTGTGTAATTAAAGTACACTAATCTAATTATACCGAAATGAGCTTTTGTAACAATTTGAGTTTTAGAGTAATTTGTAGAATATTGTATTAGGCATAAAAAAATTTAGCACTTTTCGCACCAAAAAAAATGTGTGAATTTTTTTTTCTTAGTTTATCACAAAAAGCTCATTACATAAATATTAGAAAACATAATAAATACGATATAAAACATTTACATACCTGTGAGCAGTAGTTCCTCAGAAAAGATGCATAGAGAATAAAAAAACACATTCGGAGAAAAACGCATTTTCATGTAAAAATCCTCATTGATTAAAGAGTTCGATGATAAATTAAAACTAGATTTTTTACAATTCTAATTTTATAGAGATACCGTCTTTTTCTGAAAATAAGACATCCTCCGAAATTAAGCCCTATCGTGATTTTCGGAACTTTTCGTAAAATAAAACATCACCCGAAAATAATCCCTAGTTAAAATAATGTGACAAAAAGAATTCGTTAAAAAATGCTGTTGATTTATTAAGTAATAATATGTTTAGCTTTCCTAATACTATACCAGTATTCACCGCGCTTCAGCCAGTATTCACCGCGCTAAAGACATGAAAAACTTTCTTGCTGAGAGGAAGACTGATTAAATAATGATTCCGGCAGGAATGATTGGTTAACTCCAGACACTTGACATTGCAATAAACAAGCCATTCAAGGATCATTTGCGAATGGAAATCAATGAATATATTGAAAACAGAATGGTGAGAAATCATCGAGGTAATTTTGTAAAACCAGGCTTACAAGAAGTTGAGAATTGGGTAAAAAATTCATGGGACAAAATAACTGATAGTGATGTTTCCAATGCACTACGAACAGGCTTCTTACACAAGAAGTATTCATTTAACGATAGCTATATCGCAAGACATGAAAGATTCGGAACAATGATTCAACAGGAAATGGATTTGGAAGAAAATCAGAATATAATTCAGAATTATATTTATGACGATGTTTCAGAAGAAGATGACATGACTGTAATTGAATAAATTTAAATTTCTGTATTCTGTGTAAAATAAATATTAAATAAAAATATATAAATATACTTTCATTTTTGCCCTCCCCCGAAAATAAGCCCTAGCGCGTATTTTGGACCAAAAAAGAAAGTAAGAGAGTGTCTTACTTTCGGAAAAAGACGGTAAAAGTACGGTATTTTTGGAAAGTTAAAAGTGTAGAGAATTTGAAAATGCAAAAATCTCAAATCACCATTTTTGGCTTCCAACACCCCTAAAGTAAATATGGCATCTTTCAGTGTGAATACTTTCTGAAACTTATAGACACTGCATTCAATGTGTTCACACTTAAAGATATTAATTGGAATCGGTAGATCGTATTTACATTTTTGAATAATTCCTTGGTCGGATAAAGCTTATTATCTTGGAGCACGGAAACATAATACAAAGGTTTCCCACATTTAAATTATGAAAGTGTTAGCATTATAACATACTTGTTTTATTTCGCAGCCTAAATTTCGGAAATTAGTTAGACCTTCAAAAGTACCTTTATTTCCATAATCCCGTTTAACTGTGTGCCGATTACGAGATATATTACTGAGCTATATTCACTATTTCTGTTATACATGTTTAAATATTTAGAAACGAAAAATAAATAGCAGAAATAAAATTTCTGCTCTGAAATATTTTTGTATATTGTAACTAAAAATTATCTGGAAGCTTTCAGAAGTTATATTACTCCGAAACGGGCGTTTCTTTCATTTACAGACACATACACGTTTCGAAAGCATTTAGGTTAACGCAACATTGGGCTAAAAAATATTCCAAAACCGCGCATCTTTAGAATTTCCGATAGACGTCTCAAGCTCTGGAGATAAAAGTGTTTTATTCCGTACAGTGTTGTCACTGCTGGCTTTGATATTGTTGAGTTTTTAATCAAAATTTCGTTAAAGTTTTACAAACTATTAAAGAGACAATAAAACGAATTCCAGGTGCCCATGTTCAGGTGGAGAACTGTGTTATTCAAAATTTAATCAGTCTAGATACCGTTGTTTTTTTTACAGTGCGAGGAAAAAAACATACAATCATAAAGATTCTTCCTTATTAATTTATTTAAATATAATACAGGGCGATAATAATTAGTGGCAGCAATTCGAAAAGTTCTTTTAGTGACTCAACGCAAAATGCCGTTTCGAGACAAATATCCCTTCTGTCCTAACGCCGCTTCGTGCTAATAAAAATCTAGCACTTATTCGGAGATTATACTGTATTTGTTACGTTCTAAAATGCATCCGTAGAAACTTCACTAAAAGCAAGATCCGCCTGAGAATCGTAGATTTTGATGAAATAATTGTTTCGATGTACCTAATTTTACTAATCCAAATACTAATTTAAACTAATCGCTGTCAACGCAAATAAATTGTGGCTGATTATGAAAAAAAATCAGATAGATGTAATCGAACATTTCTCTCCGTATGCTTAAATATTTTAAAATCAGTATCTCTTTTACTTATTTATCTACTTATTTTATGTTAATGATAATAAACAAAGGGGTATTTTATAACCATTTTTTAAAGATATCTTAGAAGTGAGGAAATACGGTATTTAAAGAAACCAAATATTAATGGAAGAAGCTATTAAATAGCTTACTAACTTTCTTGAGGTTAATAATATGAAAGAATGAGTAGATCGAACGAAAATCAAAAATAATTTATAATTAATCAAGAATTTTCCCGGTACCATTACTTCATATAACCTCTAAGCACATGCCAAGAATACAAAATGATTGCTCAGATTGTACGAAAAACCTGTTTCTTGAAATTTCTTATAGTGAATTTTTTGTCTACATATTTATAAAAAAATAAATGAATAATAATTAACAAATCACTTATATTCGTAATCATATATAAGCGCAATTAGCAATTACATATTCATTCAAAAATATGCTGTTGTTAAGATTCATTAAACTTCCAAAAGGGAAAATGGGTGAAATCAATTATGCGCTTGACGGAATTCAAGCCACAGATCTCCCAGCTTGGTAGTTAGTCTTATTATCACTTACACCAGACAGCACACACAGAGGAATGCGATAAATCTTTATATTCTCCCCCATTCGAAAGATATTTCAAAAGAGGCATAAGGTCTAGCAGACTAAATCCAAGTCGTGATGAACTATCGAGCTCCACAATTTTATTTCGGATGTAGAGACGCTTTTCTCTTCTTCTTTTTTTTTCCGGGGGGGAGATATATAAAAACGTCTTCTGCTGTTTTACTTTGAGCTTCGGGTCATTGTATTGTCTGCCTGGACATGGTACTATTTAATCATGAAAACACGCATAGGGTTAATTCCTTTTAATACTACCTGATCATTCAAATTTATTTGCTATTACAGTTTGACTAATCCAACAATTTAAAAACAGTGCAGTTCATGAGATTATTACCTAATTATTATTAAAGGCATTTTTATCTTAGGAAATCAGCACTAAATTAATTTAAATTAGAATAGTTCAGAAATCTAGCAGTTATAATAGACATTAAAAATAGTATGCAAAATATTCGAAATTCGCCAGCGCATTTGAAACGTACACTGAAATTGATATCCGCGAAAAAATTCTGCAATTCGCGGAATCTGAAAAGAATTCCAGAATATTCTCAAATTTCTTTGGAAATTTTGAGGTTAGGTTAAAGTGCGAACCTAATTATGTATCTACTAAACGTTATCTCGGAGGCAGAAAATATGAAAAAACAAATGAGCTCTCGCTTCGCTTCAATATATAGATCTTCTAGTTACTAGTTGGATGAGCTAACTATTTCTGTATGGGCATGCTCCTGATAATGCAATAATCATTTATTCACTTTGCCCTTTAAAAGGCGATTGGGGATACACACGAGAGCCAGTCCACAAATCTCAAGTAGTAACCAGCTATTATCCAACGTACCTTTTAAGTCCGATGCCACAGTAAAGACTGAAATATGAATAATTCAGAGAGATTGCAGCTCTGAAAATTGTATATAAATTTCAGCGTTGCGAAATATATAAACACTAATCAAACAATGTTGAAAACTGTAACGCAATCGTCTTAGTTTTATATCCTATACACGGTAACAATTTTCTCAATTTAATCTTCAAGTGGTCATTGTAATTAATTACATTTTGTCTGTAAATAATATTGATTTAAATTGTTCTGCCTAGCTTATACAAGAATGATATTCAATAAATGTTTTGTGCAATTCTTAAAGTTTTCTATATAGTTTAGAAACATCGAATGTGAACCACATATCCTAGAAATAGAAAAATAAACAAACAGAAATTAAATAAATATTGTGCATTTAATTAACGTATAAAATTGTAATTTACTACTACATACACATAAATGTACAGGAAATGCCATAAAATAACCATCCATCTAGTTAAAAGTTGTCTTTTATGATAGCTCATGTGTTGGTCATGCATGCAACATCCGGCATCTATAATGTTTAGAATCATATAAGGGAAACTGTTGTCACTTTGTAAGGTTTCAGTTTAAACTAACAAAGTTTTATGTTAATTTCTCTTTCCTGTGAACTCTTATTTCAACTTCCCGTTAGAATGAGCACGCGATTCAGCTTTATGCTAATTTGAAGTGGAGCCAAGTTTTGTATTTAAAGGTTAGCAAGGAACTTCTCAGGGTGAGAGAGCTTTTAGTCTATTAGCTCTGTTCGACGTTCGCCTGACTAGCTAGTATTAAAATTCTAAGCCTTAGCGCTGTTACTCTAATACTTATTGAAGTAATCTAAGTGCGTAGTATTAGCCAAATCTTGCTACGCACCATTGATAGTTTAGAATAGAGGTCAACCTCGCGTTTAAAGCTCTGAGAGCAACGACTACTTAATTGTCTACTCAACTTTATTTTAAATTATTTGATTGTTCAGTTTAGATCCAAGTGCGGTCATTATTTTCTCTTATCCCTTCCGAGTTGGGAAGTGGCTGTAAATAGTGGTTTAATAAAAGGGGATTTTAAACCCTTCTTACGTGCAGTTATTCTACTACTTACACCGAACATAGCTGCATTCAGCTCCCTGTTCGAGATCAGGACTTTGACACTATTACGACAATGTTCGCCAAAAGTATGCACAGAACACTCAGTCCTGATAACTTTTTTTGGTCTTCTAAGGTGTTTTTAGTTCAAAGGGACAGTTTTTCTAGAAAGACTATTAATTTCATTTCGGCATTTTGCGTTCATTCACTGAAAGCTTTGTTTTACTTTTTAAATTGTTGCCACCAAATATTATCGCCGTGTATTATATTTAAAGAAATTAAACAATGAAGAATCTACATAAATGTATGTATGTTTCTCGCATTGTGATACAACGACGGTACCTACAGCCATCAAATTTTTAATAATATAATCCTACTGCCAATCTGGACACCTGGAAGCCCAAATTTGAAATTAGGAATTTGTTTTATTATCGATTTCATATTTTGAAATCGATAATAAAACAAACGAATTTTTGATTAACAGACTCAAGGATTTCAAAGTGAGCAATGGCACCGTTGGCCAGAAAAAACATTTTTATCTCCAACGCGTGAGACTGTGTACTGGAATTCTAATGAGAAGCACGTTTTAAAATGATTTAGCTATATTGCTCTTGAACTGAATTGTATGGTTTAAGTGCGAAGAAAATGATATTTAATAAATAAAGGTAACACACAAAATGCCAAAAACGTTCTTTTGGATGTACTTTAAAATATGGAACCTTTCAGATTTTTCTTTTCTCAGTAATATTTCCCTTTTTCTTTCTTTCGTAATTCCTAATACGTGTGCAGTAAAAATGCTTATTATTAGATGTTGTATTAATGAGAAGCGGTTATTAGTAGTTTGTATTAACGAGAGATCAACAGCAGCATATCAGTTTGCAAGATTACTGTAAATATTTTACTATGATATTCGTCAGTGCTGGAGTTAACGCCTGTAAACCCTGCATTGTTTCAGGCTCATCTTACGAAGCATAATGATAAATGCCGGAAGATTATACTCAGACTTTTTAAGGCCTTGTTAGCTTACTTTCAAAGGGAATTTTTCTTTTGATGTTTGGCGAGTTTTTTTGGCGCTCTACCAAAGCAACACTTTTTTTCAGCGGTTATAAAATGGTATGATTTATATTTTGGGTGGCATTTCTTTCTTCGTCATTTTTGCAGCTTGATTTTTAATCCTCAACGCGTTTCTTTCAATAAATCGTAGAGTACCATCAGTTAAATGTCTCTTTCTTTTGCAAGTTATGAATTTGTATCAGTTGCTTTGTCAAATTAGCATGAATATAGAATATTTGAATTTCAAATACTCTCAGCTTCAGTGTTGTCTAATTCTAATTTAATTCAAACATCTTATAGTATAAAATGTTTATTTAAAATTTATTTTTGCAGTTATTAGAACTGCTATTGTTTTTACTGAATAATATTCAGTCCTCTTTATAACTGTATATTCCAATCTATGAGATTTAGAATATTTAAGTGCATGCTTGATATTTGGAATTGAATGCGTTTGTTTTTCTAAAGTTATTACATGATATATCTTACTAGGCAATACCATCATTCATAAAAATTTAAACGTTTTTCGCCCTTTTGAGTAAAATCTGCAGCATGAATATAAAGAAATTCTCTTAAGTTAGAATATACATTAAAATTGTTTTCGAAACAAATAATTAAATGTAGCTTAAAATGATTCTCATGGGTAGAGATGAAAAAATAGATTAATGCTGACAATCTAAAACGCTAGAATAAAACAGTTTTTACGAAAGTGAGATGTGAAGCAATATATCTGTAACTCGAATTTGTAATCCAATGATACTCTACCCTTAGGATGTCACTTTTTCAGTCAATTTTCGAAGACATCAACTCACATATATCAGCCAGGAATCGATTTAACATTAAATTTATAACGTCTCTACTCTCGGTTAACATAAACTGGGCAAAAAGTTCTAAGACTTAGCAGTGAATTAACATTTTGTCTTTGGAAATACCACATCGACAGGAAAAGAAGTAAAGGACCCTTTTATTTGATCCAAATAGAAGTTAACAAACGGCACCATCATGCTTACAAAAGCCAAAAATTATGACTTAATTCCAATGTAATGGATCAACTAAAACTAAGAAAAGTAAGTTAGCATAACTGCACAAATTGGGTCTGACCTAAAATTAGCGAGAGACAAGACTAATAGCGAGAATAACGAAACGCCGCAGAATACTACTCTCAAGAGGATCAAATTAGCAGCGTGGTCTTCAGCAAGCAGAACACGCTCTGATTCTACCCTCTGAAACCTACCTTTAAATACTATCTGCATTCTACCTCATTTGAAAATCATACGAGCTAGAAATTTATATTACGGCAGAAAAGGAAAAATAGGAAACAAGAGAGAACAGGAAAGCAGTTTAACTTAAAATAACTGGTTAAACTTAGCAAGATCTCACAAATTATTAATACGTTTCATCTCAAAATTGAATGGCAAAAGTAAAAATAATACTTAAATTCAGGTTTAAGCAAATTAATCATTTCTGAATAAAAGAGGCAACCTGCTTGAAAAGAGGAGTGTATTCGTGGGAACGTTTTGAAGGAAATCAGAAAATCATTTTCTCTTTATTCTGCAAAAGTAATTAAGAAGCTGCTTAAAAATTAATGCTCATTACGAAATAATTTTTTTCAGTTGCAAAATATGCGAAGTATATCTGTCATGTTTGCTTAAAATGTAGTAGCAACCGTGGACGCCCTGAAGAACAGTTGTGGTTTTCCCGAACGGCCCAGAAAAATGATATTCTTAAGATATGTCTATGTAAGTAAATAAATATATTATGATGGAGTAGTTAGTATATTTGTCCTTTTAAAGTTTAAATAAAATTATTGATATAATCAAATATTTTTTCTTTTTTTTTTCAATTTTGAGAAATTTAGTTTTTATTTCAAGAACAGCATTATTAACTGAACCTAATAAAGCGTAGAAAGAAAATACATATGAGCATAGAATGTGGAATAGGGTAAGCGTACGGCTGTGTATGCATTTCGGTAGACAAAAAGGAATGGACATCGCCCTAGAAAGTTAGGAACAGTTACAGTTTCCATGGCAGCCATTTAGAAGGTAACGAAATATTTCACTTACCCTGTTAAAGAATTAAATTTAAATTAACAAACAATTGATAAAATGTAATATTACGCCCGAACAGGGACTGCCAATAACAACATTATTAAGTTAATATTAGCAGTACAAATAGAAAACTTGCATTTTATTTTATCTATGCATATTGAGGCAGCTGACGGTTACTTAAAACTTCAACTTAATTTCTAGATAATTCCAATTTATAGCAAATCTAATAAAATTTTCCTTTATTTTGTAAGGTTTTAGTTAAACTAACAAAGTTTTATTTTAATTTATACTTTTCTATCTGTTCTCATTTCAACTTCCCGTTAGAAGAAGCGCGCGCTTTCAGCTTTATGCTAATTTGAAGTGGAGCCAAGTTCTATTTAAGCGAGAGGTAGGAACCTCTCAGTGTGAGAGAGCTTTTAGTCTCAGACCACGGTTACTCTATTCGACGTTCTCCGGACTAGCTACTATTTCAATTCTAAGCCATAGCGCTTTTACGTGATTGCTTATTGAAGTAATTCCAAGTGCGTCAGTATTAGTTAAATCTTGCTACGCACCATTTAGTTTAGAGGCCAACCTCGCGTTATAGCTCCGTGAGCAACGACTATTTAATTTCTAATTAGTTTTAGTTTAAATTTATTTGATTGTTCATTTTAGACCCAAGTGCGGTCTCTATTTTCTGTATCCCTCCCGAGTTGGGAAGTGGTTGTAAATAATTGTGATTTAATAAAAGAGGATTTTAAATCCCCTTCAAGTGCAGTTATTCTCCAACTTAATCACAGTATTCTACCACAGAACATAGTTGCATTCAGCTCCCTGTTCAAGATCAGGATTTTAAGCTGTCACGAAGATGTTTTCCAAGAATATGCACCGAACACTCAGTCCTGAGAATTTTATGACACAAATACGTTGTTTCCAATCTCGATACATCTGTCCACGAAACCAACAAAATCGATATGTTTTCGGTTTTAAAATCTGGGCTTTTAGTAGAATGAATTCCTCACAGAAAGTGAAAAAAAAGCCCTAAACTACACAAATAATGAAATTCTTTGTGTTAAACATGTTCTGCTTCGAAGATATGTAAAAGTGCTAAGTAGTATGTCTTGAGATATGATATGTTTATTGTTATATAATTTAAAATGCATGCTTCGAAATGTTTTAGTTTATTTTCAGTAAACAGAATGTAAATAAACCATTTGTGCTACATATAAATATTCCAGAAATAAAAAGGAAACAGAATTAATTCTTGATTGTTGTTAATTATAAGAATGAAACGGAAACCATTAAATGGGATAATTAACGCTATATTAAATCAAAACATTAACGAATTCTTTTATTGCTCGGATTCATCGCGTTTTGTGCCCGACGCAACAAATTCATAGAAAGCGTTGTTTGTAACGGTTTCTCCTATTAAAACAGCATCATAAACTTCTGTGGAGTAAGAAATACTGTATTGGAAAATTTTCTGGAAACTTTGTTATCGTTAGTGAAATTACTTGTTATGTTTTAACGAGTTATTTACAAACCAATTCTTCCCAACTATTCTCCTTATTTCGATTTGCAGTATTCGAATCATTTATAAAATTAGGCCGCTCTAGGCGACTCCAGGCATCGACTCTCCATCATAACTTTCTAATCGCATCTCCGAAATGATTTTTAACTGAGATAACAAATAATTTTTAATTTGAAGTTAATACTTTGGGAATTCTTCTTAAGACAGCATTCTTCCATTCTTCAATTAGATAATGGCATCTAATTTACCTAGCATTTTATTATGTAAGGAAAAGGTACTCTGATATTACTTTTCGCAAAATTATATCGCAAAAATATAGAGCGAATGTGTGCTTAGAAGGACGATATCTTGTAACCATTTTTCTGTGCTTCTAAGACAATTTTAGAAGGCCTTTCTAAGGGTGATCATTGCTTTGCTTCTGGATAAATGCAGTAACTTAATCTATAACTATTAAATAGTTAATAGTTACAATCATACGGATTGGAATATTATTCTAAATAGGAATGGATGATTGTCTTGTTAAATAAAAATACGTAAATCGTTCGACTGAAAAACTACCTTAAATATATTTTACCATAATAAAGGTAACTCATAAAAACCAATTCTCCATAACGTTCAGTCATTAAAAAATACCAATTTTCTGTAAGGTTATTCTAATTGGCTTCTAATTCTTTAAAATGTTTCTCCAAAACAAATAACGGCTTCGTGAATTTAACATTAAACTAAAGGAAACATTTAACTAGATTCTAACTATCATTGCTCAATTCGTTCCTTCTTAGAATTTAGATGATTTTCAATTTGAAAGTGGTGCACTGAAGTGATTTGTGGCCAGCTGATAACAAAGATAGCAATGGAAATTAGTTCTAGGAAAAGGGGCCCATGTTCTATGGATTTACCGATTCAAGTTTCGAAGCCTCCGCTTCCCCTGATCGGGGAATCCCTTGCGAGGAAAGAGATGTGATGATGCTTAACGAGCGCTGAGAATCTGAGACGATCTTGGAAATGGAGCGGGTAATGGCGGAACTAATGGGTTACGAGAATTGTACTCTTGTAGTGTACATCACTAATGGGTTTAATAGTGATTGTCATGGCCTGAGTGAGAGGGTAAGTTTCCGCCTATGGTGCTTTCCCAAAAATTTATTGTTGGGAATGTTTCAGTCATATTGAGCCTATAATACAACAGACTGCCTGCATAAACGAAATACATTAATTTATTTACACCGATGCGGAAAACAAAAGAGAAAAAGCTGATGTGTACACCACAGGACTTCCTTGTACGAAATATCAAATTATACGCATTTTTCCTGCATTTCATTTAAACTTACTGAACAGAAAATAATCTACTTCATAGATAGCTCATAAATCCCAAGAGAAGAAAGGCAGTCTTTAAAATTCACTATATTTGTTTACCATAGCGACACTGTGGCGCTAGGTTCCCTTAACAGCGTTACATCTCATTCGTTTTATAACTCAGAATGCACAAAAATCATATCATCTGAAGAATTATCTAATCGTTGACACATGTTCTATTCAAATACTATAATACATCTAAAGCGATGTATAAAAAATTAAACACACACACAAAAAAAGAAACAGTTTTTTCACAGACGATTCAGTATTTCTCATTCAATTAATTCAGTACTCACTTCGCGACAAGGCGAAAATACATAAAACCTCGAAATATCCATATTAAAGATTACAGAGTAAATAAATATTAAACATTATTTCCTCGAATAAATTCAAGAATGGATTCAACATGAATTAATTCTCAATAATAAAAGAAAGCGTCCTTGTTGCTGCGAAGCTTAGTTTCTCTAGATCGGCAAAAAATACACTATTCTGCTGAGTTTCAAATGTAAACAAATGCGGTTGCTATGGTAAAAATAATTAGGCTTAGCCGCAGTTAAACAACATTTAAATTGTTGATAATTCTAGAAATATTTCATGCAGATTTACTAAAGGCCTGAAAACCTTAACCGGAAGATAAGAACAACATAATTCAATCATTTTAGAGCAAAAAATGCGCAATTTGTCAACATTCAGCCGAGTAGCAGAGTGAATATATATATATATAAACGAGTAACAGAGTGGATATATATATACATATATTTATATACGTTTGGTGCGGCCGACTGCAACCAAAAACTTCTACATGTTATAGCAGCCCTATATACAAAATTTCAACGGTCTGAGACTACTTGGTTTTGAGTTATGCCAGATACATACGTACTTAAAGACGCCAAGAAAAAAAAATCTTTTCTGAATCCATTTTAAATCAGTTTTACAATAATTTTGTGGAAAAAAGTCCTTTATTCTGTCTTTACGTACAGAGGTCAAGCAAAAACATTGTTAAATTCCATTGGATAGCGGTCAAAATGGATATTTTCGTTGAAATATGGCACCCAAAATTTTTCATGGTTACAATACTTCCTTTACTTCGTACAAGGAAGTAAAAATTGAAAAATATAAGCATAACAATATGTGTCAATTCATGGATTAGTACAACACAATGTTAATATAAAGTACCATAATCAGAGGTTTTGTGTTTGTCCGTATACAGTTATATACCCTTTACGATGTTTTATTCCATAATTTTTACATCAGCAGAAACCTCACTGTCTCAGATCTTTTAATAGAATTTAACCATTCTAATTTTAACGCAGAAATCCTTAACTTTTTTTTTACAATTTTCAACCTAGAATAACTGTAAAAGACTATTTCAGTTACTATTTCTTAGTATCTGGTTTTATCTATTTTCATATGAAATTGTGACTATTTCCTCTACCTTCGTCGTCAGTATATCGTTTTTGGAATCTTCTCGATGTAAAGTGAACTTTTAAAACTAAATGCTGAAAAATATAAAGTTACAAACTAAAGCTTGTTTAAATCTTTCTTGCACTAGGAATAAATTAGCTAAAACTAAGAATATTGCAAAATTTACAGACTCTTACAAACATACAAATTAATTATTCATTACGAAGATGAACTCCAAATATCCTTTTTTAAAACTAATGTGAAAAAATTTCCTAGCTCAAATTTATGAAGCTTCTAGAGAAATAGCTTTGTAAATTAAAATACACATATATTTGTTAAAGAAGATGGCGGCGACAGGAGTTCTGAAACTTAAATTTTAAATCAAAACGTAATTTAAAATGACAACTTCCCTCGCTGTAAGATACCTACTGTAACTCAGTAGGTATTTTATATATTGCCCCCTTCAAAATAATGGTCTGGAGAGCAGGGGGGCAGAAAAGCATTAGCGAAGCAAGAGAAAGTTTATCATATGAGGAAAGACATGAAGAAGCATCAAGGACATAGCCTGCAGGTTTCCCTATACCCGGACATTATTCATGACCTTTTCCATACATAGATTATGCAATACTTAAACAACTAATTAACATTTATTGCAATAACAATATAATTTCCAAATAAAACTAAATAACAAATTAACGCAAATATAATTTTCCTTAAAGTCCTGAAGTTATTAAAATGTCCAATTAAAAATTTTTCGTAAAATTGTTGACGAAATACTAGATAGGTGTACAAAGTTATGCTATGATTGGTTAATTTTGGGATTGTTATATAACCTGGAAGGATCTCGAATTTGAGAGAACAGATGAATTCAGGGGGAGAGCACCAAATCTAGAATAGAGGTCGCCAAATTATTCTTAAAGCACCTATCGTGTTTTGTTATATGTTACATATATAAGGCGTGTTCAAATGAAAGTGATTCGAAGCGCCTCATGCAAAAGGTTTGCTCTGGAGTTTCGTGAAGCAAACGCGATAATGAAGCTGTTCTGGAGTTTCGTGAAGCAAACGCGGTAGTGAAGCTGTATATACCACGCATTCGTGTGCGGAAGGAAATATATGCTAACTTCAGTCGTAAGGACGTAACATTAATTAAAAATGGCTGGTGTGGATGCAACTGTGTCGAAAACGGATCGAGCTGTAATTAAGTTTGAAACACTGGAAGAGTGTAAGCTGGTGAACATTTATCGAAGAATGGTGGCTGTGTACGGAGACACGTGTGTGTCGAAGCTCAAGGTGACCAGGTGGGCGAGGATGTTTAACGAAGGTCGCCAGGAGACAAAGGATTTGTCACGATCCGGTCAGGTGCACAAGGTTGTGAAAGATAGCTGATTACGAACATTGACACGGCCATCAAGCCAAATCGATGTCGAAACATTCGTGACGCTGCAAATGAGTTGAACGTTTCTATCGGTATTGTTCGCAATATTGTCAGCAACATTCTGAAGTATCGAAAATTTTGCTGCTAGTGGGTACTTCGCATATGGTCTGACCATCACAAGAAACAGTGAATTAGCCTCAGCTTGCAGCATTTCGTGCGCTACACGGCTGACGGTGACGCCTTTTTGTAGCACAAAGTGGCAGAGGATGAATTCTGGCGTCACTTCCTCCAACCAGAAGGGAAGTCTATCAGCATGCAACGGAAACATCCCGACTCGCCTAGGTCCAAAAATTTCAAAACTCAGCACTCAGCCGGAAAGGTGATGTTGACGGCATTTTTCGATATTCATCGTCCCCCATTATTGGAGTTTTTAAGGAGCCGCATGTCTCCATCAATGCATAACGGTACACCGAAACACTTGATAAGCTGCATAAGACTACCAAAAACAAACTTCCAGGTATGCTGTCGTCAGGTGACATCCTTCTTCACGACATTGCAAGGCCGCATGTCCCCCGCGTGTATGGCGAGGCACTAACCCGTAAAAAGTGGAAAGTCTTGGAACATCCAGCTTATAGTCCAGATATGTCGCCTTGAGACTATCACATCTTTGGGCCACTGAAGGAAAGCCTAAAGGACCAACGTTTTCAGTCCAACGAGGACCTAAAAGCTGCAGTTATGATCTGGTTCTATGACCAACCGGACATCGTTCTTCGCGATTGAAATTCGTAACCTTCCCAAACAATGTGACGCCTGCCTTAACGCAGTGGGTGATTTTTTTAACAAACATTGTATGCATTTCAAACATTAAATATTGCTGTTCCTATCTATGTGTTTGTCACATTTCTGTCGCTACACATCTCATGGATACACACCTCGAATCACTTTCATTTGAACGTCCCTCATATATATATATATACTATATGTACGGCCTATATATGTACTACATTATATGTTGCAGGACAATTGTTTGCAATATGAGGGGAAAATTTGATGGTTTCAAATAAAAGTATAAAAAAAGAAGTCTTTGACAGTCGATAAGATATAAAATATCTTCCTGATATCAATTACGTTGCATATCAGCGAGATATAGTGGAAGATTTAGCATTTTCTGCTTTTAACAATAGTTTGGATCATGCGTTATTTCATATTATTAGTATAATAAATAAATCAGTTTATGTAAATTATATAATGCGTCGGCTGTAACATTTCTAAATCCGTTTCTTGCGTGTATGAAGCATTTCAGCATGAAAATTAAGACTTAATCATAATTATGATATTTGTATTACGATATACCTTGCAATTGACTACATATATTTCGTTTTTTAATTAACGTGTTCTTCAATACACTGATTTTTTTAGCCCAAAGAAGTTTTAGCTCAGAAAGCCTATTAGCCTCAAAACGGCATTTTTCATCAAATCACTAAAAGCGTTGAATCACTTCTAAGGTTTATCCTAAGTTTAACAGTTATTTTAACTTATGCTTCTTTCCTATTTCTTCTAATTTCAGCTTACAATTTTCTACCAGAATGTAATTTCAGAAACGTTGTTCATGCAAATGAGTATGAGTACTATTTAAGTCGATGTTTCGCCGACTTCGCCAGAGAGAGGCTGATTTTCCTGACTAGCGCGCAGTTGCCTTTTGGCTACAATCTCTGTTAGGATACTGCTCTCGGCCATACTTTAGGCCCTTGCTTGGCTTCGCCGATTTAATTAATATTTAGGAGCCAACTACTTAGAAACCTGATAGCTTCGACTGAACATTGGAATTAAATAAGTAAATTCCCACACACTTTTCAAATTGCTTCCAACAAATATTTATTCCTTATTATCCGCACCCGAAGATAGGGTAGCCAAATTTAAGTCCAGGTTGGTGGGGACTTTCATTATCGTGAAAATTAAACTATTATCGTAAAAATTCTACGGTTTACTTAAAGGCGGAAAATGGACAGCAAGCATTTACTTACATGGACCAGCTGAAAGTGTTCTATAGTCGTATGGATTCCATAGTTTCAAAAGATCTATTGCAGGTTCGTGGCAGCGCGCAGAATAAGGATTTCGCCGTCGCCTACCAAGGATTCCCCAAGAACAAGAAGAAAACAAGCGGATAACACTGAAGAAAGTACCGCCAAGCGAACGCAACAAGAGCCACAAGGTTCAGGCTCAGCGAGAATGAAGAAAACGAAACAGAAAAAGGTTCCCTTCAACAGAAGCCAGCGCCGATGGGAAAGCGGAAAAGGCTCATGGAGAATAATCAAGGAAAACGTCCAACTCCAGAACTGCAGCCAAATTCCTCGAAAGAAGCCACAGGAGTATGGCAGCCAAGATCTACGAAAAGCAAACGACGCGACAAGGAAAGATCCATTCGTTTTCAGGAAACGAGGAAAACCAAGAAAAGATTGAAAGATTCCTAGTGAAGATCCGGATACTACTAGGCAAGAGGAAGGCAGAGTTCCAGAACCCTCAACTGACGAGAAAAGCAGGCCGATTCAACGCCCGAGGAACGAAAAGAAAAGATGTGCCTGAAATGAATACCAGCCGCCTGAAAAGATTCAGAATTCAAAGTTTAAAATCTTCTGCATGGCAAGAATTATGCGAGAAAAGAATGGAGGAGTATACAAACAAAAAAGGATGAGTGAAAATGTTCCTTACTTTCTATTTTGTATTGAAAGTTCGATTTATATTATGTGTTTAAAGTTGCTAAATACTCTTTAAAGCAAGATTTTTGAATTCGCAAGTTTGCGAGAATGCAGTTGTAATTATCTCTTAAACAAAAAAGGATTTTTGAATTCTCAAGTTGGCGAGAATTTATTTTGTAAATACCTTTCTTTTGAGAATTCTCAAGTTACGAGAAACTAATTTGTGAATATGTTTAGTCTAAAGACTTCAAGTGTGTTAACTTAAAGAAATATTGTAGCAAAACTTTGTGAATTTTGTATAGCAACTACAACGAATGGTGTAAGATGAATTTTAAAATATTGCGTGTTAAAATGTTCTATTGAATGTAGAAATGTTAATGTCAGCTTTTAAACTATTGTAAAAATTAAACTTGTACAAATCATTTTGACTTGAACTTGTACAAATACTTGATTTGTCAAGCATGAGCGTAAATACTTTGTATAAGAATGAAGAAAGTATAGACTGAATGTGTTTAAAGTTAAGCTCTCCAGGCTTCACTTAAGAATTTAAATTAAGTTCTATTTGAGGACATTATATCTAGTTTTGTGTTTAAGGAGTCTTCTGAGGTCTGGGAAGTTAAGTTTCTAATAAATCGTAACTGTTGGATAGTTGGTTTCGGTGCGAATGAAAGTGTTTGAGGGTCAAATATAATTTCAGCTATAGGATGATGGTAGGAAAAATAAAATACTTGTGAAAAACTCAACTAACATGATTTCCTTCCATAGGAGTGGAAGGATCAAGAATGAGAGCCTGTTCAACAGAGAGGATTGTTCTTAAGTTAATTTGAAAAAAAATTGTGAATGTCAAATTCTTAGTATAGCTTTCGATATTGTGTAAAGTTGGTCCTAAACACGAAAAGTTTTAATGATGAATTCAAGAAAGCACACTTGCTACAAGTTGAAAACTTTAATGAGAAAGACTTTTGTAGAACTTACACTCTTAAACAAGGTCGTTTTGAGACCTTGACTAGTGCGCGTTTGCCTTTTGGCTAAGTTCTTACTCTAGGCCCTTGCTTGGCTTCGCCGATTTAATTAATATTTAGCGGCCAACTACTTAGAAACCTGATAGCTTCGGCTATACCTTCCAGGTAGCTTGGTTAAGCATAGTTTAGTTTAAATTTATAGTTATTTAAGTTCAAGCCCAAGTGGAGGCTTTCTGTATACTCCAAGTTTGGAGTTGATTGTATTTATTCTGAGAAATAAAGGGTAGTTCAGCCTTCTTATGTCTTACGTGTTTATTCACACAGTTATGCGATTATTCGCTTGTTAGTTTTTGCGGGGTTCTGCGTTTGAACATTGGAATTAAATAAGTAAAACCCCGCATACTCTTCGAATTGCTTCCAACAAATATTTTTACCCTGCATTATATTTAAAGAAATTAAAAAAATGAAGAATCTGCATGAACGTATGCCCGTTTCTCACACATTTTTTTTTATGATTTGTACTACTTTACATTAATAAAACATGCCCAGAAACAAAAAATAGAAAGTTGTTTTTTAACTGAGGTTTTACTTTGTATAATTGTAAAAATCTCATTTCGTACATTGATAAAGTTAAGAAAAATACAGAATTGGAATAAATTTTAAAATTATTTTTATTTTTAAAATTATAAAAAATAAGGATAAATTCTTTTTGAGGTCTCACATTGTTCTCAGATAGCAAATTAATGTTTAATTTTATTTGTCAATTTTATTATTGTTTCAGTAATAATTAAGAAAAGTAACTTAGTCAAATTATACCGTCTAGTTTACCCTTGATTAGCAAGCAATTAGACATTGAAAATGTTTCTTCATGCTCTCTAAGGATAACTTTAGAATTTTCTGAACCTCAACTACTAACAGTCCATATAGGAAGAAAATTTCATTGTTAATGTTATAAGGTATTTCTCCCGACTTCTTAGCATGCCTTCATGGTGTAATGATCAGCACACTCGGTGAGAATTCGAGAGGTCAGAGGTTCGAGTCCCGTCGAGAGCATTGTTCATTTTTCACGACTCCTACTGCGAAATAACCTAATGTCTCTACATTCTAAATAGTCCATTAATGTATATTTTGTATACTATATGCAATAGATGCTAGAGCTTGCATATGATAGAGGAAAATAAATGCTATAATAAATCTCAAATAATAGAAGTACAATATTTAGATGCATTTATCACTACTTACTTTTATGTTTTAATTTTCTGGGCGGACTGTCTAGAAATTTACTACAGACAGACAGACAGTCCGTCTGTCTGTAGAGTTACAGAATGACAAACAGCTACAGACGGACTATCTGTCTGTAGCTGTTTGTCATTCTATAACTCTATTGGTACTCTTTTTAATGCGTCAAAAATCTTCATATCTGACAATCATTAACGATTATAGTTATTAAAAATTTTTGTAAAAAAAAGGTAAAGGAAAAAAA
Source organism: Stegodyphus mimosarum (assembly GCA_000611955.2). Taxonomy (NCBI): domain Eukaryota; kingdom Metazoa; phylum Arthropoda; class Arachnida; order Araneae; family Eresidae; genus Stegodyphus; species Stegodyphus mimosarum. The sequence goes on from KK119181.1 coordinate 358,608, forward strand.
AAATTTTGTAAAAGTATTTTAGTAGATTAGCACAAATTTTATGAAAATAAGTCTTAAAATAGATCATATATATTTTACGAACTCATAATGCAGCCATATATTTTACTTCTAGATACTAAGTCTAAATTACTAGCTTACGAAAGTGTGATTAAACTTCTAGAGTTTTTCTAGTATACTTAAGCTAAAAGATACGCATCTAATTAGAAGCGCTTAATATAAAGCCCCGATATTCAGAGATCAATTGGTTAACATTTTTAACGTTCATGGTTTTCATAAAATTAAATTTATTTGTAAAGTGTATGAATATAAAAACATAATGAATTTTATATATAAGTATTCTTGATTAGTTTATTTACATTTTCATTTTAAATTGAATTCACTTTTAACTTTTGAGCATTGGATTTCCTCTATGAGAAAAAAATATTGCCATTTAGGAGTATTAAAAGCATGCCATAAAATATATCTGCTGATTGCTACTTTAATAAATGATGACTTTCCTTGTTTTCCATTTATGAGATCGTTTTATGCAAATTACAAACTAAAGAACTTTATTTGCAACTACAACTCTGAAAATAAAGGATGTTTCAACATGCATGCCATTAACTTTAAATGAGACGTTTTGCTGTATTATATAGTTTTATACTAACAGTTATTTAGGTTAACGATGAGACATTATATTTAGAAAAGTAGAAATGATTCTGAAATCTAACGATTTAGTATCATGGGACATGCATTCATCATAACTCATACCAAACAAAGAAATTAAGACATTCCTCCGTGCGTGTTCCTGTGGTGTATGTGGTCAAGACATCCAGCTAAGAAAATCCATGGTTTCGATTCCTGAGAGGAAATATATATATATGCGTTTATCCCTCTGACAAAAAGCTAATACTTTCTACAAGAATCTGTAGATAAACTTGTCCTCAACTTAATCTCGTGCAAGTACCTAATCACTCTTTAAAAATGAAGAAAGTAGTGAAATCATATTTTCTCATAAGTACCTTTGTAATGTAAACAATTTTACAATCCATTTAGCAGTTAAAAGATCCCCAATTCAAATACAGGTGACGTCAAGATTGATTTTCTAGTTTCTCGCTGTAAAATAATAAAAAAAAATCTATGTAATAAAAACCTTTGCTTCAAAAAGGCATTTTTTACGTTTTGTGCTATCTTTATTTGCTAAATATCATGTTCTTAGAACTTCAGCAATAAAATTATTCACCAGTAATATCGTAAAATATATTAAAATAGCATATTTTAAGAATTTCCGATACACAGTCTCGAGCTGGAGATAAAAATGATTCTTATACCACAGTGTTGCCATTGCTCGATATGAAATCGTTGAGTTTGTTAATCAAAAATGCCTTAAAATTTTATAAAAATGAAATAGATAATAAAACAAATTCCATGTTTGGACTTCCAGATGCACATATTCGAGTAGAGGACTACGTTATTTCTAGATACCGTTGTTTTTCCTCAGTTAGAGAAATATACATACATACCTTGATGCAGAGTCTTCATTATTTAATTTCTTGAAATGTAATGCAGTGCTCGAATATTTGCTGGCAACAATTTGAAAAGTGAAACGCCGCTTTACAGCGGACGACGCAAAAACATCAAAAAGAAATTTCCTTTGGGCTAATAAAAAACTATAAAGGCAATAATAACATTACGAATTTTTTATTTAGATAGCTTATTATAAAATTGTAAAAGTATTTTCTTTTGCCTTTGCTTATCTGATAAACTTTTAGTAAAATTAAGTCTTGAGAACACTAGAGCTGGTATATTTGCTCTTATCTAATAATATCTAATAATATTTTAGTAAAATTAATTCAACATTTTCTACAAACGTAATGCCGTTAAACCGAATATTGCCATAAGATCATAGTGCAATACAGGGTCTTTAATCCGCAGTTTTATATTTGAATTTCCTTTGTTATCAATTTTGCAGATACTGCTGTTTTGCCTGAAAATATTTTTCATATGTTTGAAAGCTACATTTATACTCAGTAGATTTAATCAGAATTAGCTCAGTAGACGAACAGGGTGATCTTTTTAATTTTTCTGAGGGGTATAGTATTCAGATTATAGTAATCAGAGCTACGAATTTCAGTTAATAGTTCGTTGCCTTGCTTATTTTTTGGAATGCCAAATTGCCGGCATTGTTACTGATGGTCACATAGTAATTAAAAAGTGTTAAACAGCAGTGGATTTTCAAGTTTTTAACTAGGATTCAGAATGGAAGAGTTTTAAGTTCTGACTTCTTCACATCTAAAATAGCTGTTTATGAAGTATGATGTGCTCTAAGTCTTATATGCTGTGCTCTAAGTCTAACAAGTTCTAAAGTGTTATGTATTCATTCAAAAGGTAAGAATAATGTAATCGTAAATATTTTAAATCAGTCTCAAGTTAATGAGACTTGCTCAAAACGTTTCATCTTTACAAATTATTCTTAAGGAAGATTAAAAAATAGGAAAGTATATTCTATAAACTTAAAAGTTATTGATAAATTAATGTAATTGTCATGTATTTCGCTCAAACGTAGCTGCTAAAACAGCATAAAAATAAATAACTTCATTTTTCTGAATGCCTTTTGTCTGCTTGTTTACCACTTAGAAAGGATACTCTTCTTTTGTAATATGAAAATATTAAATAAAAGATTTAGCTACTGTTTCTTTAAGAAATTCTGTATAATAAATATAGGAAATTTCTAAAAGAATTTTAGTTATTTTTATTTTGCTCTTTTAGGTATATGTTTGCTGTAGTATTTGAAAAAAACATTAAAGCAAAATTTTAAGAAATTTTATGAGAGGTTAAATAGACAATTATAAACATAACGAAATGCCTTGTAAATTTCTGTTCTTTACTTAAACAGAGACTTAGAATGGAAAATATCGAATAAAATTCTAACTCGATAAAAAAAATAAACTTAAAAAATTTCATTTTCGTAACCTTGCAATATGAAAGACTTAATATAGTTTAACTTTCGCATAATTCATTTCTGAAATCGATTTACATGAAGTCATTTAATCGAACTGGTATAAAATTATTTTTAAAATATATACCATTCTTAGAATCTTATCCAGTCAGCAAGGAAATGTAATCAAAGTGTTTACACAAGGAATTTCAAACTTTCAATGTAATCAAAATGATTACACAGTTTTGGTTTACAACAAGTACTTCATACGAAGGCAATGCAAACATTAAGCTCGTGCTACTGCACATACAAATATGTTTAAATTTTGGATCAAGAATAGGTTAAAAAATAGTATATATTAACTGACTTCTAAATTCTACATGTAATTTTATTTTTATAATGCTATGCTTTATATAAAATACATATTTCAATACACATAAAACATTTGATAAAGTATTGCGTCTGGATTCATGGATCTCATTTTATAAACATATCATAACATATGTCTTCATGAAAAAAATATTATATGTCTTTTTGAGTAATATATCTGTATATACACACTTATGTCAATGATGAATTCAGAAATATAGAAAAAGGATACATGGATATTTCTTAGCAATGTAAAACCTTTCAAATGCTAAGTTTAAAAAAACTCTTAAAGAACATTAACGCAATAGTAGATTTAACATAGAGGATGAAACTAACAATCATTCCCAGAACAAGCCCAAACACGAGTTAATTAACGTTACGAAAGCTAATTAAGCACAGCTGATTAAAATAGAAGCAAATTATACGTGAACTATAATGAAACAGATGAACGATTAAGAAAAATATAAATAAATAAATAAATAAAAGTTTAAATTAATATCCATTTCGATAACATACACCCATTGCCATAAAAATTTGCCCACCAAGAAAGAGTTATCAGAATGAAACGAAACTTTACATATGTGAGAACTACTTTGATATAAGTAAGTGATTAGAAAATCAAAGGAAAAAGGATCATTTATTGCAGAAAAACGTACACAAAAATGGTAGTTTTAGTACTCTGTTGGATCACCTCTAGCACGAATGCACGATGCGATACGAACGGGCATTGAGGCATACAAGTTCCGTATGGTACCCTGAGACATCTAGTTCCACAGTTGCTGTAAACGCGCCTCTAGTTCAGACAATCCCGTAGGCCGTCCAACTTGACGTCCCAAATTATCCCAGATATGCTCGATTGGTGACAAATCTGGGGATCAACCAGGCCAGGTAAGGGTGTTAATGTGGCGGAGGTAGTCTTGTGAGATTCGTGCTGTGTGTGGCCGAGCATTGTCAGCACTAGGAATCCTGCCTGAGTGGCCATACGTGTGGCTGAAGGATGTCATGGACGTACCCTGGCCTGTCATTGTGCCGTGAATCAATATTAGTGGTGACTGTGTATCGTAAACAATGGCACCTCATACTATCACACCAACTGTGGGAACAGTGTGCCGTTGTAAAGCGAAGGCAGGATTGAGGCTTTCAGCACGGGCCTCCACACACGAAGGCGATTGTCATCACTGGTCAAATTGAATCTAGATTTGTCGCTGAAGACGACCTGGTTCCATTTCGTTAAAGCCCAACCCTGTCGTGCACGACACTAATCCAAACGGAGGCGAAGGTAGGCAGATGTCATTGGCAGCACACGTAATGGGCGCCGCGATACCAGATGTCCTTCAACCAGGAGCCTTGCGATGGTTCGCGAAGACACAGGGGTCCGTAATGAAGCTGCTGCTTATGTCTGGATAGTCTGCTTATGTCGAGGGCGTCCTGAGTCTGATCGGGTGTAAATGACGTCTCGTCTGTCCACTGGTTCCAACACCTCCTCACATTAAAATCAGAACGGCCTACCTGACGAGCTACTCGCCAAGCTGACCACCCAGCTTCCATCATCCCGATGATTTTTCCCCTCTCATGGTAAATTCAATTCTTATCTGAAGAGATTTAGGTTATCTAGTACAGACTTGTGTTCATGCAGTTTCGGGGGAGTACAAAATGTCGAACATTTGTTGTTCTATTGTTCAAAGCTCAAGGAAGGACGAAAAGAACTCATTTCTGGGTTAAAATCTGTGAATATTACATTTCCTCCCCCTCTTCATGTATGATCATGTAACCAAGATTTCCTCCCCCTCTTCATGTAACCAAGATAAAATGGCTTTCTTTTCCTTCTGTAAATTTATCTCTTACGTGTCATCTGTGAATTTGTAAGTTTTTTTTATTACTATTTTGTGTTGTTATTATATTTGTTTTCTTTTACTTATCTTTGTAAGCCTTGTGTAATACTATGTGGTGCACAAGGAATTTAAAATTTTCAATTAAAAAAAACTTTGACAGCTGCTGATATAGGCTTCGATGGCGGCGTAACGGCATGTCTACCTTATCGTTTGCTTAGCAAAAGATTAAGTGCGTTCAAACAAGCTCTGCGTGCATTTTTATAAGAGAAAATACAGTAAAGAACAGTTGACTCGCCTTTTAGTAGGCCGATCAGAAATGGTATATACACTCTTAGACCAAAATAGCGACGCACCAAGAAAGAGTTATCTGAATGGGACGAAAATCGGTAGAAGTGGTGTACATGTACAGAAAAACAAATGATTACAGTTTGAGAAAATTTGGATTATTTATTGAAGTGGTAGAGCTTTACAAAGTGAAAAAGTCAGTAACGCATTTATCCACCTCTGGCCCTTATGCAAGCAGTTATTCGGCTTGGCATCGATTGACAGAGGTTGCTCATGTCCTGCTGAGGGATATCGTGGCAAATTCTGTTTCACTGGCACGTTAGATCGTCAACATCCCGAGCTGGTTCGAAGGCCCTGCCCATAGTGCTCCAAGCGTGAATGAGCAGGGCACCACTGCAAACGGGCCTGACGTTGCACAGAGGTCAATGATAGAGGCGCCGTGACCTTAGCCCCTTTTCTGCGAGCCTTCTATGAATGGTCCTTACGGTCACTGAAGCACTAGTTGCACGTACAATCGATGATAATCATGCATCTGGGGCTGACTGCTCGGTCCTCACGTTCTGCCGTTTCTCTAGGCCTACCGCTTCCTTCTTGACGCTGTGTGCGGCCATGGTTCACCCATTCCTGCCAACATCGTCTAATAGTGGCATCGCCCCTGCTCAAATGTCGAGCTATCCGCGTATAAGACCAACCGGCTTCTTTGAGCCCAACTATACGACCTCTCTCAAATTCTGACATCTGCGCATATCGTTCGCGCACCTGTATGCGAGTCATAGTTACTGTCTACCAGAGTACACGAAATGAAATTCGTGAGGAATTTATGACCTGGAATCGTAATTTCTCCTCTTATATATACTGCTAGTTGCGCAGATCAGATTCGCTGCAGCAACAACCGTTCATTCATTGGCAACCAAAATGTAAAATTTTGCGTTTTCCGCCGAAACCTGTATGCATATCAATTTGTGTCCAATTTGCTTTATATCTTCTCGGTGCGTCGTGGTGCGTCGTTATTTTTGTCTAAGAGTGCATAAGTGAGTTATATAACCGACTCAGGTTGCTGGTGAAACGGATTGCTATATAACGGACTCAACGATCAGGATAACATGATTGACCTGCAATGCCCATTGAAAATAGAAGCAGGCGGAATAATAAATAAATAAATAAATAAATATAACCGACATATTAATTTAGGATGACATTCATAGATTGCTTTAAACAGTTTTATCATTGTGCCCATTACTTTACATAATTTTATCATCCTACATTTAGTTTCTTAAAATGTTATTCATATTTTAGTCAAATATTTTATTTTTGAAATCGCAAGAATCAAATATCATAAGATTAAAAAAGTTTTAAATTAAAACAAATACTAGATTTTATACAAAAATTTATTTTTTCTTCTTAATGGCTTACTCTTTTTCTTCATGCATTCTGCAAGTATATTAAAAAGCATCCAACTTTTCGAAACATCTTGGTATTTCTGACATTAATTATAAATAAAGTTATCGCCTTCCATTTCATAAGGGTCCCCAAACGGCCGAGTGGCAAAATTGCTGAACATTGGTAATTCGCTTCATGGTTCTTGTCCCGGCGAACGGACTGGTTGCATAGGCGTTTTCGTGGTTTTTCTCATGTGTAACGGGCATACGAGCTGATTTCCCTTAGAAAGTTCTTTACCAAGGCATCCCTCGTTTTAGGCTGTGGCAGTTCACTGTTACCTCGTTAAATTAGCTATGGTCACCTCGTTAAATTAGCTGTGGCAGTTCACTGTAACAAAATCCATAAACCACATTTGGCATTATAATCGCTCAAAAAAAAAGATACCAAATTTCAAAAAGCTCCAATATGTACATTCATGTACATCTTACAAAATTTTTAATAAAAAACTGTAATTTTTTCCAGGTGTGCCTAGAAATACATCTACTTTAAGGTGATGTTAAAAATTTCATGGGTTATAATTCAAAATGTTTTTCGGAAAACATATAAAAATTATTTAAAAATACAAATTTTAAAAATAAATCATAAAAAATGAGTGAATTTTATTTGGAATAACCTAAATTTCTAATTCTAAAAGAAGGAACCAAGTAATTTTAATAAAAAAATAGATATTAATAAATATATACCAAATTCAAATACCATTGAAGAGCTAAAATTTAGAGAGCTAATATTTTAAAAAGTACGCGTGCGATTTTTACAAAACTCGGCAGTTTGGCATAATTTGAGTCGCATAATCGAAATATGTAAAAAAATTGGTATGTTATTTCAGGAAAAGTCCGATTTTGTGTCAAAATACCTATGTTAGAATAATGCTATATGAAAACCTAATATATATCCTAAGTCGCGCTTTCGAGACATGAGAAACTCAAGCTGAATTTCGTCAATCAGCCCAGTAGAACGCGGGAAATAGAACTGTCCCATTTTTACCCCGCAATATACCTTCATGCCAAGTTTCGTTACGATCCCACAACTATTTCTTGGTGCGCAAATTTTTATGGCAATAAGTGTAATTTTATCAGTTCATCAAAAGGTTATATTAATTTTTGAATAATGGGCCTTTCTGACATGTATTATTCTCGAATATGTTTATTATAGTAAATAGTAAATATTAAAATATCTTCAGTATTGTAGGCATTTACACCGCAGATATTCGTGCTATAAAGATACTTATAAATGTAAAAGATAAAATAATCATAACCTATAAAATAATAATATATCAATAAAGGTATTATTGATAGTACACTCATGTCCATAAATAAAGGATAAAGCAAAATCAGGCAAAAGAGTTAGAAGCAAAACAAATTTGACTTATTTGTAAAGCTTATTTATTAAACAAAAGCTAAAGAGCAAAAAAGATGCTATATGTTTGATATTATTAAAAAAATTAGCAATTTTTTCTCCCTGGAGCAAATTACAAAAAAACCTATTTAAAAAAAAACAATATTACACGGTTGGTATGATTGTTAATACATTATATGTCTCCCAGACGATGCAATACAGTCCGTACAACGCCTAGGCATGCTGAGTATCAAATTATCTATCTGATCTTGGGGGAATATTACACCGCTCAAAAAGCAATGCTCTCCGAAGTTCCGGTAGACATGTAGGAGGAGGTTGACGGGCTGCAACTCGTCGGCCAAGCATGTCCCACACGTGCTCTATTGGATTCAAGTCCGGTGAGAAAGCTGGCCATTTCCTCGGATTCAAGGCATTCGCTTACGATGTTTGCACGGTGAGGACGGGCGTTGTCATCCATAAACACAAATTGTGCGCCCATGGCGCCCCGAAACAAGCGTACATGTTGTTCCAGAATGACGTCCCGATAGATTTGGCTTGTCATGGTTCCAATTTAAACATGCAGGTCAGTTCTGGAACCCAGAATAATTCCACTCCAAAAGAGCACCCCTGCACCACCGTAACGGTGTCGTTCAACGATGTTTTCTTGGTGGTAACGGGTACCTGGAGCTCTCCATATGAAAGTCCAGCGAGAATCAGACTGCAAGCTAAACCTGGACTCGTCGGAAAACATCACACAGGCCCACTGTTGCAGTGTCCACTCTACTCCAGGCTAACCGCAGGCGACAGTGAGTTGCAGTAAGTGGAACGCATCTGACAGGTCTACGAGCATATAGACCAATCAGCGTCTAAGCGTCTGTACACGGTCTGCCTTGAAATTGTCGTACCAGTGGCTGAAGAGAGCTGACGAGACAGGTCTGAGGCTGTGCTCCGCCTGTTTCTTTTGGCAGTAATTGCCAAATACCGGTCCTCATTCGGCGTTGTAACTCTGGGACGACCTGTGCTGTAACGTCTACTCACATTACCATCATCTTGGAATCGTTGCCAAATCCTGAAGATGACACTCTGTGCAATTCCAAGTTCGTCTGATACTTCCAGTGGGGTACGCCCACATTCCAGACGGCCGATAATGCTACCATGTAAACAATCATCCAAATGCGTTCTTTGTGTCATAACTATTCGGTTATTGCATGCTTCTAAATGCTTATAAAGCGCCTGCGAACAATTTTACTTCTTTGCCTGTATTCCTTATATATCACTCTCTTACACTCTCGTCATTGTGACGTACCATCGGTGTCATCTGGTTACTTCCTGAAATTTGCATATGATTCTTGAAGATGTGTGTAGTGATTTTACAGGTGATATATTTATTTTAGAGTTAGATTTCCGCGTGACTCCGAATTATCCTTAATTTATGGACATGAGTGTATTTTATACAAAAAAAAAAATCTGAAATGTTTCAGATTTTAAATTACGTCCAAAGAGACATTTATTTAACATTCTGTGTGTTACCTTTATTTGTTAAATACCATGTTCTTCGCACTTAAACCATAAAATTCAGTTCAACAGCAATATGGCAAAATAATTTTAAATTGAGCATATCTTTAGAAATTTCGGTACACGCTCTCACCCGCTGGAGATAAAAATGTTTTTCTGTACAACGTTGGTATTGCTGGCTTTGAAATCTTTGAGTTTGTTAATGAAAAATTCGTTAAAGTTTTAGAGAATATTGTTACGAATTTCACATTTATTTGGCTATTTATTTAGAACTGTAATTAAAATTCCTTTTTATTTTCCCGTGCAACGCACGCAGACGATTTTTGAAGAGAAAGCTACGTCAAAAAAAATAATAATAATAACATGCATACATTTATGCAGATTTTTCATTTTTTAAACTTTAATGCAGAGCAATAACATTTAGTGGCAACAATTTGAAAAGTGAATCGGGCATTCAGAGTGAATCGACGCAAAATCGCAAAACGAAAGTAATAGTCCTTCGGGACTAAATCCCTTTGGACTAATAAGGTAAGGAATAGTATATTCAACACAATAACTAAGGAAAAAAAGAAACAAACTGAAAGCTTTTAGATTTTATACTACGTCCAAAGGGACTTTTTTTTTCATTTACGCACACATGCACGTTTCGAGGGCATCTGGGTTAATGCCCACTTTTGCTAAAAATATTTAAAGACATAGCATATCTTTAGAATTTCTGATAGACAGTCCCGCTCGCTGGAGAAAAACATTTTTTTTTTCCTTTGTGCAGTGTCTCGTTGAGCTTGTGAATCATAACTTCGTTAAATTTGACAAAATATTAAATAGAAAATAAAACAAATTCTTACTTTTGATATAAAATACGTGCACTGTTTCACTGCTATATGCACAAGCTTTTGAAAAACCTCTTTTATTATTTATTTTTACTGTTCATTTAGTTTATTATTTATTCCTTTTCTTATTGAATTTATTGTTTATTCCTTTTATTACTTAGTTTATAGTTTGGAGTTCTCAAATTTCTTTTTCCGATAAAAAATATTATAATTTGAAGGAAATATTTTTTTGCAAGTACGTAATGATTTTAACGAATCCAAAGTTACTTCATAAAAATATTCAATATTTCTAATTAGACTTCTCATGGTTTAAAATAGCATTTTAATTTAAATCAGTCCTATTAAAAAGTGCAAAAAATATTTTAAGTCTTTATTGCTTTTAAATCGTCTAGTTTGTTATTCGATAACCTTTCAGATTAAAATATCTTAGACTGTACTGAAAGGCAACACGCTGGCCCTTGGGAGATAAAAGTATTTTATTTCCAACAGTGCAATACATTGCTACCGGTAGTACATACATTCAAACAATTGGATTTGTTAATTAAAATTGAAAGATAAATATATTACATTTCTCCGAATGGCAACAAATTTGCTCGCTGAAGATAAAAGTGTTTTAGTTCGAATATTTTTGTCACAGTTCATTTCAAATCACTGAGTTTGTTAATCAAAAATTCATTAAATTTCGGCATATGAAATAAATAAAAAGCAAATTCGAAATTCAAAATTCGTGCTTTCAGGTGTTCGGGTGGAGGACTAGATTCATTAAAAATTTAATATCTCTAGGTACCTTCGTCTTTCCATAATGCGAGGAACATACATACATACATGCATACTTTGTTCAGTATTTAATTTCTCTAAAAATAATACATGACGATGACATTTGGTGACAACCATTCGAAAAATGACTCGATCAAAATGCGCGTTTGGTACTAATAGTAACTCCAGTGCTTAAAAAAAGCATTTTTTTAATATTACGATATTATTTATGAAAATTTAGTAAACATTTTTATTTTTTACAAATACATTCGTAAGAAAAATTACATGACTTCCTCCTCTACTTTCTGATGTTTAGATTTTAATATGTTTTATGAGTTTTTTTAACTTTTACGGTAAGTTGTCTTAGATTGTGTTCTGTTATTTGAAATTTTCGCATTAGAGTTTTTAAGTTATTCTCATCATAATTTCTTTCTACACTGCGTTAGCTTTGCTATACTGCATGAATGAATACTGCAAACAAATCGGTAGTAATATAGTAATGTTATAACAAGTCATATTCACCTAAATATGAATAACTTAATTCATTTCTTAATCCTAAAAATATCATTTACTTTAGCTATTTATATAAAATAAAAAGAATAGCATATTTTATACTTATAACGAAATATTATAATTCAAAACATCCGTTCAAAAAATGAATTGGAATAATTGACAAATTTTATTCATGTAAAATGTTATTTATGTGGGCAGTTAAAGAATTATTGCAAATAACTCGAAAAACATTTACAAAAATCATTTATTTTTTTCTGTAGCAGATCATTGCAAAATCCTAAAAATAATAATAATAATAATAATAATAATAATAATAATAATAATAATAATAATAATAATAATTTTTTAAAAACTCTTAGAAGTTAAGAAATATTGAGCTTGTATATATATTTTGTACATTAACTAAACTTAAAGAGAAGTGCATTAATAATTATTCTTTTCCTCTGAAAAGTATTTTGAAAATTTCTGGTTCAAAATGTTTCTTCAAAACACTATCTACCTTTCTAAGAACCTAAACTGAGATCATTTTGTGGAAGGTTTCCTTTTAACTGGCGAAAGCAAAACAAAGAAAAGAAAAAAAGACAAAAGTCAATGAGCGGGGAAAATTTGAGCTAAACTACCGCGTCTCAATCCGAGTTTCCCGGAATGACCAACATTTCAGTAGCGCTTGCCGCCTTGTAGAAAATAGTCTGCCTCCATTTCATTCTTTAAAAAACACACGGCATAGAAAAATAGTCCCCGACAAGCGGATACCTATCCAATAGAATGGCTCACTCTCCAGAATGCCTCTCCGATTAATGAACAGAACTGCGTGAAGAAAGCAGAAAAAAAAAAAAAAAACATGAGGGGAAACAATAGGAAGGCGAAAAATGCTCTCAGCAAACAGAGAAGCCGCTACAACAAGGAAAAGAATTCCAGGAGACGTGCTATTCCTAAGATAGTCGGGGCACGAGGACAAATCTCTACATGTATTTAACTATTTTCAACCGCGAAGAGAATTACTTTCCTCACTTGTCCAGTTTACTGGGGAGTGACATTAAAACAATTACCCAAGATATTATACACTTATATCCGGACACAAGTTTAAAAAATGTTTAATTCTGTAAAGTCTTTATTACGCTTTTCTATCGTAAAATTAAAAACAGAAATTTCATGTTTTATATACATTGGTATGCAAAAATTAAGGACGAAGTAAAAAAATTAGCATATCAGCTGAACGAAGTGGCAGAGCGGACAGAAAGACCAATCAGCAGATTAAGTAAGGTGATGTACGGTAGCACATGCGCAGATATGCAGGTAGACGTAATGGGGGAGTGTCTGAGTAGTATAAAGCATGATGTCGGTGTAAGATCAGTACTTCTGGCAAAGAGATTGCACGCCGTATAACATTTAAAATCACACCGAGTTGCTGCGTCAGCGAGAAATGGCGAATAATCAGTCTGTTAGACGACATCTGGATGCTTTTATACGAGGTCGAATCATTGGGAAGTTGGACGAAGGTCGCAGTGTGACAAGTGTGGCTGCAGAGTTCGGAATTGCTGACAGCATCGTTTCACGACTTTGGAGACAATTTCAAACTACAGGAACAGCTATCCGGGGGTTTAGTAGTGGTCGTCCACAAGGAACCACACCCGCAGATGACCGGTATATTGCCTTACAGGCCAGAAGAAACAGGCGGCAGACAGCGGGAGAAATCGCTAGACACACGACACAGGCGACTGGACGACCAATATCGCGTTTTACCGCGGCCAGAAGACTGCACGGTGGTGGTCTGTTTGCACGAGGCCCTGTACGGTGTGTACCTCTAAACCCCTGCCCATCGGAGAAGGCGTTCTCTGTGGTGCCGGGAATACCGGAATTGGAGAGACAATGAATGGGGACGAGTACTCTTTACAGATGAGAGCAGATTTAATCTAAGTTGCGATTCTAGACACATACACATATGGACAGAGCGGGCAACACGCAACAACCCCTTCAACATCATCAAAAGGGACTGTTTTGGAGGTCGTGGAGTTCTCGTTCGAGCAGACATAATGCTTGGTAGCCGGACCGACCTTCATATCTCCCAAGGAGGTTCGTCACCTGGGACTGCTATTGTAACGAGGTTCTTCTTCCTTACATGCGTCTTTTCACAAGAGCTATGGGTCCTCAGTTCCTCTTCATGGACTGCTATTGTAACGAGGTTCTTCTTCCTTACATGCGTCTTTTCACAAGGGCTATGGGTCCTCAGTTCCTCTTCATGGACGACAACGCTCCACCTCATCGCACAAGTACTGTCGAACAGCTGTTGGAGAGTGAAGATATTGAACACATGGATTGGTCGGCAAGGTCTCTGGATTTAAATCCCGTCAAGCATGTACGGAACTTACTAGGGAGACCCGTGGCAGCACGTAACTTATCGCCAGTAACAATTCCGAAACTGCGATTGGTGCTGCAAGAGGAACGAGCAGCAGTGTCTCAACAGCTCATTAACAACCACATATCCATCATGCACAAATGATGTGAAACCTGCCTAGCAGTCAGGGGAGATCATATCCCCTATTAAAGACCGGATGTTTCTTGCTGGACACCCATCACAGGGATGTTTCGGCCTTCAGTCGCATTGCGCTCCATGCTACTTTTTCAATAAAGCTTCTTTTTATCCCTCTGATATCTCTTTTAGTAAGTGTTGCTTACATTACTCATGTCCTTACGTATTGGGGATCTTACGGTATTAAATGTGTTGATTTGGAAAGCTTTTGTACAAAGTTATATTGAAAATACCGTCTCGTCCTTAATTTTTGCACACCAGTGTATATGTCTTCACATACGTAATATGTGGAAATTCATGCAACGTAGCAGTGGTATTTCTCTCATAATTAACCGTTAATGAATGTAGAATATAGCACTAGTCACTAAACGTTTTGTCACAGAAATACGTAGAAATTATTTTCAATCAGATTATGTATGCTCATTTTAGAAATGAAAATCAAATATTTGATGTCCCCCACTGTTTAAGAGTGATATTATGGGTTAACGTCACTAGCAAGTATATAAATGTTTCCTGAAAATATTTTGTTATACTGAAGTTTCAATAATATAATTATATCAAAGTTCGCATATGCCGATGTTTATGTCAAAACAAATTACTAAACATTAAAATACGTGAGTGTTGCAGTTAAATCTAATGTTATCATTTCTGTTCCTCGGCCTTGTTTATACTGTTTTCGGGTTTATACCTCAGTTTCGAGTTTCTACATTTTTCGGATTTTCGAGGCGTACACTGCATACACAGTACTCTGCATTAGCAGATAATTTGAATCTTGAAAGAGTTACGGTTCTCTGTGATTGCATGGTCATCACAGAATGGCCAAACGTAAAATTTGACAATCTGAATGACCTCTTCAGATATAATAACAGAAAAAGATTTGAAGACTCTAGTAATTCTAAAAAACATAAATCGTATATAGTTTTTAGATTCATACATATAGAATATATAGATATATCATATAAATTTTTATATACATCTAAAATATTTAAAAATCTGTATATAAAAAAGATACAAAGAATCTGTATATAAAAATTTTATATCATACTTCTCCAAAAAAAATATATAGATATATCGTATAAATTTTTTTTATATACAAATTCTTTCTTTCTATCGGTAAAACTGTACTAGAGTTTAGGCAGATAGTCCTCGTGAGCTTTCCTAAAATTAGATAGTTCGATCCAATCGAGTTCATGTGTCTAGTAATTCTAAAAAATATATATAGTATATTTTCATGTATTCGGGGTGACATTTGCAGGTAGTATGCGAGGGTTTGTCTTTTTCAGTAAGACGGAAACAATCACTACGTAGAGGAATCCATTTTAAAATTTAGAGAAGCTTGTATCTACAAAAAATACGGAAATTCTTTAAAACATTAACAAGCTCTCAACATTATCATTAGCTCACACTGTGAGTTTTAAATGTAGGTATGCAAATTTGAAAATCTTCCAGCAAAACGTTCAGTAAGGAAAAAATAAATCGGATATTCAAACCTAATATTATATTATTGCTTATATGCTTATATAAACATAACAAAATACTTCTGTTTTATTTTGGAATAGGACAGAAGAATCACTTTACGTAAAAATCAAGACAAAAATTAAAGTCAGTAATCGAAGGAAATTTAATACCAATGAGAGAATACTTTTGTTAATAGGTCGTGAAAATACGTAAATCTTTGCTAACTTCAAGGTAAAGCTTATTAAGAACTCTGTTCAGGTAATGGATAAAAAAGGATATAATTCACACAAGAGAGAGAGCAAGAATTTCCTTAACACATATGATTATAAAATTAAAGAAGGTACTTTTGCGGGACTTTATTAAAAATAAATATTTGTGAATCAAAAATTCTCTCAGCTGCCTATAACATAAAGCAGTTTGTAAGGGCCTTTCAAAACCCTATGGAAAGTATCAGCCAAGAATTATTAAAACTCTGATGAATAATTATTTAAAAGCATAAAAGCCATAAATGCAACAAATTATTAAATCTTAAGTTTAAGACTTATTGCATTTTGTTGGGCCTTTAACTGAAGTTTAGGTCTAGTTGCATAGTTCTACCTTTTACATGGCTTTCTTTTTCCATATCATAAAAATATGTATGCACTCTTATAAACTTTAAATACATTATAACGTATGTCTCCTGCATTTTTCGCATGCCTTCGTGGTGTATGCCCTTCGTGGTCAGAACGCTCGGCGCGTATTCGAGAGGTCCATGGTTAGAGTCACTGGAAGGGAGATGCTCATTTTTCATCTCTCCTGCTTTCAAAAAATTACCTGATGTCTTTACAAATGCCGCCTGAGCTAAAAATTGTGGTGGATCATGATTCCCCACCACCGAGATTTGGCGATTGGGTCCCAATAATCCCCAGTCGCCCTTTAAAATGGAGAGTATATAAGGTACTTCTCCCGCCTTCTTCTCATGCCTTCGTGGTGTAATGGTCAGCAGGCTCGGCGCGTATTGGAAAGGTCCGTGGTTCGAATCCCGGGCATAGCTAATTTTTCCTCTCTCCTTCTTCCAAATAAATCCTAATGTCTCTGGAACGTGTCATAAAAATATCATGAATTAAATGATAATTCTGATTACGCATTTGAATTCGGCAGTAGAATTCTTGTTAAATTCTCAAGTTTTCATTTATATAAAATAAAATTTTATTCTTCTGCATAAGCTGTATTTAAAAGATTTTTAGCATGGACATAGTTTAAAACATGCTTTTATTTACATAATGAAAGCATGACAGAATTAAAAACCTAAGGTAGAGGTAGCAGAGTGTTTCAATTCATTCCAAAAGTTAGTGCAGTTCTTAAAAGTAATATCCCGGAGCTCACACAGCCCTTCACTAGCCATGGACCCTTTATGAGCTACCCTTAATCGGTTTGGTGTCATGGAAAGTGAACTACGTGGTGGGATTGGCGACACCGTTCATAATGTATTTGATTGTTTTATTTCATGCACCATCTGCAGGACAGCTAGCGCCTGCAAAAACAAGTTTGTAATATCCTGCATTAAGCCTGTTCTTCCTTTCCTATGTTTTTAATATTACAATGAGATAATATCAGAAGTCTTGTCAATACCAGCAGCCACACGCTAATGTTTTGTAACCGGTATAGCACCAAGTAACACTTTCAGCTGCAAAATGCCACTTTATATATCCATATACACTGCGAAAAAAATGGGACAGCTCTATATCTCCTGTTCTACTGGGCCGATTGAAGAAATTCAAACTGCGTTTTTCATGTCTTGAAAGCGCGACATAGGATATATATATTAAATTTATATATTGTATTGTTCCAATAGAGGTATTTTACACAAAGTTGGACTTTTTCTGAAATAACATGCCAAGTGTTTTCCATATTTCGATTCTACGACTCAAATTATGCCAAACTGCCAAGTTGTGTAAAAATCGCACGAGTAGTTTTTAAAAAATTAATTCTCAAAATTTTAGCTCTTCAATGTTAATTGAATTTGATATGTATTCATTAATATTACTTTTTTATTAAACGTATTTGACTCTTTCTTTCATATTTCGAAATTTAGGCTCATTCCAAATAAAATTCGCTAAATTTTTTATGATTTATTTTAAAAATTTTTATTTTAAAATATTTTTTATAAATTTTTCGAAAGAAATTTTGAATTATAATCCACAAAATTTTTTCCATCTTCTTAAAGTATTCCTAAGCAAACCTGCAAAAAATCAGAGTTTTTTAGTCAAAATTTCCTAAGAGATACGTCAATTTACATTTTGGCGTGTTTTGAAATTTGGCGTTTTATTATAAACGATAATAACAAAAATGTGGTTTACGCACTCTATTAAGATTATTTGAAATCATGAACGATGACTTTTTTTCCGCTCGTGGTCAATGAAAAAAAGGAAGAAAAACAGATTTCTATAAATTAAGAAGTTCGCCGGGTAAATTATTCTTGACGCGAACTGAAAAAATACGCCAAGATAAATTTTAAATTTTTCCATAAATTTCTCATAACAAATTACAAAATTTAATATCTAGGCATAATCGAAATATCGAAAAAAACTGGTATGTTTTTTCAGAAAAAGTCCGATTTTGTGTCAAAATACCTACGTTAGAGCGATGCTATATATGAATCTAATACATATCCTAAATCGCGCTTTCGAGACGTGAGAAACACAATTTGAATTTCTTCAATTGGCCCAGTAGAACGGGAGATACAGAACTGTCCCATATTTTTTATTTTTTCGCAGTGTACATTCTTGCTTTAATGTTATAATTGTTTTTATTTTTGACATGTTTTTAGGTTTATTTAGTTTACATAATCAGTTATTTTATGCTCTGTATCTTTACTGTTACTTCTCTCTTCTCATTTCTTCCTCAGGAGTAAATTAGTTCGAGTGTATTTAAGAGCGGGCTTAGGATTTTTAAAACAGAGCGTGTTTTGCCTCTTGTAGGAAACATTACTAGGCTTCATATTCTAAGATAAGACTTCCGGTTTTCGGAGTTGCGTTATTGTATTTTCCGGTAGGAAAATTAACGCTAGTGAAGTTCAGAGTCAATTGAATTATTGAAGTAATTACTTATTGAAGTAATCTAAGTGCGTTAGTATTAGCCAAATCATGTTCCGCACCATTGATAGTTTAGAATAGAGGCCAACCTCGGGTCTTTATTCTAAACTGGGTATTAGCTCCCTGTTCGTAGTGAACAGGGAGCTAATACCTCGCGTTTAAAGCTCTGAGAGCAACGACTACTTAATTTTCTACTCAACTTTATTTTAAATTATTTGATTGTTCAGTTTAGACCCAAGTGCGGTCATTATTTTTTGTTATCCCTTCCGAGCTGGGACGTGGCTGTAAATAGTGGTTTAATAAAAGGGGATTTTAAACTTTCGTACGTGCAGTTATTCTACTACTGACATAGAACATAGCTGCATTCAGCTCCCTGTTAGAGATCAGGACTTTGATACGAGAATATTCGCCAAAAGTATGCACAGAACACCCAGTCCTGATACAGATACTATAGACATTTTTATTTACTACAGAGATATTAAATGCGGATGCAGACACTGATTCTAAATACTAATGCAAGATATTAGGCAGATATACAGATACTAAATACATTATTACACATGTTTTAAATACGAATACACTAATGCAAGTCTTTACACAAATTCACAAATACTAAATACGCGACTCCATACTACACTGGTATTAAATACTGAAACAGATACACAGATACTTATTATACTGATAAACACTATATACACTACTTGCTTCACAGATACTATACTATTATACACACTACTTGTTTCACTACTATATGCAAACTACTTGCTTCACAGATACTATACTATTATACACACTACTTGTTTCACTACTATATGCAAACTACTTGCTTCACAGATACTATACTATTATACACACTACTTGTTTCACTACTATATGCAAACTACTTGCTTCACAGATATTAAATGCGAAAGCAGACACAGATTCTAATTACTAATGCAAGACGTTACGCAGGTATACAGACATATAGATACTAACCCAGATATACAGATACGATAAATGACGAAAGAACGCAGATATACAGATACTAACGCAGATACACAAATACAATAAATGACGAAAGAATGCAGAACACCTAACACAGTGGATCAATCTGTCAATGACAAAAAGAAAAAAAAAGAAAGAAGAAAACCTGGCGTAATTTTACATTATTTCTTAAATTATGGCATCTTGTAATTATTAGCATACAATTACGGAGGTAATCAATTTTCAATTATTCTATCTCACGTAGTTTTATATTTCAAAAGATAGCAATTCGAAGCAGCAATACATATTACTTTATGTCTTTTAGCAGTAAGTAGATTATTCTGCATTCTTTTTTAAATTATGACAAGAACGTTTTAACAACTGCATAAAACAATGAATAAAAACTGCTCCTATTTAGCACACTGTACCGACTTCAATCGCGGCAGTCTGGATACGATATTTGAGGAACAGTTCCTTTCATTCTCCGCCTCAAGACAACTTTTGTACAGGAAGTTGTTACATCTATTCCATCCACAAGGACACATAACCACAAGCAGCCAGTATTCTAAACAAAATCCCTTAGTTCATCATATTTATTGGATAGCATTTCTAATAATGCATATATACTATAGGAAAGCAAGAAAATATCGTGCTGTTGTTGTTTATTAAACTCGTAATTGCTTTGACAGAAAGGAGTGCAAAATATAAATCTCAATTCTACATATTGGAACAAGTCCTGAAATGTCTTCTACTTGCTCATGTGATATGGAATAGCAGAACTGTGGAATGTTTCATATAATACAGGGTGTTTATAAAGTCCCGGACCCATTTTGATGTTTAATAACTCATAAAATAAAAAAGCTAGATTAAAATTAATAACATAAATGGTTAGATAGACTCAAAAAGTTTCATGACCCTTGTCGATGAACTTCCACGTGTGCCCCCTTCGTCGCACGGAGAATATCAAGTCGATATTCAATTTCACGCCAGGTACCGGCAAGCATGTCGGCATCCACAGAGGCTATTGCGGTTGTAATTCTGGCTTTTAGGTCATCAACGTTCGACACTCTCCTCCTGTAAACGTTGTGATTTACGAATTCCCAAAGAAAAAAGTCCGGCGTTATATCAGGTGATCTGGGTGGCCAAGGAATTAGACCTCCTCAAGCCATCTTCCTGTAAAATGGTCATTCAAAGAATGACTCGGTCGTGCATTAGTCCACACCACACATTAACCTTTGGGGAATCCCTTTGTGCCTCACAGTATTCATGGAGGTTTTCAGATCCCCATATGCGCACATTATGGCGATTAACAAACAAAAGAGAGAAAAATGCAATTAATAAGCAGACGATATTTAGAATTGTACAGATATTTAGACTGGAAATGAAATTATTTGAAATTAACCACACTCACAGACGATATTTACAAAAGTAAAGATATTCAAAGCTGAAAAGGAAAATATATAAGTTTTTCATCAATAAATGATATAAGTTTGTTCATATCTTCATTATTTCATGAGTTATTAAACATCAAAATGGGTCCGGGACTTTATAAACACCCTGTGTTTAGATAAGGAAAAATAGACAGCATGTATTACAAAAATATAAATAAGATACAGAAGGTATTTACACAGTTTTAGAACTGTAATCAAATGTTAGAAAAAATCAAATGTTTTAGAGTAAAACGTTTTGGTAACAGTTTAAGATATGATATGAGAAAGAAATATTGCCAGCTACTTTTAATTTTATTCTTCTTTCAAAATGTCACATGTAAACAAGCTGTGGATTGAATCCTATGTTTTTCACTTTCCGAAGAGAAATATGCTTGTTTCATATTTAAAAAAATGTTCTGGAATGCATGGTATTAAAATTTCTAAATGCAAAATGAGCAACATTATTAATTGCAAAGGGAAACACTGTCAGTAAGAAGATGTTAAAGGGCAGGTGGAAACTGTTTTCTACATGGAAAGAAGATTACAAATGAACAACAGAAAGCGTTACGTACTGTTCCTTTTTTTTAAAGCTAAATCGTTGGTAACAAGAAAAAATCCACAGACGTTGAAATCAATTGCAAAATCTTTAACTACATCTGTAGCGACAACAAATAAAATAGCAAACCAAAATTTAGAAAATAAAAAAGCAAAGAAATGTAATGCTCACCATCTTCTGATGATGTATGTGGCTCAACACAGAACAATTCGTAGAACCCTGTATGAAAACTATTTAGCAGGAGATAAATGGTAATACACTGTGATCCTTGCGTAAGTATAGGTTTATTCAAATGACTTCAACAATAAACGAGCTATTTATTATCGAAAACGTAGAGACCAGAAAGTACAAACATGGTTCTTATAATAAAAACGAAGGTTTCAGTAAGGTGTTTATGATCGTGCAGGATTCTCTTACAATGGATTTAAAAATAAAATGTGTGAAAAAATGTTAAAATCAACTCAACATACTCTGAAGAGAAAGTTTTATTTCCGATATTCAAAGAAAAATCCAATTTCTTTATCCCAACGATTTTCTAAGAGTGAAACTTAGACAAAGTAACAAGTTATACTTCGATAAGCTATTTAAAAAAATTAGACTGACCGAGCTATTGCAGACATACCTTTTCAACCTGAAAAGTCCCCTGACATTACACCAGTAGACTTGAAAAAAGCTCTTACTAAGCGCAAATCCACCACGATTGATGTATTCTGTAAAGTAGTGGAAGAGAAACAGAAATGAATATCGCTCAAAATTTTACAAAATCGCTTCTGTCGCTGAGATCACGGTGCAGACTTGCAGTCGACAAAAACTGCTATCAGATCAACAATTAAATAAATACTTTTACTTTTAAGCCTCAATCAAAAGGTTCTGAAACCGTTCTGAAAATGTGGAAACACCCTTTTATATAGCATACACAGCAATAAATTGCAAGAAAGGCAGTATATTCATAATTATAGATAAAAAGCATTAAGTAGAGAAATAAAACGCATTTTGTATTTCAGAACATTAAATGAAACTTAAAGAAAAATTATACATTAAAACAACAGAAAGAATCTAAAATTTTATAGTTGCTCTGTTACCACCAGGAAATAAGAAATAGTAAAGCACCATTTTAAAATGTTGGATCAGAAGAGAGCGAGAAAATTACAAGCTTCCATGCGAGAAATCTTATTGGTTTAGGTATAAGCTAACACTTGTTTCTAAATGCCCTTTAAAAACTTTAATGCCTTACATGTGCAGCCTAACATTAAAGGAAATACGCTATTTATCACTCATTCCTTAGCCATAAGAAAACTTGTGTAAAAAAATACGTTAAGTTATCACTTCTAGAAACTTTGACTTCTAGAAACTAGTGTCAAAGCAAGGTACTTAGACAACTGAATTGCCAAACTGCAATCAAATTGTGATTCTTTACCTTTCACGAAACACTTTCAATATATAACGTTCATATACATGTATATGACGTATTAGTATCATTTGCAAGCTTTTTTCTCCTTGTGAAATACTTCAAACGTGTAGGACAGTTTTAAATGTGAGGTCATTTTATAATGAGACCAATGTACTGGTATATAAACAATTCGTCTAATGGCGGCCCTTGTAAAATAACTTACAAAGCTCGAGACAATCGAGAAATAATTATATCAAATTCTTATCTTATATTGGTATATCAAATCAAATTCTCGTCTTTTATTGCTATATTAAATGAAATCCTCATCTGATATTAGTATCAAATCCTCATTTCTTAGCTCCTTTAACGTTCTCTCCAGGAAAATCTTTCGATTAATATCAGCTTATTATTTTGTCTCAAAAACTTAATAAAGTTGATAAGAGAATGAATCAGCTTTAGACCAGTGTTTCTGTACAATCATTTTTTAACTAATGTTATGTTCAGTGTTTTCTTTCTGCTGTTTAAACTTTCGTATAGGATTCTTTTGATTTTCCGCTTAATTTAATTGAACGGAATAACTCAACATGTCTGTAACTTAATATTCCAGTACAACGGAATTAATATTTTTGTTAATTATGTATTATTATTGTGCCATTCCCTCCCTCCCAGAATGATTCAATTTCTTTGTTATAATAGTTTTTATCTTCAGCAACATAAAAAGGTTTGTGAAGTATATCTCACGCGTAAACTAAGAAATGTCTTTACAGTAATTTATTTAATTCTAGAATCCAGTGCTGAACAAATGACATGAAAATTGCAGCAAATAAATTGCAAAAAAGCAAGAAAATGGAAGTTTTATGTGGCCCACGTATCAGACTAAAACAAATTCAGTTCAAGTCATACGACACACAGTTCTTTTTTCAGGATGAAGCTTAGCCAGAAAATATAGTAGCGACAGTTAAATAGTTTTTGCAAATCCTAATATTTCCACAACAATGTACTGCATACTGTATTTTTTCCACTATAGAAAGAATATTAATATAAAATATTTGCCGATGTACTAGTCATGTTTGAGACATACAAAAAATCGTTTGCAAAAGAAGTATCTCTCTGCATAAATGTAAATATTTTAAAATAGCCGTAAACCTTTGCAGGCAAAACGCATACTTGCCAACAAATGAAACAGTAGTGATGCAGTAGTACTTTAGAATTTCGTTGCTTTCTAACATTTAAAAGGAACTACGGGAATGAAACAATGAAGGGAGGGGACAGTTAGCAAACAGACGCCTGCAGTAAAAGGCGAAAGAGAACGGAAGAGACGTGATCAAGTCTAAGTGCGATTTCTAGAGAAATCTCAGACTAGTCCCGGGAACAATCACAAATTGTGATACAAAATTAAAGACACTATTCTGTACTACAGAACTGGCAACACTTAAAAAAGAAAGCAATTACAACTTAAACTATTCAAAATGAAATTTATAACCTGCAAAAGGTAATCTATTGCGACATTCATTTTCATTTTCACCTGAAACTTGCCTTCGGATGCATGAAAGTAATTTCGATTGCAATATTATAAATAATAATAAAGAATCGAGATAATTTAGATAATTCAGTGGACTTACAGAAGCATTTCATCGGAAATATGCCGGAATGCGTATTACATTTAAATTTTTAACTATACATGAAAGTCGGAATTAAAACGAAGACATACTAAAATATATTAAGTACAACAGTGATCACTGACAGCCAGCTCTCTTCGTTCTCGGTATTTTACAGTCAGGTTTGTTCTGCGGTAAATTTTATTATTCTGTTAAGCACCATCTACCGTTCTATTTATTTACGTATTTATCAAACCATCTATTCAATATACATGAAACTATACTTCCATCCAGCTAACAGCAAACTATTAATGAATTCCTACACTGGTTATCATAAATTAAGGAAAAATAAAAAAATAGCGATAACTCCCTCATAAATAAGCCAAACTGTGTAAAATTTGAGTATGTTGCCAAGCAAGAGTAGCTGAGGAAAACTGCAACATGCAAATTAGTGGAGCTACACTCGGAATACGTCATGTGCGAGGAGCATAAAAGTCCATGTTTGAGAGCAAGCCCACATATTTCACTGTGGTAGTGACATCAGAAATCTGAGATAGCCGATTCGTAACAATGACCTCCAGGCATCATTTGCCCGCAGAACTACGATGGTGAGCCATTGGGAGACTAGAGGCAGGACAAAGTCAAACAGCAGTGACCAGATGGCTAAATGCGAGGGCTTCTGTGGTTCATAGACTTTGCAGGCAATTTCAAACCACAGATTCGGCATCTAGGAGGTTATAACCGATATTTGGCATTATGTGCACGCAGGAATAGAACCACTACTCCGACTCTTCTTAGATCCTCACTTGCTGCAGGGTTCCGACAGCACCCGAATAGTCATTGTAAGCCGTCCGGGTGTCCGGCCCTGCTGTCACCTATCACCTACCTATCATCTTGCTGCAACCACCGGAAGGTTGGTGTCAACGTCAACTGTACATAGAAGGCTTCACGAAGGTGGTCTGTATGCGAGGCAACCAGCCATTTGCGTGCCTCTCATGTCACGCCTTGGGAGGAACCGTTTGCAGTGGACACGACAACATGTCCACTGGACGCCTGACCAATGCAGGGCTGCTCTCTTTACGGATGCGTCCAGGTTTAGTCTAGGAAGTGATAGTAGGCGTTATTTGATATGGAGAGAACCTGGAATCCGTTATCATCCGTCAAACATCCGTGAAAGAGATGCATACGGAATATGCCGTGTCAGTGCTTGGAGGCTTCTCTTTGGATGGACACACAGACCTCCATGTCTTTCCAAGGGGAACCGTGAATCCTCAGGTTTATAGAGATCACATCCTTGATGCTTATGTACTCCCATATGCCGGGGCAAAAGGTGATGCTTTCCTGTTATAGGACGACAACGCAAGACCACACAGAGCTCGCATTACAGATGATTATTTTCAACAGGAAACAATTATGCTCATTGAGTGGCCAGCTTAATCCCCGGACTTGAAACCTATCGAGCACGTTTGGGATGCTTTAGGGAGACGTCTAGCTGCTCTCAGTCCTCCGCCTCAGACCCTTGCCGCGCTCGCAACTGCCTTGCAAGAGCAATGGCTCTCGCTTCCTATGGAACTGATAGACCGCATAATTGAAAGCATCACACACCGCTGTATGTGCTGTATTGCTTTTAGAGGCGATCGTATTCCACACTGAAGGTACTTTTCCTGTAGCAAACTGTCCCATTCGATTTGTTTATTTTTTACATATACTAATTTCTATACTGCCATAATTTGTCTGGTAATATCTTTTTATTTTATTTGATACCTTACTATGTGTTGTATATTGTGGGTAAGTTTCATAAAATTCTACATGTAACTTTTCAAGTAATCGTAATTTTTGTGATTTTTCCTTCATTTATCATGACCAGTGTATTTAATTATCTGTCTGCACCTATTTATTCATTTCGGTATTAAAGGATTCCCTCCGCTAACTTTCAATAACCCTTTATTCTGTCTCTCTCTGTTTATTTAATAACCTATTGAAAGTTTTGTCAGTCTCTCTGTCTGCTTCCCTTCCTGTCTATTTATATCTGTCTCACGAATATTTGTCTAGCATTGATATCTTTATCTTTCTACTGATCTGTAAATCAAATTAAATCAATTCATCTTTCTATCTGTCTACCTGTCGTTCTGCCTATATACATTTCTTTATGTAATTCCATCTTTCACTTTTTTCCTTTCCCTTTCTCTCTTTGGATAATGATCGATAATTTGAAAGGTTTGAGTGTTTGGAGTCAAAATATTCATTTCTTTGCATATATTTCGCTTTGTTTCCTGGTATTGAAACTAATGAGAAATAGTCAATAGTCATTCAAATTTCATAATTCATAATTCAATAGTCATTCAATTTAATTTACATAGAGTGTCTCTTATCACAGGCTCAATTACTTTTGTGTTGCTTCTGGTTGTTTTTAGTTCATTTCGTTCCCGCATTGGTCAGTTTTCTTGATTTACTACTCTTTACTTTTTGATGTACCCCAGAAAGGGACATCTCTCCTTTAACCTTTGATATATATATTCACATTTGACCATTTCTTTCTACAGGAATTTCATCTACTACATCACAGCCTTCTTGTTTAGAAAAATATTCAGATTTAGTTTCATCTGTCCAAAGTATTTTTATTCATTATTAACAGTATAACTCTTTTAAATGATATATCATTTTGACCAAGTAGTTTGAAAAAGCCGATCTAGAAATATTTCTAACGTCTGGAATAAATCTGTTGATCTCCTGCATTAATTTGAGGAATTTTAATTTTCTTTCAGGCAATTTAATAAAAATAATCTAGCGTCACTTATCTTGATAGACCCATTGTTTACTTCCTTGAAAACTGTCAGTTTCTTTTTCTCCACTGGGAGTAATTTTAAAGCGTTTGGTAAGCATTTCATGTCTACTGCAAACTTCAATTCAGCTAGCATCTCTTGAACCGTCTTTTAACACTCCCAATGCTAGCTAATAAAGAAAAGAAAATCACATTAATCATTGGATATCGTGACATTCGGTGGTATAAAATATACAGCACCCGTCAATGATTAATCTTTAGTAAACCAAAATAACTTACCTTAAGATGCATAAAACAATAAATCAATGTATAATATAATATTTCACTTAACACAATCCAAGAATTTGCCTACAAGTTTTTAGTTTGTTCATCCCTAATGGCTTTGTTAAAATGTTCGCAGTCATTTCATCAGTGCGCACATATCGCAGTTGGTAATTCTTATTTTCAACAAGGTCCTTAACAAAATGGTATTTAGAGTCCATATGTTTAGCTCTCCCACTGTCTCGTTCGTTATTTAACATCATGATACAGCTTTGGTTGTCCTCATAAAAAATGCAAATAGTGTCCTTTTCATGGAAATATTTCAAAAGTCTTTTAAGCCAAACTACATCCTTTGCTGCCTCGGCAAGTGCTATAAATTCCGTTTGAGTCGATGACAAAGACACAGACGGTTGTTTTCTGCAGTTCCATGTAAATACACTATGGAATTCGATCGCCTATCGGTAGGGTCATTTCCCCAATCTGCATCCACATAACATAACAACGAATAGCAGCTGCTATGTCTGGTCTAGTATTGACTGCTAGGTACAGTAAGGGTCCTATTGCACTTTTATATTCCTCAAGCTTACTGTAAGCTGTTGCATCTTTCCTTCTCTTATAATATCCTGGATCAATAGGAAGAGTAGATGCTTTGCAATCCTTCATGCGATACTGTTTTAGATTTCTCAAAATGTAGCTTGGTTGGGCTAGGTAGAAGATTCCCTCGTCGTCACGTTGAAAACGCATGCCTAAATAGTAATGAAGATTTCCTAAATTTTTCACTGAGAAATGTTCACCAATTTCGCTTTAAAAATTTTCAAGTGAATCTTCTATACTTGCTGCAATGACCATATCATTTGCATGTACGGTGATGTATGCAAACCCTTCTTTATCCTGTCTTTTATTTAAACAAGGGTTATTTTGACTTTTTTCAAATCCTTTGCTTAAGAGAATTTCATTAAGTTTTCTGTTCCATTCATTTGCCCCTTGCCTTGAGTCCATATAAGTTCTTTACAAGTTTAGAAACTTTATCACCTGTTTCAAATTCGGGAGGCTGTTTTATGTAAATATCATGAGATAAATCTCCATTTAAGTATGCTGATTGGATATCATAATGTCTTACTGCCATTTTTCTTTTTCCAGCTATGGTAAGAAGCATTCTCAAAGTAGTTGGCTTTGCTATCGGAGCAAATACTTCATCATAGTCATGACCATATTTCTGCTGGTATCCTTTAGCAACCAGTCTAGATTTATAACGAAATACGTTTCCTTCGCAATCTCGTTTGGACTTGTATACCCATTTTGAGCCTATAATGGTTTTACCTTCAGGTGCATCTGCAAAAATCCATGTGTCATTCGTCTTTAAAGCATTAATCTCTTCTTGTTTGGCTTGTTTCCATTTTCCCTTATTGACACCCGCACAAGCTTCATAATATGATGTTGGATCTGCTGCTTCCTCCGACTATGCTGAAAATGAACTAATATTATATACCTCATAGGTGGTACACCTTTGGTTTGTGTAGGAGATCGCCTCAGTTCTGTATTTTCAGAGATATGCTCTTTTTCTGAATTATCTTTAAAATTAGTCAGATCTCCTGTATTCTCCTGTTTATCTTTAGAATGGGGATCTTTTGGTATAAATGCCACATCCCGCCTAATTAGAATACTGCCTGTATTTGTAACCAGCAAACGATAACCTTTTGTTCCTTCTTTGTATCTAACTATGATCCGTTTAACAGACGTGTCATCAAGTTTTTATCTCTTCTCTTTCGGTATGAGCACATATGCTGGAGTACCGAATGCTTGCTTATGTGCTAATGATGGTCTCCTTTTATGCCATTTTTCATAAGGTGTAACTTTACTTTCTTTCGTTGGCAACCTATTTTGCTGGTAGTTTGCTGTAATAACACCTTTACCCCAGTACTTATTTGGAAGATTAGAGGTTTTTACCATCGCTCTTGTCATCTCAATTAATATACGATTCATTCTTTCAGCGATTCCATTCTGTTGCGGAGAATGAGGAACAGTTTTCTCATGTATTATTCCATTTTCTTTCAGCAATTTTTCAAAATCGTTGCTTACATATTCCCCTCTTCGATCCGATCTCAGTCGTTTTGGTACTTTCCAAAACTGTGTTAATACTTGTTTGATGAAGTGTGTGATACGTTGTTTAGTTTCTTCTTTATGCTTCAGAAGGTAAACTGTAGTGTATCTACTATAATCATCAATTACTGTTACTATGTATCTTGCACCACCTAGAGTTACAGTTTGCATTGGTCCACAAAGATCTGTATGCACTAAATCGAGTATCTCCGGTGTACGCGAAGTAGACTTTCTCGAAAATGGTTCTCTGCATTCTTTGCTAGCGATACAATCCTCACACATCAATACAGTAGAACAGGGAGCAATATTCATACCTTCATCCATAGATTCAGTGCACATCCTTAAAATATCGGCAGGATTTCTATAACCTAATTTTGTATGCCAGTTATGAATGCATTCCGTATGGACTTGTTTCGTATGAAGAGCATGCTCACTTTCTTTAAGAACATACAAACCTCCTCTGACGTAGCCGAAAACTATTCCAGATAGCTGCGGAATAAAAAGCATATCTTTGATCGTAATCTGTATTTCCTCATTTTGATTATTCTGATATTTTACCAAGCAATTACCTTTACCCTGACTAAGCACTGTATATCCTTTAGCTAAAATTATTTGCTCAAAAACAGAATTACTATCAAAACTGCTGAACAGAGTTTTATCATTGCACATATGAATGGTTGCTCCAGAATTGATACACCAGTAACTATGTAAATCATTTCCACTTGTAAAGCAATGGGGATTAGAAACTTGTTTCGCTTCATTAATATCACTTGAATTCATAGTTGCACTGACTTGTTGCTTTTGATTATGCTGAAGCTTCCATTTCGCATATTTCCTGCAGTCAGCCTTTAAATGTCCTAATTTCTTACAAAAGAAACAATTAGGTACTTTATTTTTATCGGCTGCAATGTTACGCATTAAAGAAGACTATGACTTCAAAGCTTTGTTCTCGCTTTGTTCTTCGTTTCTTTATTTTCGTTTTGACGAGTATACTCTTCCAACAATTTATTTTTAACCAATTCAACAGTTAAATCTGCTTCTGGTCGAGTTTCTAAAGCTGTTATTAACGTAGCATAATTTTCAGGTAAACTACTAATAAAATGCATCGAATAAAGATTCTGAAATTTTCTCACATAGCGCTACTAGTTGATCCACAATAGGTCTATTTTCATTAGATGATCGCTCATTTGTTCTTTATTTCTGTACTGCAATTACACAGCTTTTTCAAAAGCCCAACCTTTCGGAACCGTGTTGACTTTTCATGGTACCGTTTGAGAGTATTCCATACTTCTTTCGCAGTCGTACGCTTTCTAATATGTCCTAAGTTGTTATCTTCCAATAAAAGTCCTATAGTTGCTCTAGCTTTTTTATCTTTCGAAACCCATTTATAGTTACTGGAGATGGAGGTTCTATGATAATGACATCCCATAAATCCTCTTTAATCAGCAAGAGTTCCAGTTTAAATTTCCAAGTATAGTAGTTTCGGTCGTTCAGCTTTTCGATGCACACGCAATTTATATCCATAGCCGCCATTACATAATCCTGGGAAGGACGAAAGTAGTAAACGAAAGTAATCACTGTTCATCGACTTTAATCCAAAATGCTGATTCGAAATGTTACTTTACGCTTTTATAAAAGACTTCTCCTAATTTACTCGGCTAACAACCTGTTATAATAAACTGAATTATAACTTCATCACAGAGATAACAAACGTTTGTTAGGAGAATGGAAAGCTAAGTATTCATACAGCAGGCGCTCAACATTACAACTATCGCGTAACTAAAGTTCAGGGCTTAAAGTTATACAACACTTACGACTTTGAAATTTGGCATATTTGTCAAACAGTTAAGCTAAAATGTTTGGAAAACACATTCGGATGCTCCAAAATTATTTTATGTTTCTCGGTTATCACTGAAAAAAATATCAAGCTTTTCTTGACGAAATGGAATTATTGATGTTGATAATGATAATAATAAAATAAAAAATATTACATATAAATACGCCTTAGGCTGGAACAGAAACAAAAACGAAAAATGCAAATGAATTTCGTTACTTTCAACAGATCAGATAGCAAAATTATTTATAATTCAGAGAACGTGAATTTGCATCTAAATAAAATACAAGAGGAAAACAAAATATTTATCTTTTCACTTTAATGTGGCGGCAATGTTTGCATAATAAAGAAATAGGCATTCAGATGGAAACTACAAGGTAGATACCTGTATAAAATAAAATTTATACAGCATTTTCTGCATATGTAATACTTTATAAAGAAATTATTTTGTTCATTTGTTTCTGCAGTCAAACTAAAATAATTTTGATTTGAATTTCAACTATCTGATCATGTAAAAAATAAAGCTTTTTTTATTCTGACTTTCTGATCGTACTGAAGAACAAGCAAGATGTTTAGTACAAGAAATAGTTTTTCCATTGCGCATATCTGTTTCCGGGTATTAGAATCCAGCAGTGTAACGTACAATACGCAAAAAAGGGGGGGAGGGGGACAGTTCACTCCCGTTCTACTGGGCCGATTGACAGAATTCAAATTGTGTTTTCCATGTGTCGAAAGCGCGACTTAGGATATGTATTAGATTTATATATAGAGTTGTTCTAATATGCGTACACAAAATCGGACTTTTTCTGAAAAAAGCATGCCAATTTTTTTCCATATTTCGATTCTATGACTCAAATTATGCCAATCTGCCAAATTTTGTAAAAATTGCACGAGTAGTGTTTAAAACATTAGCTGTCAAAATTTTAGCTCTTCATTATTAATTAAATTTAATATTTATTATTTAATATTTCTTTTTTTCATTAAACTTACTTAATTCTTTCTTTCACATTTCGAAATTTAATTTCATTCGAAATAAAATTCTCCCCTTTTTTATGGTTTATTTTTAAAATTGATATTTTTAAATAAATTTATAAATTTTTCGAAAAAAAATTTGAATTATAATCTATAAAACTTTTACAGTCGTCTTAAATTATATGTATTTCTAAGCATACCTGCAAACAATTAGAGTTTTTTATTCAAAATTTCCTAAGATATCCCTGAATTTATATATTTTCTCGCTTTGTAATTTCGCATATTCCTTAAACGCGATAATAACACAAATGTGGTTTACGCACTTTGTTAAAATTATTTGAAAGTATGAACGATAGCTTTTTTTTCTGCTTGTCTGCAATCAAGAAAAGAAAATGCAAATAAGTTTGTTATAAATTAAGAAATTCGCCGACTTATTCTTGGCGAAAACTGAAAAAAAATAAGTTAAGCTAAATTTTTCAATTTCTCCGTAAATGTGCGGCACCAAATTTTACAAAACGTAATATTTAGGCATAATTTTAGTCCTAGTCCTTTTAGTCGAAACATGGAACAAAATTGGCAAATTGGCACATCATTTCAGGTAAAGTCCGATTTTGTGTCAAAATACCTATGTTAGAATAATGCTATATATAAATCTAATACGTATCCTAAGTCGCGCTTTCTAGACATGGAAAACGCGATTTGAATTTCGTCAAATGGCCCAGTAGAATGGAAGATACAAAACTATCCTTTTTTTCCCGCAGTGTACATACAACAGCTTTCGGGAGGATTTATGCGTTTACTAAACAAAGAAGCAACAAAAAGTACACGAAGCTGAATAATAGAAAGCGGCTAAGATATGTTTAGTTAAAATATTTCGATCATCGAGGGGGATCCAATTGCACTAATTTGGCTGCTGTAATATCAAAGGGCAACATTATTGGACAAAGTATTGATCCTTATAATTTTAGAACTGCGTATGTGCATGGACGGTTAAGTAGCAGGTGTTGAGTATTAATCATGGTTTGACGAACATCAGAAACTTAAAATTACAAACACACGATCATTTAATGACGGAAAGCGAAATAGCTAAATTAAAGGACTATTTTAGAAGAATTAAGCAAAGGTTTATCTGTGTCACGTACACATAAATATAAGCACTGCTTGCATATGTTTAAAGGACAAAAAAATGTATGATTCGAATTCGAGTTTAAGAAGTGCACTCATATTTTAGTTACATAATTTTAATGCGGCTCTTTTACGACTGCTTTTATATAGATTTATTTTTACTATCTAACCTTTACTCTTCTTGAAATTAGTTGCATTTAAAATATTAATACATTTTACATATAAATTTGAGGAATTTAAACCGTACAGAATTTTTTGTAAAAGTAGAACGGATATACTTCTTTCAAGTTCCTTGCTTAACAAACAGCACTTTTACTCCAAGAAGATTTTAATGTCAGTGCAGATTTAAACATTATTTCCTGTGAAAATATTTATAGGGTTCGGCTGACATCCCCTTCAATCCTTTTCTTGAGCCTTTCTGCAAAACTTCCTGCGGCCATCCAAACATTTTATTCTTTTCATATTATGATGGCAAAGTCTGAAGTCTTTCAACAGATCTGGATCCATTTCGGTGAATAAGATTTTGAGCAGGTGTTCTACAGAGTCAGCTGTGATTTCCCATAGTTCTTCGTTTACAAAATCTCATCATATTCCATAGCGCAATTTAAATTGTTGAAAACAAATCAAGTTGAAAACTGTATGCAGTTGAAAACAAACATCCTTTTATAGTTATTTCCACTGTTGTTTTCGCTTTTCTTGAGCACTCCAGTAAGTTTGAAATTTAAGCAATATATTCATGTAAATGGCCTTGAACCCGAAAATTCTTTAAAACAACAGACTCGCCCTATTTTTCTGCCTTTTTTTCTGGTTTGAGCTAAAAATACTGAAATTAATTGTTTTGAGTGCGTCATCCATTCACATATCTGTGTGGTCAGCAATCTTTATTTGATATTCTCTCCCTCCGAGTGCCGCCACGAACCAGTTTGAACGCTTGCTCTTTCACCACTAAATTTCAACTCTTGCTCTTGCATAGTAGAATAAAAGACCCTAAATTCGGTCTTGATTTTTAGCACCTAAAAATTTATTTAATAGAATCAAAATTATTTTAAGTAGTATTTCACTGATAAATAAAGTACATAACGCATTTTAAAATGTTTAATAACATATAAACTACAGCTTTTTACAAAATGCGTAGTTAGCACAAAATAGAAATTATTTAGGAAAGAAGTCATTTTTACAGGTCTTCATTATTAAACAACAATAAAAAATTTAATTTTTACATATGAAAAATAATACAACAAAAATTTTACGTAGTGTCTGATTAGCACAAATACTAGCATTCGAGACTTTTGTGGAAAAAAAATTCTTTTTTGCCTTATTCATCACTACCGCTTGTCTTATAACCGAGGTACTAATAAATTCAAAACTTCTTTCTGCGCATTTTTGAAACATTTTATTTACTTTCTTCTTGTTAGCTATAAAGAGACCAGCACTAAAAAAAAAAGAGAAAAGAAAAGCTGAAAGCTTTCAAATTTTATATTACGCCCTAAAGAACATTTTTAACGTTTTGTGTGTTACCTTTATTTATTAAATAACATGTTCTTCGAACTTAAACCACAAAATTCAATTCGACTCCAATATCACAAAATAATTTTAAAACGAGCATATCTTTAGAATTTCCGATACACAGTCTAGCGCCTAGAGATAAAAATGTTTTTTTCCCCGTAGTGTTGCAATTGCTTGCTTCGAAATCATCAAGTTTGTTAACCAAAAATTCGTTAAAGTGTTACAAACTGTGGAGTTTGTAATCCCACTTTCTGTGGAGTATTAAGATATTCAAAATTTGATGGCTCCAGGTACCGTTGTTTTATCGCATTCACAATGCGAGAAACGTACATATTTATGCAGATACTTCATTATTTAATTTTTTTTAAAATAACCTGGGCGATAATATTTGGTGGCTATAATTTGGAAAATGAAACGGATATTTAAAGTTTTCAACGCAAAATGCCAAAACTAAATTAATAGCCCATCTGAGATAACGCCCTTTGGGCTAATTATTTAAGTTTCTTCATTTCACTGTTCTTCACTACATTTCCTTTTAATCACGATTTTAAAATGCTAATTTCCTGATTTCTGAACTACTACTCGGTTGATTGTCTA
The DNA here is from genome assembly GCA_000611955.2 of Stegodyphus mimosarum. NCBI lineage: Eukaryota > Metazoa > Arthropoda > Arachnida > Araneae > Eresidae > Stegodyphus > Stegodyphus mimosarum. The sequence goes on from KK119181.1 coordinate 394,576, forward strand.
ATCAGCAGCAAAAGAATTTCAGATCTATATTATAAAACATTTGTGAACGATTGATGGATATAGTAGTGTGGATATATTTTCCACATAATGCTTTATAGAATCATGGGCACAGATTTAATAAATACGAGAATACTGGCTTCACTTGCAAGAGATAACTTTTGCAAGAACTACATCCTGAGGAGACTTATCCTCACATTGTAAGAACGGAAATGTTTTCATAAGTCTTCTTATCTGAATGAAGTGAAAAACTTTCCTGCGCAATCATCGAGCGTTCAACAGATTGAAAACTTCCCGTTACAAACTAAGTTGCAACTTCGAAACGAAATTATAACAACTTTTGAGGTTAAAAGATTATTTTCATTTCTTCTGTCTTAGAGTAGCATTTTCTCTTTATTTGCAGGATTTTATGATGACTATCATTGAGGATTGCTCATTCTAATAAGAATATATTCACATATCTGGGTAATTAAACACCTACCACCACATGGAGTTCTTCACTTTTATTCTGTCAAATGAAGTGTCGAGGAACCTAGTTTACTTTCAAGTGAATAATCGCTTAAGTACAAGAAAAGAAACGTAAATTCAATAACGGTTAATTATCCTTATTTACTCAAAATAAGATTAACAGTTGGCTCCTTTCTTAGGACGTACAGCAAAGCCTCCACTTGGGCTTCAACTCAAAATGTAAGAATGTAACTGCGCAGAAGTTAGCAAATGAAACATGCAAATTTCGAAAAATATGAAAGGAGGTCATCTATAATCTGAACATCTGTCAGAATGTTATAGTAAGAACCGCTGATATAATAATAATCGGAAGCAAAAGATATCCCTCAAATGCATCGGCCAGCCTGCTCACCAGTCCTTGAACACGATTAACAAGGTGTCGGATGTCTGAGGTCGCCGGATTGCAGCTCTCTAAATGCCTGCTAGAGACTTCAGGATATGAAAAATGCACTTTCAGAAGAATGACATGCAATTTCATAGGTCTTGATCAATAGCTTGCTGAAATATATGAAATTAAGATATTAGAATTTCTTCACTATTTCTAACCATTTTCAAATTTCCATAAGTTTGACTTAATTTAATATTTTTGGATTAATCGCCTGGAAAATATAGTATTTACATTAACACTTTGGAGGGCATGGTTACCTACAGCAGACACCTTTCCTATTCAACGTCTTACTGCTCGTGTGAATGGTTTTCAAGACTGAGCGTTTCTGAAGTTCCCTTGTAGCTCACTAGATAGCAGTCAATAAATCTAAGCCAGTAGTTGATGCCGCAATTCGTCTTGAAGAGAATAAGCGTCAGTCATCGAAGACGAGATCACGACGATGTACACTCTGCAGCACCAAGAAAATGTCTGTAAGAATAGTATGGGAAATGCAGCATATGCAAAATTGCACTCTGCTTGAAAATGAAAAACTGTTTCCATGAGTATCATAGAGATCGATTTGTACAGATTTGTTTTGTGGGCGGTGGTCACTGACACTAACCACCAGCAGTGGTAATTTGTTTCACGATTCTTGGACAAAATACATGTAATTGTCGCAAATAATTTCATTGTAGCACCTGATATAGTAAATAAAACAAAAGTTTTTCTGAAAAAATTAATTGCCTTTTCCTGCTCCTCAAAGAGTTAAACAATGTTGTTTGTAAAATCCTTTTTTAACCATTTTTCAATAAATTCTGTTTCTATCTATATGCTTTAATTTTAATGATGAATTTTAAGTATGGGGATGCATTATCTACTAACGGTTGATAATAAATAATTAAATCTTCCTGAATTAGAACTGTTCTTATTATTCAGAAATGTTTTGAATGAAGAAATTAGTGTATAGAAGAAGTAAGAAATAAAGTTTAAGGCGAAATTTGGTTTTTGCAAAGAACATATTGGCGGACAGAGTAATACTTTTATCAGCGGATACAATTTCTTCTTATCTCTACTTTTATTTAAAGCCTGTGTTGGAATCTAGCTTAGAAAAACTCAGTCGAGGATTCTGTGGGTTTTCCTCATAATACTATATTTGTCTTTTTAAAATGTAAGCATGTTAAGCATGTTTAATGTAAGCATGTTAGTTTATCAACTCAAAAGTAAAACACATCATGCTCTAAGTATTTTCCTGTAATGACAATGCCACCATTCGCACTGGAATTAAGTCTCATTCATCGAAATCCCAAACCTACAAGAGTTAAAGATATGTTCTCGCTCTAAAGACTGAAATGTTCGCTTCCTGTTATAATACAGTTCCATTGGAAGCCATCTGCTTAGTTGACATAAGTGCTAACCCATAGACCTGTTTTGAAATTGCTTCGGATAGTGGGAAATCAGATGCCGTTGCCATACTTTAGTGGCTAATAATGTTTTCCATAGCTCAGTCCTTTCCAAACAATTCCGTAGTCCATATAAAACAAACGTGTTTTCATATATCTGAAGAAAACGCTCAATGGAGAGAAGTATCTCTAAAAGAGTGGGGAATATTTTCTCTGTACCACTATCACAGGTTTCTGAGTAAAGTCATTCGGATTCAGTTATCAAACAGTGGTTCAATAGATTGCTGCATGCAAATATTTAACTTCAATCAACAGGACTTCAAGTAATTTGTCTGACAACTTGGGATCCCAGTGAATCAGTTAAAAAGTCAGTTTCATGAAAAGTTATTGGCGAAACTGTTTACGTAGATATAATTTGTTACTAGTGCAGCAGACTAATGATTCAATTCTAACGATTTAAGCTCACGTACTAGTACATTATAAGTGTGAAATTTATTTGCGCGTTAGCTTTACCCGCACTGAACTCCTGACATTTCTTTAGCTAACTCCGTTAATAACTACTATGGTTATAGTTTTATTACAAAAATTAATTAGCTCTGGACGACCAGGAGAGAAATACTTGGAATCGTCGTTTAGCTGCAGTCTTTAGTTATAATCTAAAATGACATAAAATTTGTAGTTCTAAATTAAGAGCTTATGCTCGAATACTAGCATTGAAATTGTAAGGGGAAGAGTTTCAACTCTTAGGAATCGAAGGTTTTGCTAACATATATGCTTAAAATATCGAAACGACCGTTCCCGTCAATTGCACCTCCCGTCCGTTTCCTCCCTTCCCCGTCCATTAACACACAAAGATGTGTGAAGATTTCAAATGATTTACCTTCTACTTCCTAACAAAGAAGCATCGATTAACTTTTTAAAACAAGCTGGTTGCAATAAATTACTAATACAATGCATTTGGGGAAACTGCACCTGCTACTGCATAACTCAGGACGGAGGGAACAAAACAGCATCGGAATCTTGGCTATTTCGGACGGTTATGGTTATTTGAATGAAAGACCATCTCAGAAGTTTTAGCCTTCAAAGGGTTAATTCTAAATTATCTACTATATTTTTATCAGTAAAAAATCAGCTTCTGTATCGTCTGAATTTGATATTATTTGCTCGCACGTATCTGCATGCAACTGTAGAGCACTGATGTGACACAAAGCAGGGGTCGAGGAACTTTACCCGTTTCGTTGTAGCCTTTGGCCGCCACCGTTTCGCTGACAGGGCAGTCTGCAGGGACCTCATTCGCGGTGGGCCATTTCGCAGTCAAATAGGAATGAAATACGTAAAAATGTTGCTTATAATACATATAATTGTTTACAAATATGGAATATAAAGAAATTAAACATAATTAGTTAGAAGATTGTGTCAGTATCAAATAGAAAAAAAAATCTCATTTCATAATTATTGGCTGAACCTCTGATATAACAGACGTTATGTGATCGTTTCAAAAATTATGCAGATGCAAACAAGATTCGTCAAAATTTCTTTAAATTTTAATCAGTTAATTCAGAGAAATCACTCATGCAAGCAGGAAATTCCCTTTGTTATAAATTATTATATATACGCAATACATCTAATTATCACACTCAGAATACCCCTTTAAATAAACTCTGGAAGTGGGTAATAACTGGAAAATATTATCAGTTCCTGGAAAATATTAACAGTTACATAAAATTTATAGTACTAGATTAAGAGCCTATGCTGGAGTACATTGTTTGAACACTTAGAAAACCCAAGGTTTCGCTACTGCATAACTCAGGAGGCGAGAGACGAAAACAACATCGGAATCTCGGCTGTTTAGCACGATTATGGCCCTTTGAATGAAAGGCCAACTCAGGCGTTTTGACTTTCAAAGGGTTAATTCTGCATTATCTACTACATTTTTTATAAGACAAAAATTGGCTTCTGTGATATCGTTGAAATTTGATATTATCTGCTCGTACTTTAACTGGAAAATTTTATACATATTATAATTAGAAGAGAAAAACCACATCTACTTGAAAATTATTATATTATTATTCCAGTGCATCCGTTGCTTGCCTGCAGAAAATTTGATTTAAAGTTCGGAAGATAGACTTCCCCTGAATACACAGTCTTCTTGTGCATGGTCAGGTTTGAATGGCAACAGAAGTTAAGCCGTCTTAGCACTATATTTTCAAATGCTTCTTATCAACATGGTAAAAATAGATGACCTAATAAAGAAGCAAAGTTTCCAATACTTTTGTTTTCCCTTATTTATGAAAAATGTTGTTTAAAGTTTCCGACACAAACAAAGTGGACAATAGAAAATATAAATAAATTCTTTAATTAGAAATTACATGAAGAAACTCTTGATCTGCTGCACGAAATTTAAAACTTTACGGATTAATAAAATTAATTTAATAGTGCAAAATAAATGTATAATAAAGAAATAAAATAATAAAATGGTAAAAAATAATAATGCTTCAACTAAACAAAAACAAATAAAAATAAAAGGAATAATAACACTAATTAAGTTATGCTGCTTATACAAATCCCTTACAAGTATTTCACAGCACTTCTTTTATTTCTAAATGAAATACTTTTTATATCTTATTCAAGAGTACAGCATGCTGTCACAGAACTTCCATGATAAATTACTGCTTTTAAGAATTGTTTTAGCAGTTTTAAAGAAAGAACTGAGTTTACCTGATTTAGGTATGATACTAATTTTTTACAGTGTCCTAAGTTAACTTTTAAAGATGTTTTCAATCTCAGCATTTTTATAAACAATTTACATTCCAATTTCTCTCTAATTTGAGGAAAAGAAGTTTACAAATTTGTCGAAGCAAAATTTTTCATTTTTAGAGATCACAGACCTATTCATTGATGCGTGCAATATGTTAAACTTATTCATATTTTAAAGTTAAACAAGGCTGCATCAGCATAATATTCCTGAAATAATGAAAATACGTTTTACTGTAATATCCCCAAACTCCATGGATCAATGACAGAAGGTCACTGCCTAAAGTTAAATTAAATTCCACATGTAACTGAATTTCAAAACAGGATACCATTCTGGAAATATTAAGTAATGATTTATGGGATTCCAAAATGCTAAAAATACATTTTCAAAATTCTAAATATTTATGCAATTTAATGTTTGATTTTTAGCGACACAATTAATGGCATCAAAATAAAGTTGAACTGTATTTTAATGCTTTCTAAGTTTGAATTTTATAATAAATTTCTTTAAAATTCAGTATGCGGTTCGATAATACTCTGGTTTCCAAAAGTTAAGCAATGAACATAAAAGCCGCGATAAATCAGCTAAGTACTCTTCTTAGAAGCCAATCAGCGGCAAAGTGCCAAAGTCGTTAAACACTAGTAGTTTGATCCGGGTTCGAATCCCGGCGAACGGGCTCCCTGCACGGGTGTTATCGTGGTTTTCTGCATGTGTAACGTGTATACGAGCCAGTTCCCCTCAGAACGTCCTTCACGAAGACATCTCTCCCCTTAGCTAGATAGCTCTCGTGTGTTTTGCCGTAATCAGATAAATAAACCAAACTGAAATTCTTGAAATTTGGATGTTACGAATAAAAGCAAGCTGCTCTAAGTAGAATTATTCAAAAGATTGGTGATAAATACTGTACAATTTAAAACCAGCTATTTGCTGCCGAACGGTAAAAGTCATTGAACACTGGTAGTTCGGTCGAGGTTCGAATTCCGCGAACGGACTGTTTGAGTGGGTGTTTTCGTGGTTTTTTCCATGTGTAAGGTGTATTTGAGTCAGTTTCTCTCAGAAAGTCTTTCACGAAGGCGTCTCTTCCGTTAGGCATGTAGTCCTCTAGTGATTTACTGTAATCAAATAAATCAAACTAAACCAAGCTAAAGCCAGCTGTTTATGAGGGAATTGTTATTCAATGAAAGGATCTCGAGATAGCCAAAGTGGAAAAATGAGTTTGAGACAATATTTGCCAGCAACACCGTAACTGAAGCGATGCATTAAAGTGCTTTGTATACATGCCCTTAAGTATGCAAGAAGTTAAAGAATAGGGCATATACAGAGTGCCCACTAAAGTCCGGTACCACCTGTTTAACTGTGGAATGGTTGCAGCTATAGTCATAAAAGTATTGTCTAGATATATTAAAGTGGTTATGCGCTACTAGATAAGATTGCTTACAGTGCCACCTAGTGGGCGTCCCTATCTCGAAAACGATACGAGCTAGGAAAAAAAAGTGAATTACAAAGTCGTGGAGCTTTGACTTAGTACGAAAAGACACCTCGTGGATATGAATGTTAAGAACAGAACGTTTTAAACGCGCATTTTTTGTTCACGATTTTCTACTCTGTGACGTGACAAAACAACCTTAGCAAGAAAAAAAGCAACTAGTTATCAAAACCTACCTTTATTTTCGATGCTCAAACTTCTCTCCCCGTCAGCTGAAATGCACATCTATACCCTTGTTAGAACACTCATTTTGCACCACTTTTAGCACAGCGAGTGACACCTTTGCACAAGCATCTGTAACACGTCTTTGTAGGTCCCGTAATGTTTGTAGAGGTGTCATATACACCTGCTGTTTGAGTTATTCGCACAGGAAAAGGTCCATTGAAGTTAGGTCAGGTGAACGTGGGGGGCACTTTTCGAATCCACCATACTCGATTAATCGTTCTCCGAATTCTTCCATCAGGTACTGTTTCACTTGTGGCGCCTTGTGCGCAAGCGCGCAGTCATGATGGAACCATCCATAAGTTGAAGCAACAGTACGTTCTCAACTAATTCAGGTATTACGTCTTGCAGAAGCCGGCCGTTAACTTACCCTGTCAAAATATTGAGCCGATTAGCCTGTTATTGTAAATTTCACACCAAACATTGATCGAAAACCGTACCTTATGTAGTACGTCGGCAGAACATGATAGATTTTTCAGTGCTCAGTAATTGGTGTTCTGCCTATTGAACATTTCATTCCGCGAAAGCATGCCTCATCTGTCCACACCATATTTGCCAAGAATGTTGGTTGGACCTCTATCTGTTTCATGATGAAGTTGCACGGTGTGAAACGTCTCTCGGCATCCCCGTCCAGTAATCCCTGATAAGGTGTTGGTTGGTATGAATGAGCACCTAATTCATTCAGGATTTTCCAAGCGCGACTTTCTGAGAGTCCACAGTTTTCACTTACCTCTCTTGTGCGGCTGCTTGGATATGACAGGACGTATCGTAAGACATCTTCCAGTTGTACTTTCCGCCCTACCTTAACTGGTCTGCCTAATGGATGTCGCTAGTCACGCAGCCTGTCTTCATTAAACGCTTCACAACCTGTATGATGGTTTTGTATGAAGGATGTGGGGCTGAAGGAAAACGTTGTCTACACAACCGCGCTGCCGATGGTGCCTTGCGCCTACATTCACCGTAAAGCAAAACTATCTCACAATAATAATTTTTTGAAAATCGCTTCACGACCATGAGCTTCAGCATACAACCCCAAGAAGATATCTCTTTTATAACTGTCTCAAGTGAATATGTGTTACGTTTTATACACGATTTGCATATTGCACAAATTCGCACACCAAGCTCAAGTTGAATTGAGTTGCATTTTGCGACACGATAGCGCACGATCTGCGAGAATCGATAAGCGCACCATCTGCGTGACACGATAGCGCACTATCTGCGTGTTGTCTACGCTGTTTGTAAGGGCAGTCAGTACAAGGATGTACCCCACGGGGTTTGAACCACAATCCATTGATTGTGAATTACAAGCATTATTACTGTGTAGCGATACGGACTCATTTTTTGTCCGAAAGATAATCTTTTCACCTTTCCTTCGAATTTCGTAAAGTCACAGCCACAGTTTTGGAAATCGCGAAGAAAAAATGGACTCGAAACTGGACCTCTCAATAACGCGCTGAGTCTGCTACCGCTACACCACGAAGGCATGCAGAAAGGAGGGAAAAAATACCCTATATACTTCGCCTTTCAAAGGGGATGGTGACGAATCATCATCCACCACCTTTTAATTCGGGCACCATTGTAAAGTCATTAGGTTATTTGATGCAAGAGACGTGAAAAATGAGAAATGCCCTTACCGAGATTCGAACCTAGAAATCTCGAATGCGCATCGAGTGTGTTACCTTACACTACAGAAGCAAGCAGAAAGGAGGAAGGAAATATCTTATTAGCGTTGGTATGTCCTGTTATGACCATAAGACCGACTTGTTTGGCTAGGTGGATCGGGTTTCGCCCGCATCTGGTGCCTTATAAATGTTGGTTCAATGTCTAGGTGCACGATTTAACATCCTCTAGCCATGCCTAAAGCAGGTAATGCCGGGTAACTAACTATTTGTAAATTATAAAAACTGCAACGTCTCTGCAGAAGATCAGCGCGACGTTATACAAGAAATGAAAGCAAATTTAAATGCATTTACTAAAAAAATCCCTTGACGTCATTCTGTCAAAAATCTCCGGCTTTGCAAATTTTGCTGCATATTTCAGCTGCTGACTTTAGAATTAACACAAAGTAGGCACCCTAAAAACGTGTAAAAATAAAGAGAACATTTTCAATTCACAAAAAAAAAATAAATAAATAATGGCAAACACGTTTTATTTGAAAGCACTAAAATACTGAATACGATTAAACGTAAGTTATTTTAAAGTATTATAGTTCCTTGCATATCTCCATCCCATTTTTTTATTAATTTTGTCTTCCGAAAATCGGGAAGGGAAAATGCGAATAATTTAATGTCTGAAAGGTGTGGTTACAGTAAGAACATAATGACTCAACCAATAAATAAGTAACAAATAAGTAGTCATGGCTAAATCATAGATAACTATCGCAATATTGATTATTAAAAAGAAATCTACATTCCAATAATAATACATAATAATGTTAACATTACGATATCTAATAAGATATCTTCATTTCTGCTTCCCTGTCACTTGAATTTTGGCAGTCTTATTGTTATCTGAGGCTTCTCTTTAGGTCTCTAATCACCCATAAATAATTAGGGAAGCTGAATGTGCAGCTGACTCACCGAAATGGTAGACTGAATTTACTTCGCTGTGATTGGACGGTTCATGCACTAGTCTGGCATAAAGTTCAACAGTTAGAAGAAAAAGGTTCGGCGTGACCTTCGCAAGTACTCCAAGAGGATTTATTATTATCATATTATCAATAGCACGAAAACAATCATGACGTGGACGAATCCATTTTAAAATTCAGAGGAGCTCTTTGTGCGAACGCAATGAGTAGAAATTTACTCGAATATTAAAAAAAAAACAAAAAAAAAATTAGAATCTGCCACTAAAATGCTAGAGGAAGAAATTCGCGAAGAACAGGGTAGATCATTGATGTACTGTATCTTTAAGTATTCCAGTTTCGAAATTCACTTTTATATTCGTTAATGCTTATCATAAACTTCCTGAGTAATCTATGGTTTCATATTCATATATTTGCGATGTATAGTCACAGCTTTCATAATAATAAAATTTTAAAGTCTAATTATTAGATACTTTTCAAGACATCAGTTCACACTGATAATTCAGTACTGTTGGTTTAGAGTTATAAATCTGTTAAAATTAATCTAGAAGATTTTGGCTGTGGGCTCACAATTAAAAAATTAAACATTTTCGCTAGAAAATTCCATTGAAATTTCAGTATTTTATGATTCAGTCTTTAATTAAATAAACAAATAAAATTATACAATGATGACGATTATAGTGTTAGTTTTAATGTCAGATTTATTTTTATTAACTAATAAAATAAGTAACTGAAAACAATAACGTGATAGTAAATGTTCACTTCTTTAATTACAAAACTTTCATCATTCCTAAGAAAACTGTAGAATCTGCCAGCCTTTTCAGAGCACAAAACTTTCATCATTCCTAAGAAAACTGTAGAATCTGCCAGCCTTTTCAGAGCACGAACACAAAGAATCAGCCACGGGCTTGACGCGATTCATACTCCAAGATTTCTTATTGCTAGCCAGACATGCTACAATGCACCAAGAAGGCACACAGTGTGGAGGGCAAAACTTCCATAAAAAATTTTTTAATAAATAATGAAATGTTCCGAATTCAGAATAAAAAATAAAGTAAATGGAATGTTTAACAATTTTTACAGTGCTACGCAAATGTTGATATAAATATATTTAAAAATAGTTTAAACTATATTCGGCAACAGCTGTATTCTAAATTATATTCTGCAAAAGCTGTATTCTAAATTATATTCTGCAACAGCTGTATTCTAAACTATAGTCTAAACTATATTCTGCATTATAATCAAATCGGAAGACAAAAATATTTATCCTCTTGAAGAAAAGATATTTGATTCGTATCCCTCCCGAAATGGATAGAGTTATATCTAAAATCTTAATGAAACATAGGATTACTTTTTACTTCATTGTACAAAGTAAAGGAAGCATTGTAATCGCGAAAAATTTCGGGTATCATATTTCAACGAAAATATAAAATTCAATCGCTCTTGAACGTATTTGAACGAAATACATTTGTACGTACGAACGAAGTACATTTGTATGAACAGAATAAAGGACTGTTTTTGCCACAAAGGATTGAAAAATGGATTTAAAATAAATTTAGAAGAGAATTCTTCTTGACATACTTGGTTATACATGTATCTCGCAAAACTCAAAGACTAGCCATAGAACGTTGAAATGTTGTGTACAGGATTGTTATAGCATGTAGTTGTTCACCTTCCTTTTTTCGTTGCAATCGGCTATAACAATCGTATATATAATCACATGACTAATATAACAACTGTATATATTAGTCATGTGGTGTCTACATCAGATTTTTAGTCGAATTTTAAAACTGCATTAAGGTCAAAGTTTAAATACAAGTGCGAATTATAATCCTTACCTTTACTAAAATTGGTAGTGTTTCAAAAGCACTGTGACATAGCGAGTTTAAATTACATCGAGTTAAGTATCTGCTAACATTCACTCATTGCTTTATATTCTAAGGAGTTAAAACATTTAATTTTACATTGTAACATTTCGCAATGAAGTTGAATCGAAAAATAGCTCAGCAATTACAGTTCTTTCAAAACCAAATGCACTGAAATCGAGCAAAACACATTCTGTCAATGGAAATATATTGAAGGAATATCCGGTACAAAATATTTAAAATGCGTTTTCTAATAGAAATTTAGTCTTTGATGAGCTTAGAAATCATGGATTCAACAAGTTTCTCAGTATTTACAAAATTTGGAATAGATAACTTTTATAAAAGTTCCTAAATTTTGCTTTTAATAAATATTCTCTTCAAGGTATTATTTCTGAAAAATTATTCATCTAAGCGAACGTATTAGAACTAGTTTTTTTTTCTTTCAAAGCTTATTAATAAACCTCCCGAAAGACACGTAAAGGCAGCGATACACGTGCTGAACTTGTTGCTCTCGATGCTATTCTAGGCACGATTCTAGACAACCATTTTTTTCCCTCCCTTTTCCGTAACTTCCTATGTCTCGTTGTTGTTCCGTAATTTTAATCGAAAGATTTCGATCCGCCGAGATCAAAGAGATGGAAATGAGCGGGAGGCAAAGTTAAGTGAAATAATTACCCCGAAATGCGAGGCGTGTGGATACAATTATGCAAAACGGAGGCAATGCGGAAAACACGGATCATGCGGGGAGATGCTAATGGATGCATATTCCACCCCCTTACTCCTTCTTCCCTCCCTCCGAGTGCTAACGAGGCGCGCTTCTTCACTGGAATCGATTCCTAAGATGTCCCGATTTGTTCGTACCGATAAACGAACCTTTTCCATCGTGCATCTATTGGCCTGCCTTCTGTGAAGTCCAGCCATTTGCAATTCTTTTCCCCCGCTTGTGTTAATGATGCGACCCAGAATCGTAATGAAGGACTAAAAACTCTGAAATAATCAACTCTTCCAGTGAGTTTGGGTATTTATTTCTCGGCTGTGGGGAGGCTTTTGCAGTGATGTCCCAAAAAAACTGGATCACGTCGTAGTACCTCGCTTACAAGTTTAGGGTGTTGCCGTCGAGGAATATTTTTCAAACTGAGCAAACGTGACAGGTGTTTCAGTGACTGTTACTAAATCCCATTACGCATTTTGCTCTTACCTCACAGTCAATTATCTAATGACAACTAATGCTTGAAAATAAGTGTATCGCTCATTTATTTCCGCTAATACCCATTACAGAGGACCCATCAGAATATAAATGACGTACGCAAAATGAGCGATCAGAAACAATAAAAATTCCGCACGCACAGTGGTCTACTGTTAACAAGATTAATACATTTATGCTGAGTTATGAGTCTTCTTGATGAAATCGTGTTATAAGTTCGAAGATAATTTTTTTTAAAAGTACAGCTCTCTAATTTTAAATAAAAGTGAGTTTTGAGGTTAAAATTTAAGTAGTAATGGGACGTATAATTGTTAATGAAGGTGAAATTTTAGAATATCTTGCAGCGTATTAAAATGCCTTTACAGAATTCTAAAAGCCTCAGGCAGTGAAATAAAATTTTATGTAAATTTTTATCAAAATAAAACTGATATTTTATCACAGACAAATTTCTGTTTAATTTTTTTTTTAACGGCGGGCATTGGGCATTAGATATTGTTAAGCTTTGTCTACTGCTAAGGCTTGAAGGGATCGTCATTTTATTATGGAGGTAAGTAATATGCAACCAATGTTACCTCCTATGAAAGGACAGATAGTTTAAATCAATGCCTTCTCCGCGATTCGAACCCGTGCTTTTCAGTACGGCAGTCAAAGTTACTGACTCCTTTCTTGTGGGGGCGGCAGTTCGGACTAAAATATGTAAATTTGTTAGAGATTACAGATAGCTCACTAAAACCAGAGGGAGCCAAAAATATATCTAAACTCTAAAATATGCCTAATATATCTAATTGTTTCTTTAATAATTTTTATGACAGAGGAATCATCATCAGAAAGACAGCTAAGCATTTTTGAGTAAAGATAATTGTAGCTAACGACTTCATGTATGTAGCTGAAAATTGGAATATTATGTGGGCTTGTTGCTGGACGTTATAAACTTCGGTACCTAATTTGCAGTCAAGAAAGGTAACCTTTTCTGTGCTTCTCAAACAAAGAGCCAACGAATTCTAGAGGTGAATAAAACCCTAGGTTTACGGATTAAAACTTTTGTCAACCATTAATGATTTTGCTTTTCCTTTCCTTTCTGTAGTTTATATTATTTTATTACTACTATTAGTTATTATCCATTAAATTTATAAACAGGTAATATTTATTTAATAATTTATCAAGAAGGAGATATTCCTAACTTGCTTTTAACATTTCGTCCTTTCACTTAAATTTATCCATGGAATTTTACGAATTTTCCATTCTGAAACTTAATCGTTGGCATGCGAAGAAGCCAAAGAATATATATATATATATATATATTGTTTCAAATAAATATAGTAAAGTTAAAAATTTAAATAATTCAAAATTCTCTTGCGCCATTGCTGCAAGGAATGAAATTTGAATTTAACAAAATTTCTATTCGTAAAAAGCAATTTAAAGTAAAAAATTAATTACAGAAAAAGTTTAAGAGAAATTATAAATAATTTATAGTGCTGCGAACTAATCTACAATATCATTTAAATTCTGAGAACATAAGTAAATCAAGTGCTAGTATGAAATATAAAATTGTAATTCATTTTTTTAAAATCCTAAAAATAAAAATAAAAAATGCATAAGTGAATAATTGTTGAGCTGGCAGAAGACAGACTTATCAAGAGGGAGTTGCCCTCAAACCTAACTCTTCAATTATTTAATTCGTGTTTCGTCATTTATGTAGGCAAGTGTAAAATTTAAAACCAAAAGTAAAACCAAATGATGTGACCTACCAAAGGCTATTCAAACAAGTGGAACTTTTAGAAAAATACAAATCAAAGCCAATACAAAACAATACCCTTTATAATACCAATTTTTTAAAAAACCGATTTAATTTAGAAACTCTTGCCCACAAAAAACTTCCCCGACACGAATATGCATATAAAAAAAAGATACAGAAACTATTAACATACTAAAAATAAACTAGAAACTAAATTAAATAATACTAAAATAATATAATAAAGGCAAGTAAAAAGTAAGTTTTAAATTAAATTAATGAATTCACTATTATTTCTATTGGAGTGTGGACAAGTAGCAAGTCAAATTAAGTGATGTAAAGTAATTAAGTGATAAGTAGTGTTCCTTCTATTTATAAAAGAGGGAGCTAGTAAAAGGTAAAGTTGAGTGATAAGCTGCTGTATGTAAGAACCATTTAAAAAACTATTTAAAATTATGCTGCAAACTATATGTAATGTAAAAAGTGTGTTCTGTGGCTAAAAAGCTTTTTTTAAATCTAACTGTGTAGTAATATAAAAATGTGTGTGAAAATGTGTGTAAAATTGTGTAAAAATTGTGAATAAACAAACTGTTGTAATGTGAAAAATGGTTGCAAATTAATAAGGACTGTAATAATTTTTTTAGTAAATTGAATTTAAGAAGTATTTTTGAATTTTAATTTAGAAAAAATTTTATGAAAGTAAAAAGTATTGTAATATTTAATTATATTGAAATTGAATTTAAGATGGAAAAAATTATTAAAATTTTCACTCAATTCGGGCTATAATTGAGACTTTTGAAAAGAGTTGGCCCTTTATTAGTAAAAGGAAAGAATCCAGTTTTAAATATACATTTTTACAAATATTTACAAGAAATATTTACAAGATAATCCCTTAACTCTTCAAAATCCTTCATTAATCTCCAGTTAAGGAGTTATTAATACTATAAAGAGTCAATAATATAATTGTTATCATACTATAAAGAGTCAATAAATTATAAAGAAAAGTTAATGCCTGCTTTTAATATATAAATTAATGAATTGTGTTGAGACTTGGTTATTAACCTGAATATCAACTAATTTTATTATTTCCTTTTTTAAATATTGTATTTCAGTACAAATGTTTTTTATTCTGATTAGTTAACTATAAAAAGTGTTACCTATTACTTTTCTAGAGATATTAGAGTTCCAATTAATTAGTTTAATAGTATTAATATGGAAATTTCTCCTTTTATCATATAATTTAATTTTACTGTGTTTAATTATAAGTAGGTCAAGGTATTCAATAGTATCTTGATTAGTATTAATTTTATTAAGTGTTAAACTATTTGGGTAAATTTTGAATTGTTCTAAAGCAGAATTATTATTGAAAGTTATAATATCATCAATGTATCTAAATGTATACTCAAATAACTTTAATTCATTCTTATTGAAACTAAGTTGGAATTTATATTCATAAGAAAAAGGAAAAAGTTACATATTTGCGTAGAACTGTTGGCTCCCACTGGTAATCCTCTAATTTGCTGAAAGATCTTATTATTGAATTTAATGTAGTTATTAAATAATGCACAATTCAGGTACGTTTTCCATCTATCAATTAAAGGATGTTAAGCATATTAGGAAAAAGTTGTGATAGTTGCATTAAACTAATAAAAATTTCTTCTAATGGTAGAGAAGTATAAAGGTTCTCAAAGTCATAGCAGTTAATGTTCTAAATTTCTAAAATTTTAATATGTTGAGAACTGGTGTATTATTATAAATAATCCAACTATAGTTATGTTGTTTGTTAACTAGTTGATGAATTAAAATACAGATTATTTTAAGTAAAATTGCAATTATATATATATTCTTTTTATAATTATTGTACTATTTGCAATAAATCTAAATTTGGGTGGTGATTTATGGAATTTAGGAAGAGCATATAGATTCGCTAATCTATTGTAGTTAGATGGTTGTGAAATCTGAAGTTTTTTTATAAATTGCTTTAAGTTTCTTTGCAATGACATTTTCTTGTGAATTGGTTAGTTTGTAAGTAACGCCATTATTCAGTTCAGTATTAATTAGTGAGACATAAAAAAATTTTCAAATAATGCTGAAAATAT
Organism: Stegodyphus mimosarum; assembly: GCA_000611955.2. NCBI lineage: Eukaryota > Metazoa > Arthropoda > Arachnida > Araneae > Eresidae > Stegodyphus > Stegodyphus mimosarum. Next base: position 410,794 of record KK119181.1, read on the forward strand.
TACTGGCTTTGTCAATTTTTGTAATAATGAATTTTTGTTTCAAATCTTGTAAAAGAGGATTGACAAAATTCCATGGTAAATTGCTGTTAAATTCAATGCTTCGAATTCTTTGCTTCAGTTCTTCTAAAACTTCATGTTTCCATGCCATAAAGGCAGAATTTGGAATATTTAATTTGTAACTAGTTTTAACTATGAACTCGTTAAGATTTTTTTCGAAACTTTTAAAACAGTGATTTTTGCCAATTTTCAAGATTGGTCAAAATTTGGTGTCTTTTTCCATTAAATTTCTTAAAAGCTGGTTGTTTACTATTGTTAAATTGCCAGTAACAATATGTTTATGAAATTCGTTTACGTAGTCTTTGTATTGAAGTTCTTTGCAGTATCATTGGGCTGCAGAATCTAGATCATGGTGGTTAATTAACAATTTGCTAAGAGATTTTTGATACTTAAAAGCTGGGGAGATTTGTACTTTAGTAGCTGGAAATTGTTGTTGACATGTTCTGCAAATTTTGCTGAATTGAATATTGTCATAGTTTGGATGTAGGAAGTTGATTTTGCAGTAAATTTTATTGCACTTGTTACTGGTAGAGAACTTAAAATTGCAAGAATCTATTACTAGGTCTCTGATTATATTGTGTCCGGTAAAATGCTGTTTGATAAATTTAATAAGACACATTAAGAATTTGTGCTTGCAAGTATGCAACCAAGTAATGATATTTTGGGTGAAATTTTCTGTAAGAAAGTAATTATTAATGTTATCGTTTAACCTTACTGTATCTATTGTCAAAAAAATTTTATTTTTCTGTTTATTACCTGCTCTGGTTCCTTGCGATGTTTTTTTACCAAACAATTTAAAATGGCAGTAAGTTGGAATTCCAGAATTTAACTTAATGTATTGGTTGAATGTATTTAGTCCGTATGGGTAAAGTGTTTTGAATTTAAGCATGTAGAGTGACTCTTGAAATAATCTTTCTTTGTACTCAGGCACAATGTCCAAAATTTAAATACTAATTTTGTTGAAATCATGTATTTGAAAATGTTCTAATTCTGCTGTATTAGACGAGTCAAAATTAGTGGAAGCGAATTTTTTAATATGTACTCTGTGGTTGTTAATTCTAATATTAAGACTATTTTCGGTTTGTCCTACGTATTTAAGGTTGCGAGTGTTACAAGAGATAAGATAAATGCAATTAAAAGTTTTTCAAAATGAGAGTTGTTTTGTGGCTGTGATATTAATAGGCACAGTACTGACTTTACAAGTAAGTCATTTGCTAGAATGACTTTCATGGAAATTTATGTGATTGAGACGAGCCATTATTAAAGTAAAGAGGGAGCTAACCTACAATACAGTGAATTTTTAGAGTAAAAATTCTTAACTCAATTTTTGAACGGGAAAATTTTAAAAAACTGGGAATTTAAATGGTATTGTTAATTTAATTCACTAAAAATTAAAAAATAATTGTATATAAACATATGTAAAAATTGATAAACAGAAGTAAACCAAACTATTAGAACTTGAAAGTTTTATTTAGAAAAAAATTTTAAGAGAAACAAATTAGGTAATTAGCGCTAATATCTGCTAAGTACAAACAATATTGTTTCAAAAGAATATAGTAAAGTTAAATTAAATTTAAATAATTCTCTTGCGCCACTGCTGCAAGGAATGATGCACATGCATGCATACATAACTAAATGTATGTTTGTAGCTGTGTAGTGTTCCATCCTTTTAATTCACAGTTCAGTGTCTGGAACTTGTACACTGGTAAGCGAATAATCGCCTGAGTTTGTGAACAGAGACGCAATACTCAAGAAGGGTTAACTACCCTTTATTTCTCAAAATAAGGATGAACACAGTCTGCTCCTATCTCGGAGCGTACAGGAAAGCCTCCAATTGGGCTTGAACTCAAATTAATAAGAATTAAAACTTAACTAATGCTTAACTAAAAGATATAGAAGCTATCAGGATTCCAAGTAGTTGGAGCCTAAATCTCAATTAAGTAGGTGAAACTATCAAGGAGATGAAGTACGGCCGAGCGTAGTAATAGCTTACAGAGAGAAGTAGCCCAAAGGCAAACGCGCGCTGGTCAGAAACTCTGGCTCTCTAACGAAGTCAGTGAAGCATCGAATTAAATACTACTCTTACTCATTTGCATTAAACACGTTACTAAAAGTACATTCTGGTAAGAAATTGTAAGCTGAAGCTAGAAGAGATAGGAAAGGTGCATAAACTTAAAATAACTGTTGTAAAATTAGGAGAAACCTTACAGTTGGTTGCGGTTTTTTTACCTAGCTTGACAATAGCACCTGAACAAAATTCGTGCTCTGCAATGAAGTAATAATAAACTATTAAATTATTAGCGTTTATAAGTACAGAAGACCATAAAATAAGGAATCTTTAACACTCTCACATAATTATATTAATATTATATGAAGAAATAAAATTATTTATCATGGAAATTGAAGAGCTTAAAGTAATTATTTACCGATTAGAGAAGATCTTATTACATCGAAGCGACTATAGACATCAAACTGTAGAGTGGCTAGATTAATTTGAAAGCAAGAAATCTGAAAAATGAGCCATGCTCTCGCCGGGACTCGAACCACGGAGCTCTTGAATACGCGCCGAGCGTGCTGACCTCTACACCAAGAACGCATGCAAAGAACGCAAGAAATCCTGGTGGTGGAGAATCATCATCCACTACCTTTTTTTAGTTCGGGTACGACTTGTAAGCTCTGCTATTCCGCATACGAAAAGTCTGGATCCGACAATGTGTCAGGACTGAGTGTTCGGTGCATATTCTTGGCAAACATCTTCGTGAAAAGCTTAAAGTCCTGATCTTGAACAGGGAGCTGAATGCAGCTATATTCTGTGGTAGACTATTGTGATTAAGTGGTAGAAGAACTGCACTTGAAAGGGATTAAAAATCCTCTTTTATTAAATCACTATTATGTACAACCACTTCCCAACTCGGGAGGGATACAGAAAGTAAAGACCACACTTGGTTCTAAAATGAACAAACAAATAATTTAAACTAAAACAAATTAGAAATTAAACGGTCGTCGCTCACAGAGCGATAACGCGAGGTTGGCCTCTAAACTAAATGGTGCGTAGCAAGATTTACTAATACTGACGCACTTGTAATTATTTCAATAAGCAATCACGTAAAGCGCTATGGCTTAGAATTTAAATGCTAGCTAGTCAGGAGAACGTCGAATAGCGTGATCGTGGTCTGAGACTAAAAGCTTTCTCACACTGAGAGGTTTCTACCTCCGGTTTAAATATAACTTGGCTCCACTTCAAATTAGCATAAAGCTACAACGCGCGCTTCTTCTAACGGGAAGTTGAAAATGAGAAGGGATAGAAAGATTTAAATTTAAATAAAACTTTGTTAGTTTAACTAAAACCTTACAAATGAACCTTGCGGATTCTCTCACAGGCGTGAATAAATAGCAGGACAGAAGAGGGGTGAAAAGTAGCCGTTTATTAATTCAAAAGTTTAACAGAAAAGTACGATCTTCGTGGGTTAAAAACACCGGCCACTTGCGGTGAAAAACTTAAATGTAGAGTATAATTCAAATCGAATCTAAAATAGAATAGTGCTGGATTAGCACGTTAACTTACACCTAGCAGGTTGACTCCTCAAAACCTAGCAGGTGGATGATAATCCGAAGTGGCTAAAAGGGTTAATAGCGTAACAACGCGATAGCAAAGAAACGTGTACTGGCTAGTGAAAACACGCTCTGAATAAACTGAGAGTTTTACCCTTTTAAATATTCACTTCACTTAAGTTTAAATTTACACCCCGGCGAGAAAATACAAGGGGAAGTTGAGAGGTTTAGGAAAGGTGTCAAACACTATAAATAAATTTGTTATTCAAAATAAGGGAAACCCTACAAAAATTCCGTATTTAGTCTAGCTTTAATCATTAGCTTTAAAAAGTCTTCCTCCTAATTCTAATAAATGCTCCTAATAAATGCAAATTCGTGAGTTTCATTTTTGACTATAATTTAATGAACTTTGTAACTCCATGCAATTTTGGTATGATAACTTAAACATTTTATGTAATTTATCACAGTTTATGCAAATAGAAGAAAATAAAAAAATATATATTTCACCTCAAATTTAGCTTATAAAATAAATCAGATCTGAGCAGCACCTAACTGGCGGACTGAGAGCAAAGAAGTCAAATTTGAGGTCCGGTAAGAAGATAGCACACAATTAAGAAACAGAGAGGAAACACCAGTAATTTATATAACACACCCCAGCGTTTCTTTCATCAAGGTAAATGGATTTTAAGGTAATTTACCTGTAAGGTTATTTTATTCACAATTTTTATGAATATTTTCGTTTGATGTTTTAATTTGTTGTTTCCCTATACGATGATTTGAAGTAATAACTTAATATTAATCTATATGCATTACTTAAAAATATATTAATTATATAAATATACTGAGTAATTTTCCTTAAGTGCATAAAAAGAAATGAAATAACTAGATGAAGTTGTAGAGACATTAGGTATTTTGGAAGCAAGAGTGGTAAAAAATGAGCTATGCCCTCCCCGGGACTTGAACCACGGACCTCTCGAAGACGCGCTGAGCGCGCTGGCCACCACACGATGAAGGCATGTCAAGAAGGCGAGAGAAATACCTTATATACTCCCCCTTTTAAAGGGCGACTGGGGATTAGGGGACCCAATCGAAAAATCCTGGTAGTGGAGAATCATCATCCACCACATTTTTTTAGTTAGGGTGCCACTTTAGAGTCATTAGGCATTTTTTTTAAACATAAGTGATGAAAAATGAGCAATGCCCTCACCGAGACTCGAATCACGAACCTCTCGAATAAGCGCCGAGTGTGCTAGCCACTACACCACGAAGGCATGCAAAGAAGGCGGGAAAAATACCTTATAATAAGTAATAACAAATTCTTCAAGCATTTAATACTTAGCGCTGATTTAAAGTCCGGGAGACTACGAGGGAATAAATTTCAAAAAATCAGCATTTTCAAATTTGAAACAATGTTGTCTCATTTAAGAGCAGAGAGAATGAAAATAATAATTTTTTCCACCCCTTTTTTAAAAGTCCATAAAATTAAGCTAATGAAAGTAATAACTATAAAAGTTAGACATCAGAATATCTCAGGCACCTTGAATAGACTTAAGGAACTGTTTTTTTAGAAATTTTAATATTTTCTACTTTGCACCAAATTTGAGAAATTTATGTCTGGTTCAATAAATATTATAATACAGTTTTATGTGATGTTTCAAGAATTCAAATTAATTTAAGCAATTTTTATGTGCAAAAATGAATTCTATAAGGGATTTTCATGAACCAACGTGATAGTGAATCTGTATGTTTCACGTATGCATGTGCGGAAGGAGATGTGTGCTTATTTCACTCGCAAGGCCGTGCATTCATTCAAAAATGGCTGGTATGGTTGTAACTGCATCGAAACGGATCACCGAGCTGTAATTAAGTTTTTAACACTGGAAGGGTGTAAGCCGGTGGACATTCATCGAAGAATGGTGGCTGTGTACGGAGATTCGTGTGTCTCGAATCTCAAGGTGACAAGGTAAGAGAGAATGTTTAGCGAAGTCGCCAGAAGACAACGGATTTACCGCGACCCGGTCAGGCGTACGAGGTTGTGGCAGATAAGCTATTTGCGGACTTTGACATGACAATCAAGGCAAATCGACATCGAAACATTCGTCACGTTGCAAATGAGTTAAACGTTTCCATCGGTATTGTTCACAACATTGCCAATAACATTCTGAAGTAAACGTAAAGGCTGTAGTTATGAACTGTTTTCCTGATCAACCGACATTGTTCTTCGCAGACGGAATTCGCATCTTTCCCAAGCAATGGGACGCCTGCTTTAACGCAATGGTTGCTTTATTTAACAAAGATTTTTATGCATTTCAATCATAATATTGTTTTTCCTATGTATGTATCTGTCTTATTTCTGTTGCTACACATCTCGAATCACTTTTATTTGAACTCGCCTCATATTTAAACTGCTTTTGTAGAGTTCGTCTGTTGTTACTATTCTGTCCAAACATAAATGCAGAAAAAGTCAAATAGGGATAGAAACACCTAAAACAACCAGCGACGTGGACGATCCTTGAAGAATATAGGAGCTGGCACTCGTTAGGACAAATTCAATTCTGATGAGCCTGGCCATTATGGCAGGACATTCAAAGATGTGTACTGAAGAAAGTTGTGTACCAAGACAGTGAGTGCAGCAATTATAACTTGGAAGACCTTCAGGGAATATTTTTTTTTCCTTTAAAGTGTTTTGTTTTTTGTCTGGCTCTGGTAGATTAAATAATTAGGTTGCAGTTTAGCTTGGAATCAGAATTTTTCTAAACTTGTTGGGAGATGAGTCTTCGTCTGTCTATTGCACTTTCATCGGCAAGGGTTAAACTGTTGAAAAGTTGAGTACCATTTTGGGTTTCTCTGGCTAGATATTCGGCTTGCACATTGCCAGAAATATTGACGTGCCTTGGAATCTACCGTAGGGTGCAGACTTTTAAGACAGCTTTTTTTTGTGTTTATAAGCACAGCAGTGCTTTCATCTATTGAATTTCATTAGTTACACTGTTTTTTTTTTTGGAAATAAACAACAGCTATAATTCTAATAACAAATTTCGTTATTGTGACTATGCAGTGGGCTATGGAACAGATTTTATATCTTTTTTATTATGATATTTATTTCAACGTAAACCCAAGCAAGTATAAGCAAGTATAAGTAGATTCTGGCTTTGCTTTTATTTGCTATTTGTTTATATTTACTGCTATTTGTTTACACTTGCTTTGTTTCTATTTACTATTTACTTGCTTACACTTGCTTTGTTCTATTTGCTATTTGCTTACACTTGCTTTGCTTCTATTTGCTATTTGCTTATACTTGCTTATAGTTAGTTCTGTTTGCTTATACTTTTAAGGAGACATTTGTTGAACTAAGAGACTTAATACATCTACATATGCTTTCTTTTAATACACGATGTTCACATTCTATAAGCAATATTACACTAATTAGCAATTCGACACTAAAACAAACTTTGTTTCATAATTTTACACAGTTTACTATATGTATAATGATTATAAGCACTTGGAAATATATCCACATTCGGTATCTTAATGTTTGTTCATGCATGAGATAAAAAATCATATTTAAAATATAATTCATACTTTTCTCTTAAACCGGTTACTGTATTGAGTCATCAGAAATATCGAATTTCGTCGTACAGTCTGTAAAGCATCAATTTATGTGCTTTACCAAGCATCTTAAATATATATTTCTTTGCATAGCAGCCCACATCCGCACAATAGAGAATTTCTGATGATGCATTTTTTAAAAAAAAATTGATATTAATAAGAATAGAAATATAAAAGTGCTTACATTAGAATATAAGTTTAAAATGTAATCAAGACGTACTTTTTTTATTATTGCTGCACATTAAAGTCACACAAACTCTGCTACAAGTAAGAATATAAAATTATGTTCTACGAATTGCAGCAAATCAGGCTAAAAAGGGCTTACTAGCAGTACGTGGGAAAGAAATAAATATTTCAACAACTAATTTTAGAAAAATGCATTATATTTCGAGGAAATATAAGACCATAAATTTCTGACTAATGGTTCTAAAAATGGAGTCGTTAATAGAGCATTTAACGTTTTGTATATAATATTTCTGAAAATATGAAAGCTTTCACATTTTGTATTATGCCCAAAAAGGCGTTGTTTCATTTACACACACATACATGTTTGGAGAGCATTTGAGCTAATATCCCTTTGGGATAAAAATATTTAAAAACAGCATATCTTTAGAATTTTCGATAGACAGTTTCGCGCATTGGAGATAAAAATGTTTTTTTTTCGTACAGTATTGTCATTGTTCGGTTTGAAATCGTTGAGTTTGTTAATGAAAAGTTCGTTAAAGTTTTACAAAATATGAAATAGACAATAAAACAAATTCTAGATTCCAAATTCGGGATACCGGGTGCTCGTATTCAGGTCGAGGACTACGTTATTCAAAATTTGATGGCTCTAGGTACCGCTGTTTTTTCACGATGCGAGAAGCATACATACTTTCATGCAGATAGATACTTCAATATTTAATTTCTTTAAATATAATAAAGGGCAGTGACATTTGGTGGCAAGAATGTGAAACGTTAAACGGACATTTATAGAGAACTGAGGCAAAATGCCGTTTCAAGAATAATAGCCCTTCTGGGCTAACGCCCCTTTTGGCTAATAAAGTGTATGTTCAATAAGCAAATTTACCTGTGCTAAATTAAAAGTCCTAATTGTATATGCGGATCTAGAGTCAGTTAACGAGCAAAAAGGCTCGGACGATACGGCTTTAAGGAAAGATTTTTAAATCTGATAGAAGAAATAGTAATAATTGCTGAAATATATGCTGTTAGCTTTCCAGCATCATAACAATCAATCGTTCTTATTAAGACTGCAAGTACCAGACACACAACCATTAATTATATCACTCACTGAGCAACTTATCTTAATTGATTCAGTTGCTTGAAGCGTTTACAATGTAAAACATCTCTGCTCCTAATTTTAATTTGATTTCAAAATCTGTCTGTAGTAAATAATAAATATATAGAATTTAAAACATATTGTGTTTGCTTAGCTTGCACCATAATGTGGGTTGCAGTCACCTAGAAAATAATTGTGATCATTAAAGTATCCAAACTGAAGACTAGGTGGTCTGCAGACCGTATAAAACTTGTGACCGCCCGAAGAAATGATGACAAATATTTGCTCTTAAAAGCAAGTGTGTTGTTGTTATGTCTACGGGATGTTATTCATTATTAGGAAACGAAATCTGTCATATGTAATAGTTCGCCTATCTAATTATAAGGAGGAAAACAGTGTTACAATTGCCTTCTTTAATTGAATAATGAGAAATATTTAAATAGTTTAGCACTGTGAATATTTACATTGCAAAATATTCTTGTTGTTTAAGCACTCATTTTTGAGATCACTTCAAATGTGACGTCAAATGGTTATGAGTTCAGGAATCTGAAAAGCTTTCAAAACTTTGAAAAAGATATACTGTACACTCTTTTTTCTTACTTTACAAAACATCTAAACTCTTCTGAATTTATAATGCATGTTTAACAATATTTTGCACATTTTATGACTGAATAATAGTACATATTCTACAGTTCTATGATGTTTAGAAATGCTGGGATTTTAAAATCTGATAATAATTTTCAAATTTAACTTAGGAAAATACTGAATTTTAATTATAAATTATTTTGCACTGTTAATTTTAATACTCAGTCGCTTTTTATTCTTATGTTATTTAGTTTTTGCTAACTTTAATTTCAACCTCTAAAATTTTTCAGTTAAAGGAGTTTCATATTGTTTAAATTCTGTAGCTTTTTATTTTTGTACTATTAAGCTTTTGTTTGGAATCATTAATCTCAAAACCTTTCGGTTGAAGGAGAATCATATTATTCATAGTCCTTATAAATCAAATTATGACTCTCAGAACGCGATGTTAACTCACAGCTTCTTAACTAAGTGTTAAAACTACTACTAATTTCAATTAACACTGCGTTTCGTCTCGAAATATATATATATTTAAAAGTAGCTTCATGCATGTTGTGTTGGAAATAAACTATTCAAGTCTAACTTCACTGAGCAAACCTGCGTCCATAACATACTGTACTTCAGAAATTATACTTTACTCAAACGTAAATTACACTTAAAGCCGAAGAAATTTCATAATACTAACTCACAGGCCAGTGAAGCATTTCTTACGCCTGTTGTTGCCGAACGCTAAATCATATTAAGTATTTGAAATTTACATAATCAAGAAATATGCAAATAAATATCTTTGCTTACACTTCAAATACACAGTCCAGTCACATTAATGTGACCACCACGTACTTTCCATGTCAGAGTTAAATAACCAATCACAGAAGGCAGGTGGCAGCACAGTGCAGTTAAGCGTATATAAAGGGTGTGTGAGGGCTTCGGAAAACATTTCAATCGTTGGCGTAATGCAGAAACGAAGCGATTTATCCGACTTCCAAAAGGGCATGATCATTGGCTTTCGGGCCAAGGGTGGAAGCATTTCCGAAACGGCTGAGTTTGTGAACTGTTCGCGTGCCGCCGTGGTAAAAGTGTACCGTGCATGGCAAAATGGGACTGTCCAAAATCAGCGACGTGGCAAATGTGGTGCACCACGGGCCATAGATGACAGAGGCGAACGACGGTTGCGGAGATGCGTTCGGGCAGATAGACGGGCTACCGTTGAGCAACTGACCACCAAAATGAACCAAGGGGCTACCAAAAGTGTCTCCCAAAGTACTATTCAGCGAACATTGCTGCGTCTGGGCCTCCGAAGCAGACGCCTGGTTCGTGCACCTATGCTGACTGCTGTTCATCGACGGCGAAGGCTAGAATTTGCACGCCAGTACAGCAGCTGGACGTCCACTGAGTGGCGACAGGTTGCGTTTTCGGATGAATCGCGTTTTATGCTCCATCGGACAGATGGACGTTGGCGTATAAGGCGTGAAACCTCTGAAAGGAACCACCCTGCAACCATTGCCGGAACGGTCCAAGCTGGAGGCGGGAGCATTATGGTCTGGGGAATGTTTTCCTGGCATTCTCTAGGTTCACTGATCATTGTGGAAGGCACAATGGATCAATACAAGTACGCATCTGTCCTTGCGGACCATGTTCACCCCTACATGCGCATTGTTTTTCCTCAGGATGATGGCATCTTCCAGCAGGACAATGCGAGGTGCCATACAGCTGCCAGTGTACGTGCGTGGTTCGAAGAGCACCAGGATGAGTTTACCGTCCTCCCCTGGCCAGCAAACTCACCTGACTTAAACCCAATCGAGCATCTGTGGGACCATCTCGATCGAGTTGTTCGCGCCATGGATCCTCAACCGCGTAATCTAGCGCAGCTGGCCACGGCATTAGAGTCGGCATGGCTCAACATCCCAGAGAACACCTTCAGGGGCCTATGTGACTCTCTTCCTGCACGTCTCGCAGCAGTCCGCTCTGCGAAAGGTGGTTATTCTGGCTTTTGACAGGTGGTCACATTAATGTGACTGGACTGTGTAAATATGTTCTTGCTTACACAAGAAAACTGAAATCAAGTATTGCTCTTCTTTGCTACGAAACGGCTTTAGTAATTAATATTTCACATCCTAAGCTTTCAGCAACAAAATCAAAAATCAACAAAATCAATTTTAGTAAAACTTTTACTATGACTACCTCTAAAGCAGTAGTTCTGTGAACGTAATTAAGTAGTTCTGTGAACGTAATTAATTATTACTCATGGTGACCAGTCGTGCAGAAGTTTAAAATTCTCTAGAAATGTTAATGGTCTTCTTAGGGAGGTTTCTCTATATTTGCTGTAGAGTCAATAGGATTTTCTTATACTGGACAGGTGGAAAATGAGCAATGCCCTCTCCGGGACCCGGACCTGGACCTCTCGAACAAGCGCCAAGTGTAACCGTTGCACCACGAAGACATGCTGAAGGAGAGAAAAAATACATTAAATGCTTTGCCTTTTAACGGGCGACTGGAAATGCAGCGATCCAATCGCCAAATTCGGACAGTGACAAATTACTATACAATATCGAATATCTTTTAGTTTGGGAGCCAATGTAGAGACATTAGTTTTTTTTTTTTTTTTTTTTTTT
>KK119181.1:422545-463030 GCA_000611955.2 Stegodyphus mimosarum
GGAGAAATGAAAAATGTGCCCTCGCTGCAACTCAAATCCTAGACCTCTCGAATAAACTTCGAGTATGCGTTCAGTTACACCCCGAATGCATGCGGAAAGAAGGGAGAAAATATCTTATATACTCCCCCTTTAAAGAGGCCAACTCGGAATTAGGGGACCCAATCGCCAGATCTGGTATCAGATCTGGTATCAACAAATTATTATCCGCCGCCTTTTTGTTCGGGTGCCATTGCAGAGTCATTAGTCTTTCTTACGCTGGAAACGTGAAAAATGAACAATGCCCTCACCTAGGCTAGAACCTGAACCTTTCGAATATGCGCCGAGTGTGCTACCATTACGCCACGAAGACATGCTAAAAGTAGGGAGAAAATAACTTAAACTGTATAAACACCACAATCCCTTCAAACATGGCGATATGGCAATTTTCATCACAACTTATCAAGTGCTGTGTTTACAAAAAGTCTATGAACACTGTTCTGTAATATATTTTGCTCCGTTATTTCTTTTGTTCTGCTGCAGAAAATAAAACAGTTATCTGCGTCTTTAAATTAATAAAGTTAAATATTTTACAGAAAGATGTAAAAAGTGTTTAGCTCAATGAGCATTTTTCCTAAGCGTGTAAAGGGCTCTTACATTTCTAAAAATAAAATACATTAGCTTTTAAGTCGCACTTTGATTATTTAACTTCTAATCTGATAAATATTTAATTCAAAGTTCTTCTGTATTAATTTTATGCGTATTTGCTAAGAACAAGAAAATGCATTTCCATTTCTTAAATGAAGTTAAGAGGTTCTTAAGACTTAATCTGTTTAAAAGGATTTTATAAGATTTTAAAAATTTGTAACAGCTATCTGGGTTAAATTAACTCATATTTCATTCGGAACCATTGCATGAAATGATTGAATTTATTATTTTATAACTTCCATCAAGTGTAAAAAAAATAAATTTATGCCTATGACTAACTTCAATTTTCTTTTATATTTTTATCAAACTAGTATAAAATATTCTATTCTTACAGTATTTTGCATTTTCTCATCCTTAACTGACAAAAATCTACAGCAAAAATGTTCTAAGGGTGAGTTTTGAAACTGCATCTTCATCAAGTTCATGACATAAGACCTGCGTTTAATTTAAATCATCATTATGAGTAAAATGACAAGTTATCATTTATCATTCAATTCAGAGAGTAGGCTTAGATGTTGGACATCACTTATCTCTTAGCTCATAAAATGGGTAAAATAACTTTTGTATTGAACGTAAGTGGTTTTAAATCACGATTAAAGTGGTCATTTTATATATTTCTCAAAAATTTCTGTTGACAAGGTATATTTTATAGAATAAGTGTATATATTTTCTGTTTTTTAAGCAACGCAAAATAAAAGAAGCTATACATCTGTGTGGAGAGAAAAAAAAAATGTTAATGCAAACATTTTTTCGCATTTTCTTCTTAAGTGCTTGTTTTAATAAAAAAGAACTTGATTGAACGGTAAATGGGAAAGAAGTAATAACGGCATTTTTATACCTTAAAGGTATTTTCTTCCTCCTTTCTGCTTGCCTTCGTCGTATAATGGTTAGCATATTTGGCGCGTATTCGAGAGGTCCAGGTTTGAATCCCGTCGAGGGCGTTACTCATTTTTTATATCTTCTGCTTCAAAATACATAATAAATGTACAGTGGCGCACGAGACATCTGGTTTCAACATGATGAAGGGTCTGCACATTTTAGCAGCACTGTGAGGAAATACCTCGATAGGACACATCACTGAATTGGAAGAAGTGGACCAGTCGTATGGCCACCGCGATCCCTCGACCTGATTTCCCTTGATTTCTGCCTGTGAGGATATATGGTGTACGAGACGACAGAAACACAGAACACGGATCTCTTCTTCAGAATCGTGAAAGCGGCAGCATGTGTCCGTGACACACCTGCCCATTTTGAACGTGTCCGTCAATCCGATCCCCGAGTTTCGACGAAGAGAACTCTGCGAAGCTACTGGCTAGGATCTGTACCTAGGCAGTCTTCACCACGGAGTATACAAATTACGAACCTAGTGGTTCTGGGGGCACCGTAAAGGTCACTTATTGGCCGGCCCGGTGCCCGGCATGTCTTACAGCAGAGCGGTGATAGTAGCCCGGGATCTGTGTGCGTTGCGCCGACCTCTCCAAGCTTCCGGGAAAAGGGTTGAACCCCGACCCCGGTCCTGCGGGGGGAAGGACCCGATGTGTGGAAGAGGGCTGTATACCTTAGAAACCGAGATTTTGGTCAAAAAACACCTTTTTTTTCTTTATGTTCCATGAAAGTATGATTTCTTATGTTTCCAAAACTGTTTGAATTTTGTTCCTACGTTAATTTAAACCGAAGTTATGATAATTTATTTGACACCTTGTCCTCGAAAAGCATACCGGAAGTGCGCCAGTCGTCCATATTTAAAAAGGCTGAAGTGGGTGTGTCAGAGTTGTTTACTTTTATTTTGGAACATTAAAACTTTATTTATTTGTGTTTTAAAGACAAAAAAGTATTTTTATGATATAAAGCGATGTTTATTCTATTATTTCTACTATTAATTTGGCAACAAAACAAAGTTCTAGCATATTTTCAAGCTGTGTGTTATAAATTCACTAATTCATTTTCCCTCGTGTTTTGATTCTGTGTTTACGTTGCTGATAAGTGGGGTTTTTCTATTTATTAGTGTATAATATTAATTAATTTTTTATAAACCAAGCTACTTTTATTCAGTGAGATGCCTAGAAGTGCTTCTAGCCGAACCAGGAAAAGGAAATTTTACGGAAATCGTTTCACAAAAATTGCAAATGTATTAAAACATGAGGATTCATGTTCAACTGCAAGTGCTAGTAAATTACTTCAAGAAACTGTTGATTCACATACACAGAATGATTACAGCAACCGTAATTGTATACTAGATTTGTCTATCCTGAGGATTATATTTTCTGAACTTTGCTGTCCAGATTGCTTAAATAATTCACTGAATCTAACCGAAGATTCCAGATATGGATTGTGCATCAACTTTTCCTTAAAGTGTATAAATTGTGGTTTTAAAAAGGGATTTGCCTCTACAAAAAAACTGAATAATATGCCTGAAATAAACGCGAGACTTGTATAGGGCATGAGGCAGATAGGTAAAGGGTATTCCTGTGCAAGAAAACTTTGTGCTACTTTGAATATTCCTCCTCCTCCTCAAAAAAATGCATATAATGCTCTTTCTTCCAAACTGCTTGATATGGTGAAAGAAACTGCCAAAGAATCAATGTCTAATGCTGCTATCACACTAAGAAACAATAAATTATCCAAAGGTAATATTATTGCTAACTGTGGTGTTTCTGTTGATGGTTCATGGCAGCGAAGGGGCTATTCATCATTAAATGGGTGTGTTACTGCCATTTCCATTGATACAGGAAAGGTTGTTGATGTGGAAGTCATGTCAGCATATTGCTGCACATGCAGAAATATTAAAAAGAAATCAAATGATCTTGATTATGTGAATTTAAAAGCAGATCATGTGTGCCACTGCAATTATAATGGCTCGGCCCCAAACATGGAAGCTATAGGAGCAAAGAGAATTTTCAGTCGCTCCATTTCTTTGTATAATTTAAAATATTCAGAATATTACGGGGATGGGGATTCAAAGGGTTTCCTTAATGTAAAAGATATATATGGAGAAAATACTGTGACAAAGCTTGAATGTATAGGGCATATACAAAAGAGAGTTGGAACTCGCTTGAGGAAACTCAAAAACAAAACAAAGGGACTTTCTGGTAAGGGAAAACTTACAGATACATTTATAGACAGACTGCAGAATTATTATGGTATTGCTATCAGGGAAAATTCTGGTAACTTAAAATCCATGCAAGAAGCTGTGATAGCAGTGCTTTTCCTCTGTTCATCGAGTAAAGAGAAAGCAATGCATGGTCAGTGCCCAACTGGAAAAGACAGTTGGTGTGCTTTTCAACGAGCACAGGCATTAAATAAGCCTTTCAAAGAAAAATATGCTGGTTTGCCACAGATCATTTTAAATAAAATAAAACCTACATATATGGAACTGTGTCAACGTGAATTGTTGACCAAGTGTTTGCATGGAAAAACTCAGAATGCAAACGAGAGCTTTAACTGTCTTATTTGGCAAAGAATACCAAAAGATGTATTCGTCTGCTTAAAAACAATGAAATTTGGAGTATATGATGCTGTTATACAATTCAATGATGGCTACAGAGGCTGCTTTAATATCTTTAGAAAATTAGGTATAGATATTGGTTACTATACTGCAAACGAGTACGAAAAGTTTGATGTTAATCGTATTGACAATGCCAAACGACATTCCTTGATTGGCTTTAAAAAGCAGAGAAAAATTTTAAAAGCTGCGAGAAAGAAAAAAAATGTAAATTCTGAAAAACAAGAGGGCATAAGTTATAAATCAGGGGAATTTTAAGTTTACAAACTGATTAAAAGTAAGGAATCACGTATTTGAATTCTTTTATTGCGTTTATCTGGTTTTCCATTTTTCGTGTTTTAATGCTAACAAAAAACACGATATCTCTAAAAATTATGATTTAAATCTTATGAAATTTGGTATATATGTTTTGAATACTTCATGTAAGGAGATAGATTATTTACTAATTAATGAATGCATTTTTTATAAAGTTATTATGTTTTAAACATGAAATTTAATGAGAAAATATGCCTTTTTTTTTTATATTACACATTCTAGCTTATAAAATTCTTAAATAACTTCCTAACTGTAAAATAATAGTCTATCTCCTAGAGAATATCATTGTGATGAGTTTGCATTTTACAAAATATGAATATATATTATACTTTTTTAATCACAGTGTTTCTAATTTATTGTAAATATTGTTATTTTTTGGCTTGTTTTCTTATTTTACTCCAAAAATACAAAATTAATGGTCATTAAATAACTCAATTTCTTCATTTTTTTCATCATTAATTAATTTGAAGCCAATAAATAATAAGTGTACAAACTCAAAAATTAAAAAAAAAGTGTTCGAAGGTATACAGCCCCCTTGTCCCCAGAACGGGGAAGCCGGAATTGTGTTTTCCGTAAATCCATTAGTCGACGTTGTACTATATGCACTGTGGCGGATGAAAGGAATTTTGAACAGCTTCTGTAATTTAACCATGCTGTTTAATAAAAGTCATATTAACACCGCTTTCGACGTACTTTCTTTCTTCCCCTCTGCCCCTGCGAATAATGCCCTCTAGCGGTCATCATTTGCATTTTCGGGCACAAGTTCCTATGTAAATCTTGTTTATTAAGTTTGGCTACGACCTTTTTAGAAACCCTGTATATATATATATATATATATATATATTTATGTATATTAAAATTGCAAATAACTTGAAATATTACCTCTAGATTGTAAACAAACAGACATACATTTACAAAAAGACACTTTTAGTATATATTTTATATTACACTTTCCTTTATAGAATGCAGAGAAGTATATTATATATTAAAGGTGTAAGCAGCCTACCTCCAAAATGTGTAAATTTTCAACATCTTATTATATCTTTCAAAACTGAAAGTAAAGCAGTGACACACATTCTGAATGAAAAATATTACCAAAACTAAAAGTTAACAGATATTAAACGAAAAGATCTAGGAAAAGAAATTTAAAATAAAAGCTTTACTTATTAGAAGTTAGAAATTAGATAACTAAATGTTAACAGAAGGAAGTTTGTCACTTATATGCAATGTGAATTTGTGTTTCATCTTGCATAAAATTGTCGTACGCATGGCATTTTTTAATACCTAATGTTTTGCTCGTAGAGGCGAGAAATTTTTCGGCTTTCCTGAAGTGGAGAACTTTATGATTTGTTTATTACTAACTGGTGTCTGAACTCTGATAGAATTAATGTTGATTCCTTATAGTTTTCGCGCAATTCCTTACAGTTTTCGCGTTTATGTCACTTTTAAAAGGGAGTTGGACGTTTCTGGAAATTTGGAGGTAAATTATTGCCATTTTTCTCGTTGGTTGGAGAGAGTTCCAGATAAAGGTTGGATTGGGCAATTGTTAATTTATTGTTAATTTGAACCAATAGTGAACATAAGGGCGGTCTGTAGTTTAGCGATACCGAGGTTTTAAAAGTTGTTGCGCGAGAGGCAGGAGTATATTTTTTAGAGATTTTTCCACCGAAAAGAAACGTAAAAATGAGAAGGAACGGAGGCAGTGTACCGTCTCCCCATGGCTCCCGTGCTGCGGGACCGGGTAGTGTGCGATGCGGGTTTTCATTGGACAATCTATTCCTCGAAAAAATAGTTTTCCTTGTCGCTAGTATTTTTTGTTGAAAAATAATTCTGGATTATTGGGCTTTTCTCCTGATTTCAGTTGAAAATTAGTAATAGGTATGATCTTTGGATGTCGCTTGTCTTCATCGATCTATGACTTGCAGTTGATTCCAAAATTCATTATTCTTACCTCATCTGTGACGTATTGATTGAAGTTTCAGACACTCATAAAAAACTGGACTTCCTAATGTAGAGTAATCGAGGAACGCATATTTTGTGAAAATTGCTATTCCACAAATTTAATGTTTAATTGTACCAATGAAATCATCTCGACATAATGATAACTTAAATAAAACTAATACATGAGAGAAAATCTTAATGTATCTTAAAAGAAAATATCCCTGATTTGATATATATAGAATATTATATTAAGCAATTTAATGAATGTCTAAATGGCAGAAGATAAAATATTGCTGTATTACTGGTGAAGGAAATTTGTATGTGCCTCAAAATTAGTTTTAGATGTGAGTTTTTAAATTGTCTGTAATCTTGAAATACTATTTCTGTAGGGATAGTCTGGCCTGCTCTTTAAATTATGCTAGTCTAGAAAATTTAATAAATGTGTTTAATGATTTAATATTGTATGTTTTCTTTGAGTTATTTTATATGGTGGTCTATTTAATGTCCCCCATGTGATCCTTATGAAAAGCATGGTTTCTATTTGAACCTGGGTATTAAAGTTATAGAGAACTGTGTGGTTCGGAAATTAATTTTATGAACTATACAATGGGATTACATATTTTATTGCAACTATTGATTTCTTACTTGTGTGGATATATCTTTTCCTAGTGTTTTGATGTGTTCCGTGTTTATAGTCAAATGAAAAGAGTTTTGAGGTTATATCTAGAGTTTAGGAATAGTTGTATTGAGATTTATGTATTTTCAAGAAAGACAGAGGACACAGTTTTATTTTAGGGACAGATAGCATTTGATAAGTTTGATATTGAAATGCATTTTCACATTTTGCATTTTTACACCAAAACACCAGGATATTATGTCTTTAGCGATGACTTAAAAGTTTGAGCTTTGAAATGATAAAACTTATTTTAGTATGTTGATGATTTAACTTCGATCACCAGTATCAAGATTCATATTTACTAATTGAGTTTTTTTCTTTTTCTTTTGGTACGGCACCAAAGACAGAAAGTTACGTCAGTCAAGGAGTTTAAAACATTAATATTTAAAAACTTCAAAATATAACACAATTCATCACACTGCATGCGCTAAACTTTGTGTCTTTATAATAGTCTATGGCTTGCTCTAATTTTTTAACATGTTGTTAACTGTATTCATATTGAAATGTTTGCGTGAATATTATCATATCCGCTTTTCATCACTACGTATCCTGCTACAATTTGTCTCTTTGTAATAGTTATACAATTTGTGTCTTTATAATATTATATCTGTGTATATGCATAACTGTTTTGATTCCTTCAGTGCATACGAATAATGTAACGCTCAATGCCATAAGCTTAGAATTATTAAACATTACCTATAATGGAGATTTTGGTCGAAAAGCTAACTAAATCCAGCGGGTTGCTGCTCGATTATCAGTGGAAAAGAAAGAAAAAATAGCAAAACGTGAAAAGAAATCAAAAGCTGACGAACGAAAAAAACTATCAAAGAATTCCTAACTACCATGGCAAAGCGTAGTCTCAGACCTTTCCCAAAGCAACGATAGCTGTAACTTACATTGATTACCAGCTATCACTACAGCTATATCTGTTATATTAGTCAGATCTTGCTTCAGGTTTCCCATTTGAAAGCTTGAAAAGAGTGTTCGTGAAATGTAGTTTGAGTGTAATGATTATGCTATGAATGTTGCCGATAGCTGGTTCTTAATACTCTGGACAAGAAGTTTTAACTCTTAGGGTTTAAGTGCACTGCGGAATGTTGAAAAAGGACAGCCATACAATGGTACATTGAAAATTTTAACTCACCTTATAATGTTTGTACATTTTTATTGCACTTCGTTTATCAAACTGATAAATACTTCTGGGTTGAAACTAACTCACCTGTTGCCTGGAAGAAACAAATGGTTCAAGGAGATGCAGAAAGACAAAGAAAGGACATGGCAGTCCTCAGTCAGGAAATTCTCTCTCTGTGTATTTTTATTTTCCAAATCTCGCATGAGCAGCCGCCGAGGTTCGAATTCCGGGAACCAGCTGGCTGCACGGACGTTTTCGTGGTTTTCTCCAGGTTACAGCCGAAAACATCGCGGCAAAAACATGGCGGATGAAAACGTCGTGGAGAAAACAACGCGAGGCGAAAACGTCGTGGTACAAAACATCGTGGGGAAAATAAAGCAAGGAGAAAACATCGCAGTTCTAAAACATCGTGATGCAAAATATAGTCGTCAAAAATAAAGCCGTTCAAAAACTTCGCAGTTTAAAAACATCGTCGTCTAAAATATCGTGGTAAAAAATAAAGTACCTACAATCATTGCATGACGATAACATCGCAGACATGTGTTTTTCAGGCTTTAATTGTTAATGAATATTCCCATAATGATTTATGAGAGCAACGTGGAAAGAAGGATAATTTTTACTTCCATATTTTTTCTTTTTCTATTCTTTTTTAGATTATACTTTTCATGAAACATTACCAGTAAAACTTTATAAAAAATAATTTATTAATGACCTTTGTTAGTTAACAATGTCAGTTTAAAATTATGTGCTATAAGTTGCGTTAATTTTCTATGCTTAAGCTTCCATTTTACATTTTCAGCAAATATTTATTAGTTAATAAAAAATGTGAAAGTGAAAATTATCCTTCTTTCCATCTTGCGCTCACAAATCATTATGCGAGTTTTTACAATTATTAAACAATCATTAAATTTTGCAATTATTAAAGCCTGAAAAACGCATGCCTGCGATGTCATCGTCATGCGATGATTTGTAGGTACTTTATTTTTTACCACGAAATTTTCGACGACGATGTTTTTAAATTGCGAAATTCTTTAACCGCTTTTTTTTAGAAGTGCGATGTTTTCTCTTTGCTTTATTTTCTCTCACGATGTTTTGCAGGACGATGTTTTCGCCTTGCGTCGTTTTCTCCGGGACGTTTTCGCCCGCGATGTTATTGGCGGACACCTTTCTCCATGTGTAACGAGTATACGAGTCAGTTTCCCTTACAACGTGCTCCACAAATGCATTCCTCCCCCTAGATAGATAGCCCTCGAGGGATTTGCAGTAATCAAATAAACCAAACGAAACCAACTAAATCTTACATAAAATTTTATCTGGAATCTAATTACGTTTTATCTGGAATCTAATTATAAAGTGATTTTTTTACACAGGATAAAAGTACGTTTTTTAATTCTAAATATTTTGAACACCGGACGACACTGTTCGTTTTTTCACTCGTTCAACGCGAGTTCTTCAGCTGAATTTCCAAAATAACACTATGTTTACCTGCACAGAAAATATGGAAGAGGAGCGGATAAGTGAGGTACGCGAATGAATTGAATTGAGCTTAACTGACTTACGTCGTTCTGCCAAAAATCGACCACACATTGGGACTGTAACACTGAAAAAAGTTGTTTATTCGTATGTAACTTTATTTCCATTAACTTTCCGAAAGAATATTATTAAGTAGCTAGATATTAGGACCAAGAACACCATTTATTAAGGAAATGCACATGGACCGAATTAAAATGAGCATAGTATTTGCATAGTAAAATTTTAAATTATCAACACGTTTTTTCGCCATAGATAGCCCAAAAAAGCCTTTATTTCTTTGATTACAGTCTTGTTACTCAATGCAAGACTTATTTGATGTTGTCTAAATGGTGATAATTTCGTATACTATATACAGAATTCTAATAAGCTATAACATTAAAACTGAGAATTTTACATCTTATTAAGAGTTTATAATTAATGAAGAGCTAGATATATATTACGCAGAGTTCACTGCATTTTAAATAAATTACTAGGATTTCAAAAATTCTTAATCCCTAATGGCTGAAAGGAATAACCATAATACTTCAGCTTTCTATCAAGACAATGGCATGATTTATGTGGAATTATTTAGGGTTGGTTTTGTTTCGTTAGATTATTGGATTATAGCAAAAAACTCTAGTGCTATCTTTCTAAAGGGGTGGATGCCTTTAGAGGTTTTAAAGGGGTGGTTCTAAGGTCAACTATATTATACACATTACACATAGAAAAAAAAGGACGAAACGCCCATAGCCACCCTATTCACAGGGATTCGAACAACGGAAAGAGCAACCAGTAATTAGCGATCTTACTGCTCCGCTGCCATAGCGCATGGAAATATTTAGGGAGATTAGCGTTGATATGATCCAATAACCGTAATGCTCGAGAGAAAATGACAAACGCGAAAACACGGGTCAAAAGAAATCAGAATTTATACGTGCAAGTTATCTCATTTGAGATTGACATTGGTAATATTGTGAAATTTATATAATTTTTTTAGCCACTGTATTTATAAGAAAATTTTCAATATAGAAAGTTGAATCCTTAAAAGACAATAATCTTTAACAAATGCTTCCAAACATTTTGTTTTTACCTTTCAAACATTCAAATGCTCAGAATTTCATTTTCTTGTCATCTGATCTTTCAGACAATAATGGGCGTTAACCACGAATGTTAATTATCGTTATTGCCAGAATAATAACGTTAACAATATTTCAACATAGTGCGTTTTTAATGAGAAATGAAACTTTTTTGTTATTACACTTTGTTCTCTACTAAATGTTATGTTATCAAAGATATGTTGCTTTGCCTACCATTTGAGTGTTTTGAATTTAAACGTGGGGTGTTAAAATAGCAGTGCAAATCAGCTATTATTATCGAACCACAACTAGTGAAAAAATAGACACTTTTCTTATGAAAATTTTAAGTGGAATTAAATTTATTCCCAGAAATAATTAACTTCCATCTTTGTTGGCCATGCACTCGTCATCTAAAACTTCAAATGTAAAGTGTTATGCTTATAAATAAAAGCAATAAATGCTTACTCCAAACTGAAAACGCTTTATTGGTTAATGCAGAGCTTCTAATCCATTTACAGCAACCTGAATAAAACAACTTTACTTTAGATATCTTTTTATGCTGCCTACAGTATTTTAATACTTAGATGCTCAATTAAATAAATTTAATCTTTATTTGGTGGTTTTGTTTATTTGCATAACTGCAACTGCAAACAAAAATTGAATTTCTGAATAGCAAGTTTAGCTCCTAGATGCATTCTTTTAAACGCAAGTGGATTTATAATTAAAGGAATCCATGTGCAAAATGCAAATGTACTTATATTTTTCCAACATTAAAATGCTTTCTAAATAAACAAACTTAGGTGCTTCAGTGTTCTATATGCCCAATAAAAATCGACTTCTCAAATTCATTCCAGACTTGAGGATTAACCATTATCATATAAGCAAGTATTCATTGGGAAACACTTTAATTTTTATCAAACCACGGAACATTTTTATTAACTTTTTGGAGCACAATCCTTCTGTTCACACTTCAGTGAAACGAATTATGTTAATTCCGAAGCTGAACAAGATGCATAAGAAGAAAAGATCCTTAACCGCACTTTTTCGATACTTCCTTTGGAGGACTACTATAGTAAAGTGATCGGCACACCATAGGGAGAAACAGAATACGAGTTTACTGGGAGAGTATTCATGAGCTGAAGCATCGAGGGAGAACGATCGAACATCCTTGTTGTGTTTGTAGTCACTTAAGAAAAACACTTTCTCTTAGGGCTTTCTCTTTAAATATTTCAACACACTCGTTTCAGAAGTGTCATGAAATATTCATCGAGAAATAAGTCCCGAAGGGCAAAATAAAAGGGAATCGCTGCTTCTTAACCAAATGAAACGAGCCTTTTTACCGTTCTTACCACTCGCACAAACGAATTCGCTTCTTCAGCAATAGAGAGACAGATTCTCAAGCACTTCAACGCTGAAGCAACTTCTTCAATGGTTTAAGAGCCCCATTTGTTTATCTGAGAAGTTCTACAAAGGCGAAAGAAAAATGTCTCAGTACTTCGGACTTAATTCAGTTTATAAAACTACTGTCATAGTTATGATGCTGTCACTGAAGTTGAAAGAAGACGCATTTTATTTAAATATATGCATACACTTCCCATGCCAACTTAAATGTAAAAGAACATTTAAAAAAATTCTTGCGAACATTCTGACGTTTTGCTAGTGAAATAGAATCCTATAAAACACAAACATCTGGTTGTTCGTTATCATACCACAAGGCGTTTGTAAAATATAACTATCTTAAATAATATCGTCCAGAATCGTTCAGAATTTAAATAATTTTATTTATTTACGTTGGGTTACAAGGTAGAAATTTTAAGATTTAGTTTCCAAAGCATAGCTCATTAAAAATACAAGAGTTGTTTGTAGCGAAGCCTCAGTTATGCGATGTAAACAATTGTATCAAATGCAGCAGAAGACAATTATTAACATAATGCTCATCTGGTAATGCAATAGGAAATATGAATGCTTGATGTCATAAGCTCTTAGTCGATGTTGCAAAACATTTATTTTAAGAATGTTTATTCAATACATTAAAACAAAAGCATTTTACTATACAAATTTTATTCATGTATAATACACGTTGAAGTGATTACATTGACATACAGATTAATTAACAGTAATGCATTTTACAGTAATATAACATGTATTACTGTTATTAGTAACTAGCATTTAAAGCTAGTTTTCATACCCATTCAATAGATACATGGTTTAAATCCTCTCATATACAGTATGTTTCTAACCAGTCTGGTTTCTGGACGATTGATTTTCGTGACTGTGACAGTAGCATGCATTAAAAATTATACTTGTCATATTCTTAAAAAACGGATAAAAAAATCCCGTTCTGATCAGAAAAGAGCAGACAGGCTCAAAATTGTTACAGGGAGCAATAGGTTTGTACACTTTTGATCACGCTAACTTTTACGTAGGATAGAGCAGAATTTTAAAAAAAATTGAAATTTGTAGATCTTTTTCCAGGCAAAAAAGTCCTTTCTCACTTGAGGTTTTTATTCTTTACGTATCATTCCATTTTACAGTTTCTTTTAGTTATACATTTTCCACTCAACCTAATCTTTCAAAATTTAAAATTTCTTTTATATATATTTCTGTACTTCTTCGTGGATACCTACGTAAATTTCAATTTTGGGTAATAATGGGCCATGAACAACTATTTTTGTTAAATAACAATACGGATTTTGATTAAGGCTCGAAAATAATGATTTAAAATCACTCCATAGCATTCAAACGTTATTTCAAACTGTACTCTCTTTGGTTTTATTTGACAAGTTTCACTCTTGATCGTGAATTCAATCTAAGAATTTTTAATTTATTAACACCGTTTACTGCTACCATTGTATCTGAAATTATTTGCCTTTTATTAAATTTCATTCATTTTTTCGGATTAAAAAATATTACATCATTTTTTCGCGTAGA
Source organism: Stegodyphus mimosarum (assembly GCA_000611955.2). NCBI lineage: Eukaryota > Metazoa > Arthropoda > Arachnida > Araneae > Eresidae > Stegodyphus > Stegodyphus mimosarum. The sequence continues at coordinate 436,315 of KK119181.1, forward strand.
AAATATCGCCAAATCTTTGTTGATCATAATTATGAGTTAGGAATTTAAATACTACAAAATTCCATGAATTTGTCTACTAATGTCTACACTGCTTCATCGCATTTAAGTTATTCGCCGCAACGCAGGTTTAGGCATTTTTGAATCTAAGAATATTTTGACAAGCATATGTGTTACACATATGTGCATATTATGGAGCAGTTATAAAATTCATTTTATATGAGAATGGTATAAACATGTACGCTTAAATTATTCTCCGGTTTTTGAACAGTATTTTCATGATTATCAGTTTTCATGATTATCAGTTAAAAAATGTTAAATGATGTAAAATTTGAAGACACTCGGGAAATTTCAGAAGCTAATAAATTTCAAACTTAGTCTTAAATGCAGTTAAGCAAATAAAAGCATATGTAAAATATAGCCTAAAGTAATTACAATTTTATTTTCGTTGCCTTTTATCAAAGAAGAACATTTTATTACAAAATAGTTGTTAATATTATATCAAAGAATATTTTCATAAATTGTTTTGTGACTGGATTATTTAATAGCATCAAAGCTTTCTCTAAAAAGCCATATTAAAAGACATGATGTAGATGTATTAAGTACAACATAAGAATGCCAACACCGCATAATACTTCACCAACATCCTTCAAGAAGAAATTACAATTATGCGCTTTGTTAATTTGTAATTCATTGCTTATAGGAAAGAATGTAATAATATGCGTTTTGATTTATTCAATTACACTCGAAACCAAGTGCTTTCTATTAGTTCGTTAGCTGCTGCGTTTCTTCTACAATTATTCTCTTGGCTCATATCCACGTTGAGCTTTACAAGCAAACAAAAATAAATAAGTTATAAAAAGTATTAGCTACATGAATTCTCCGTGTACGACCTTTGAAGAGCTAGCTTTCTTCTAGAAAGGCGCTTCAAACATGTTAGGAAACGAGGGAGGGAAAGAATTGTTGGGTAGCATTGGAAATCCTTGCGGTCGGCCGTAAAAAAGGTATGTTGATCTAAGCCTTAAGTGTGCTTAAGGTTTTGACGCTGTTTCCTCATGGTGCAGTCGCAGACATTGCGCCAAAACGCAGCTGCTACCCAGTACAAGGCTCGAGGGACCATACCCTCGATGCATGTCACCTCATTAGGAGTAAAACCGATATTTTTTTTTCCTTTCAGTAAATTAAGGTATAAAAAGGCTGAAACTGTTTTTAGAATTTATTTATAGTTTGGTTCTTCTTACTCTTGATTAATTTCCAGTTTTTGTATGCATTTTTTCCCACGAACTGTCTTATGAAACAACAATGCATTTAAAATACTATGCCAAAAACATTTGTTACAATTCCCAGGAAAAAATAAAAGGGTTTAAGTCAAAGAAAAACTGATGATGTGGTCTTTTTACCTACGTTCTGTTCGACAATTAATTTTATTTGCAATTTAATGAATTACATTTAATTAAGGGTTACAGAGCCTAATTAATTTTGTTCGTTAAATTCTTTGTTGTAAACTAAATCCGTTTATTTCTTTTCCTCTTTCTTCGTAATTTTGAAGCTATTTTGTTTCTTCCTTTCTTTCTTCTTTTTTCTAGAATCGTCTTTTACACCTGCAGCTCTAAATATCTACTTAATATATTCAAAACATGTGTTAGTACAATTAAATGGACTAGAATTTTAAGGTACTTTTCCCAATAAAATGGAAAACAGTTGTGTTCCCTTATTTCTAAACATCTGTGAATATTTTATTAGACTGTAAGGTTTTCTAAAATATTTGGCATTTATATAGCAAGAACGTTGATATTAAAAAGTTTCCACTTAAAAAATTAGAATGCAAATCACGAAACATTAGAAATCAAATACAGGTGATTGGTGAAAGCGAATCCGGATACCCGGGCGGCTTACCTAGACTTACCTAGACGGGTATTATCCGGATTCCGCAACTGATTAATGCAACACCCCCGGCGCCCCAAAAGGAGCGCATGAGGAGTTTATTAACATGCTACATATGTTGATGAAGACAATAGACTGCACATTTTACATATTGCTACACAGATACTAAATAACTAAAATATAGCTACTAAGTAAATGAAATTTCACAGATAATTACAAATGCTGGAACTGATATTAAATGGTAATGCAGACATTATACAGATACATAGATGATAATTACACTATTATATACTACACAGATATTGAAAACGAATGCTGACGCAGTTTCTAAATACTAGTGCAAGTAGTTACACAAATCCACAGATACTAAATTCACTAGTACGTACTACACAGATACAAGATACTGGTATAGATACTCAGATACTATATTATACTGATAAATAAATACTATATGTATTATTATTTGCTACACAGATATTAAATACTAATGCAGACATAGCTGCTAAATACTAATGCAAGACATTACTCGTATATATAGGTATAGGGATACAGATTCGCTAAGATACGAAAGAACTCAGATATACAAATATGAAATACGCTATTAAACAGATATTAAGTATGAAAACACTAATGCAAGTCTTTACACAAATCCACAGATACTAAATACACTACTCCAAACTACACACTACACAGATGTGTTACGTGGAATTGCTACACAACACTACTCCGTACTACACAGATACTAAATACTGATACAGATACACAGACACTAAAATATATTGATAAACAGATACACAGATACTAAAATATACTGATAAACAGATACTATATACGCTATTATTTACTACCCTGATATTAAATGCGAGTGTAGACACAGATTCTAAATATTAATGCAATTACGCAAGTATACAGATATACAGATACTATATACGAAACAACGGAGTTATAGAGATGCTAATTCCACTGTTCCACTGATACGATAAGATGCTAAAGTACGCAGACAGCTGTTTGAGGAATAAAATGTACATATTTTTGTGAACAAAGTGCTTAGTATATATTTTTGTGAACAAATTGCTTAGTTAGAAACTAATGCTTTGAGTAAAAACAAATACTTGTCGGAATTTCTTAATCCACATCTGCTATGCTTTCTTGCGATTCACATTTTTGACCTTGTAAGTGTTTTTCTTTTATGTTCAATTCTCATCTAAGTAATTACTTTATGATATATCGCAATGCATATTTTTCATACTAGCCCACCTAGGTCTTGCAATTGTTTATTTGTTCGTTTACGTTTTTGTGATTTAAAAGGTGTTATCAATAGCTCGATCGCGATCTAACTTCCCCAGTTGGCATTTTTCAGGTCAGTTCTAAGCTTCTTACGCTCTAACTGTTCTAATTCGTAACCTAATAACTGATAATTGCTTTTATCTTAACTTATTCAAAGGAAAAAAAACTTATGTAGATATATACATACGTACCCTGTTTCCCACTCAGTTAGTTCTTGTTGTAGTTGTAGAGTCAATAGGTATTTTTTTAAAGCAGGAGAGATGAAAAATGAACAACGCCTTCGCCTAGACTCGAACCACCGGCCTCTCGAATACACGCCGAGCGTGCTGACCACCCACGAAGGCATGCGAAGAAGGTGGGAAATAAATACTTTATATATTCACCCTTTTAAAGGGCTACTAGGGATGAGGGGACAAAATCGCCATATCCTGGTGGTAGAGAATCATCATCCATTATCCTTTTCATAGTTTGAGTGCCAGTGTAGATCCATTAGGTATTTTTTAAAGCAGGAGATTTGCAAAATGAGCAACGCCTTCGGCGGGACTCGAACCGCGGGCTTCCTGAATACGCGTCGAGCATACTGACCATTACACCACAAAGGCATGAGCAACGCCTTCGCCGCGACTCGAACCACGGACCTCTCGAATGCGCGCCGAGCGTGTTACTCCACGAAAGCATGAGAAGAAGGCGAGATATATACCTTATATAGTAATTTGGAACAACGTATTTATTCAATTAGGCTTAAATTTCTTAGACCCAAGCACCCTTGTGCATCGCCACTCCCTCGAGTACAGCTTTTGACCTGGAATTTCCGATTAGCGTAAAGAGTGAAAAAAAAATAAGACAGAAGAAAAAAAATGCTTGCAAAGTAAGAAATTTAGATTACCGTCTTAACACCACACAGGGGATTCAGCGGTTAAGTAAATAAAAATAATGCTTGTTATTGTCAAACGATATGTATAAAGTTTTACTCTTGTTGTTACCCAAACACAATAAGAGGCCATAAATTCCGAATTAAGTAAACTGCACAACAAACAGTTATAAATTTATTAAAAAAAAGAATTTAACAAGTGCATTAAAACAAATAGTCTTTAAATGTACACTATAAAATAAATGAAATACGTAAACAAATATGAAAAAGAAATATGAAGATACTACAAAAAAATTATATAAATGTTAATTTTCAAACAAATAAATAATTATTGACAAAATTTAGAACAATGTCGATCTAAATATAATAACGGTCAAAATTTTAACTCCAGTGCGTTTATCGAAATGCTACTTTAGATGAACAAGATTCGATTACATTATCTGGATTACTTCAAAGTTTTCTAAATGGATATGGGTGTCTTCTTCGAGGACGTATCTAAGCATACGGCTCGTACTCCCGTCACACAAGCAAGAACCGCGGTCTCTTTTCCCACCCAGCTGAGCCATTCGCTGGGATTTGAGCACAGGTCGAATTATCAGTGTTCGACGATTATCGAGTTTGACTGTTTATGAGCCTATTAGAAGAACAGAAATTAAGAAAAACTGATTTTTATAAGAAACAACTTCGTAAATTCTTTCAGCTTTGGAATGACTGTTTCAGCTTTGGAATGACTTCTATAAATTGTAAACTAGATAACTTTGGCTTTTATGTAGCGATATAATATTTATATTATATTCTGTAAAGGTTCAATAACTTTCATTCGATGAACAAGGGTTTAATATGTATATATAAAGAAGGCAGGTAGGCCAATAGTACTCTAATCTATTCAAAAGTCTCAACTTTGACATCTACTTACCCTCTAAGAATCTACATACATTTTTAGTAGTAAAGGAGACTTTCCAAATGTATTTTTTAAAACTTCATGAAAAATAAAAATAATTCTTTCAGTCTTTATTTGTAATACGTCTATTTAAAATATGTTAATTTGTTAGGCTAATCAACTTACACAAATGACAATAAACTTACGCGGTTGTAATAAAAACTAATATGCTGAAATTGATTAGAAATGCTAACATAAGGGATAGCAGAAATCAGTTTTTTATTAGTGGTGTTTAAAATTATCATGTAGTTAGCCACGTGACGTACTGAGTGCCCACTTCTACAATGACAATCAAACGGTCGATAGCTCTAGCAGAAAGTTTTTACACGCTAAGCAAGACATAGACAAATTTAAGAGGATAAAGCTACAGAAATTAAGCAAAAACTTAAATGATGAAATTTTTAGTCTTTAAAGAAAAAATTGAGATAGGTTTGTTATAAAGAATTAAAGAAAAGTTACAAAAACGATAGAGAGCAAAAAGTAGAGAGAAACATGCAGATCGAAGAAAGAGGAAAGAAAAAGTTAGGGGGTATATACACACATACCCCTGCCCCCCCCCCAAAAAAAGTCTGAAATACTTTGGATTTCAACGATCGCCAAAAGGGCTCTTTTAAAGCTTAATATGGTTTTTAATAGGGATTACCGCTTAAGATAGCCCAGGTAGAATAACAAGACATTTTATAAAACATTAGATGAATATGTATTTAGAACTAACATGGTAACTTTATGTATCTTCTGCATATTTAAAAAACGCAAAAATAAATAATGCAAATGTATGAAAATATTTAATGTCTTTAATTAGATATTTCATGAATCAAATGCATTTTTATTTAAATCAATCAGATTCAAAATTAAAAATTAATGTTTTTAAGAACTGCATCTATTGCTATTCCGTAGATTAAATTGTTAATTAATAACACAAAGATTAAATGCGGAAGGATAATACACGGTGTTTATAAAGTCCCGGACCCATTTGATGTTTAATAACTCATAAAATAATGAAGATATAAACAAACTTATGGCATTTATTGATAGAATAACTAACATATTTCCCTTTTCAGGTTTGAATAGCTTTACTTTTGTAAATATCGTCTGCGCGTGTGGTTAATTTCAGATAATTTCATTTTCCAGTCTAAATATCTCTACTTTTCTAAATATTGTCTGCTTATTAATTGTATTTTTCTCTCTTTTGTTTTTGGCAACTATGAATCAATTATGGCAACATCCCCCATGAATAGCGTGAGGCACAAAGGGATTCCCCTAAGGTTAATGTGTGGTGTGGACTAATGCACGACCGAGTCATTGGGCCTTTCTTTTTTACAGAAAAGACGGTCGGTCTCTTCAGTCGTACACTTAAACATGTTGGAAAACTTCGTATTACCATAACTAGAAGAGCTTCAGCCACATGTCGTTTTGAAACAAAATGGTGCACCACCTCATTGGGGTACCATCGTTCGTAGTTACTTGAATAACCATTTTACAGGAAGATGGATTGGGCGAAGAGGTTCAATTCCTTGGCCACCCAGATCACTTGATATAACGCCGCTGGATTTTTTCCTTTGGGGATTTGTAAAGGACAACATTTACAGGAGGAGAGTGTCGAACATTGATGACCTAAAAGCCGGAATTACAACCGCAATAGCCTCTGTGGATACCGACATGCTTGCCGGTACCTGGCATGAAATTGAATATCGGCTAATCCGTGCGACGAAGGGGGCACACGCAGAAGTTCATTGACAAGGGTCATGAAACGTTTATTAATTGTAATCTATCTTTATTATTTTATGAGTTATTAAGCATCAAAATGGGTCCGGGACTTTATAAGCACCCTGTATTTTACGTTCGTTCGGATGGTAACAGACCGGAATGAAAAATGAAACAACGCATGGGCTGTGTACTACAAAAAATCGCATTTCGAGACCTTACGTAATGCAATTCTATAAAAATATTAATTTTTTTTAATTACATATGTCATGAATTAAATGCATTTTTATTTAAATCAATCCTATTGTAAAGTAAAAAAATAATATTCTTAAGAACTCACTAATGGCTCTTTTTTTAACTATTCGAGCCTAATATCTTTTAAACTATTAAATTTTCGAAATTATTATTATGTTTCGGCTAAAAATAGAAGCATATGAAAATTATGCTTAAAACCAGTTTATTTCATATATCTTGTGTCGCAAATGTTACATTCCCTCTCCGTTCATTCAAGATACAATTGTTACTATAGGTCTATATTCTGTTGTTTTGTATTTTAAAACTTTTGTGCATAAATTGTGTACTGTACTGCAAGACAGACTTCAAGCGTTTTTCTAATATATTATTTCTTCCCTATTTGAAGCCTTGCTTGTTGCAAAATAAATATCATCAAAATATTTCAAGTTACAAAATAATTTATTAAAATATGTTACTTATGAATTGACGTAATTCGGACACCTCAAAGTTTAACTTAGATGCTTTGGAACAGGATTTTTCTTGTCATATTTTTTGTTTCAGATGAAAATGCATCATAAGATTTATCGCTTGCAATTGGGAATTATTATACGTTTAGCAAAATATATTAACAGTTTCATAATTGAAATGAAATGGCAAGACAATTGAAATTAACTTAAAGTTCTGGTGGAAATTTAAATTTTCAGTTCAAATTCATTTTAAAGGGGCTAAAGATATTTGACATATCCAAAGTACCTATGATATGATTGATGTAATTAAAACGATGGAAACTACATGGAACTGTTCGAAATACACTGAAGTGTAGAATACATTCCATGATAACACGAAGGAATCAGAGATTTATCCTACTGAAAGTCAAACAAGACTAGAAAACATTAATGCTGTAACATTTAAAGTGTTTTAGTAGCCCATTTTTCAAAAAAAGATAACCTTGAAACCATTAGAAAATTCATTGTAATAAATAGATCCCTCTCCGTTCTTCGTAAAAGACGACAAGCGAAAAGGAAATTCTTTTGTCAACAAAAAACAAGGAAAATACGCCTGGCATCCGAAAAATCTATAGTAAGCAAGCATTTATCATATTAGAACAATGCTATGTTTGCAAACAGGTAAGAATTTAACATACTTGAATCTAATTCGCTGAAAACAACCTTGTATTTGGCGTACATTTACTAAAAACACTCAATCGATTTCGAGGGCAATCGATTGAGTGTTTTTAGTAAATGTACGCCAAATACAAGGTTGTTTTCAGCGAATTTGATTGTCACATTGGCGTGTTTCTCTTCTATTGTAATACTTGAATCTGATGGATAAATTATTATGGGGCGAAACCCTAATGAAATTGCGGAAGGCAAAATCTTAATTGCGGGATCTAATTACGCAATGCAAAATCTTAACTACCCTGATAATATGAATTTGTATTTCCTAAAAAAACTCAAATAAAAAATAGAAAGGATAGACTAGAAAATAATGCAAGTAGAACAGAAAATAAGTGAGAGTTCTATGCTGTATTGATATAGTTGCGTTTGTCACCTTTATTAAAAATACATAATTTTTATATTATTCTATTCTGAACCCGTTAAAAGTGTTTTCCAAACTTCCCGGAATGATAATGCAATAATTTAGCACAGGTAATTTAAATAACGAAATAAAACCGCCTACTTTTATTGTATTAGGTTTACTCGCAAAGATGTAATTAAACAGAAGCAAATCAAATGCCGAGAAACACTGGAAATATAATAACGATCTTAAAACAATTATTACGTCTTCGGAATAAACAAATAAATTTTCCTTATTAAAAATTCCACTAAAAATATAAAGTAAATATCTCAAACGTTTTTTCTTTAAATATACACTGCTGGCCACCGTAAATGCAACACCATGAAGGAAGCATGCAAATAACATGAAATTTACAACATGCACTACCGGAGGTGAGATATGCAAATGATTAGAATTTCAGCGCAGACGCTCGGCAATTGTGTTTTTCTTGTGGATATTTCAAAACAAAAGATCAATTATACCTCGTAATAAACAGCGATCATCGTTTGATCAAGTATCGGAGTTCGACAGAGGAATGATAATGGCCTACCGAGAGTGTGGATTATCTTTCAGGGTGTAACGTTTCCGAGCTTTTATGGAAAAATAGCAAGACAGGATTGTCTTCTTAAATTTATTTAAAACTCAACAACAATTTCATTCGTGATTAAATAATGGATGAATAGCGTAAATTGTTACATTGCTATACCTTACAGAAGGGGAAAAACGAGTTTCCCACAGCTTCCTCTGACTACATGTCCATTCAACTCCACTGCTTCGTCTCTTCTCACAAAAAGAACAGCGAGCAGCCGTGAACCAGTCGGTATCATAAAAGCATTAGGGGATAGAGACCCATTAGCCTTCAGGACATCTGCCTTGCGGACCGTTTACACCTGGGCTCTAAAAAATGAGTTTCTTTAAGTTAGTCCGAAAGAGGAAGTCTCTAATAATAACCAGCTGGTTGTTTTCTTAATGATTCATTTGCTGTTACAGTTTGTCACAAGGGAAATTGTTAGTCGTGTTGAAACGAAACCAAACAACTGTAATGCGGATATGTGACCGTTGAATGCAAGAAGGTACGATGGACTGATGTGTTCGATCGCATCCATCTCAGTGCACCACTTCACGTGATGACCGGAACATTGGGCGCATGGCAGTGACGGATCGCTCAGTCACATCACATTCAGGCTGTAACGCATCATCCAGTGACTGCGCTACCATTCGACGCCGATTATAGCAGAGTGGTTTGTCCGCAAGACGTCCATTGCTTCGTCTACCCTTGACACAGAGCTACAGACGTCTGCGCCGCCAGTGGTGCGATGAAAGAAGGATGTGGACAGCAGAATGGAATAAAATTGTCTTTACTGACGGGCCACGCTTCTGTCTACAACACTACCATGGTCGCATTCGAGTCTGGAGACACCGTGGAGAGAGGATGCTGAAGAGATGCGTTATGCACCGCCACATTGGTCCTGCACTGGGTATTATGTTATAGGGCGGTATTGGATATCACTCTCGCAGTCTAGTACGCATTGCCGGTACTTTAAACAGCCAACTCTAGATCTCCGAGGTGTTGGAGCCAGTTGTCTCTTTATACCTTCAGGGCTTGCCCGCAGCCATATTTCAAGAGGATAATGCGCGCCCACACGTGGCACGCATTGTCCAAGGATTCTTCGTGAATCGCCAGATTCAGTTGTTTCCCTGGCCGGCTCGCTGTCCGGATCTTTCGCCGATAGAAAACATGTGGTCCATGGTTGCTGAACGATTGACCTAGATTACATCCCAAGCTGCCATACCAGATCAACTTTGGTAACGTGTGGAAACTGCTTGGTCTGCTGTACCCCAAGAACACATCCAAAGTCTCTTTGAATGAATGCCAAGGCGTGTGGCAGCAGTGATCTTCAACAATGGCGGCTACTCTGGCTACTGATTCTGGAAGGAATTACACTTCACAGAAGTCTATAAATTTAATCATTTGATACTTGGTCAACATGTTGTCTACTAAATATATTTTGTTGTGATATCTCTTGCTTTTCTTGGTGTTGCAGTTTGGGTAGCCAGCAGTATAGAAAGCACACCGATGCAGCTGAAAATTTGGTTTCTTACCTATATGTCTAAATTGTAATGACTCCTGATTAGCAATTTAATTAGCTGAAATATTTTCCATTAAAATTTCTTATTAAAACCGCTTAAGATCATGCATTTGTAGAATTACGTATTATATACCGACATATAATGTCGGGATTCTCTAGATGTAATTGCCATTAATTATTGGAAGACCTAGTGCAAGGCATGTGAAATTGTAGATAATTAAATTAGGATTCCAGGTCAATCAAATATGGAGTTGCTTGTGATTCAAGTTTTCAATATTTAAATACATCATACAAAGTATAATGAATGCTTAACTCTTTTGTGCTGTAGTTCGATTCATTTAATTTCACAAACTGAAACATTCGAGTCTTGTTATACCTGCTAGATGCACAAATAACTTAGCGGCATAAATTGAATGAAAATAATGTGTTATTATTCTCACAAGAATGTCTAATGCTAAACAAATTGTTAAGGAAATAAAATCATTGTTTATTGAGAGTTAAATTAAAACTACGAACACAAATTTACCAATCAGCTTGACCTGGTTTCGATACAAGCTGTTTTTTACAATTTCTATCAGTTCAGCTATTTTAAGCGGTTATCTTACATTTTAGGGTTCCCCTTGGATTACCGCCAAGTTGTTGTTTCATTTATCGCCAAATTGTTGTTTCATTTTTTGGTAACCTGAGTAGTTGAAAGTTATGGAAACCCTATTATGACGTGCTGGTTGCGCGATTGCGGTGAATTTGAGTGATGGGAAAATATTTCTAAGGGCTTATTTCTGCGTTTGATATCAGTTAGGAAGTACGTTGCTTATTTTTGTGCTGTATACCGTAAAATGGCTCTTTGTGATGAGATTAATGTGAAGTTTCTGCACGACTTGGAACGAAAGGAAAAAACGGCATCAATTGACTGGTATATAAATGAAGGTTTGCTTAGTAGTCATTATAAATGTCCTATTTGTACGAAGCAAATGTCTATGGTCGAGAGTGAAGATCGTTCAGATGGCTTTGAATGGGTTTGGCGCAAGAAAGGTTCATGCAAGAAATGCTACCGATAGTACGGCAGGCACTACGAAGGATATTTTTGACTTTTATTTTTGTGAATTTATGTGGTGACGGCAGTATGCATATTCTAGTTCAGATCATTTTGGAAAGTTTTTGGATGCTGTTAAGGAGTTTTGTATGCCACAGACTGAAGACACAGAAATTTCTAAATATGGTAAGTCGATATTTCCCTTTTGTAGCGCGTCTATGCGATAACATGTATTTCCTTTTTTATGTTATTTCATACTGTGATTTAAAATGCTGTTTATTGGAGTTCAATTGACTACAAATTTTGTTCACTTTTGCTGATGAGTAACTTTCTTTTAATATTATATGACGTCATCATTCTAAATGGGCGGCTGGCCAAACTTCGTGGACTTCTGTTCGTAATTTTTCTCAACTGTTGCGTAAAACCTGCTTGCTACACTAATCTACATAAATTTTGGAATGACTGACCATCATGGCAAAACTGACAGATAGGAAATAATTAAATTAAGTAGCATTTCGTAAGTAAAACTTAAATATAAATGCCCAATCTGATAACCAGTCGAATTCCTAATTTGACTTTAGCTTTGCTGGTTCTAGCATGTTATATACACATAATTAATCTGATAAAGTTTCTACATACATTAATACAAAATTCTTTATTTATATTAAAGAAGAGTTAACAATATTTCAAATAATTTTTTCTAATTTTTGAAGAAAAGTAAATGTCTTAATCCGTTCAGCTTCACCTGAAGTATATATATATATATATATATATATATATATATATATATATATATATGTATATGTATATTTATTGCATTTTTTCTTCAAGTGGTAGAGAATTATCTAAGATCTTTATGGAAATGAGAGACAAAGATTGAATAAATAATATTACTTTCATGTTAATCCTTTTCCTCAGTTTGGCAGAAAAGTTATCCAATTACGTTAAATATATGTCTGTTAATGCAATTAGAAGTATCCTTAATTTAAACACGATGCCTAGAATGAAAGATTAAAATAATAACTACCTCAATAGTCTATTCAATAGAATATTTGTTAGATGTTTGTTAGTGAATGTAGATTTTTAAACGCGAGTACCTTAATATAGGTGCTTAACAGTACATCTGTCGACGCTGCTAAAGATGGCTAAATTTCATTACAAATTACACAGAAATCTTCTTCTAATTTTACACGAAATAATTATGAAATGTTTTTTACGAGGAGAATTAAAATTATTATTTCAAAAGAGTAAAGGAACCATTATGAAGATGAATTTTTAGCATAAATTTAAAGTATTAATTTGAATTACATTATGTGTAATAATTCTTGATAATAAGATTTATTTTTCAATTGATGAAACCTGAATGGAATTTTAGTTTCCATATTTTATATCATAAAAGTATATATGACTCAAAATTGCACCTTTCTTACAGTAGGAGTGTAAAATAAGAAATATTAATATTTTAATAAAAAAATCGGAAACATTGTTCTGAATTTTTTATTTTTTTCCCTGTTTTGTACTTTTAAAGTTTTAACCATGTAAATAAACTCAATTTATTTAATTTATAAAAAGCATTAAAATCAATGATTGCTCTTTTAAATTTTATAAGTTGAGAGTTATGAGATTGCTATTGTGCTATTGCTGTCATGCTTGCTTCCAAAACAATTTCTATTATAGATTAAGTTACTATAGACATTATTTCTTAGAATGTAATTATGATTACTTCACTCGTACTTGCGTAGCAGTTTTATAGTTTAGACAAATTAGAAAATATTTTATGTTTGCCATTCTTTGTTTTCAATGATATTGCATGATTTATTTTATTGAGGTTTTAAAATATAGCACAGACATCTGGCACTATGTGTTGCAAGAAAATCAGAATGTGCTAAGTGCATTGCTAGTGGGAAAATGTCTGGTTCTGAATTCTGCAAAACTATTACTTCATTTGATTCTTTAAAATCATCATAACTAAATAATAACTGAATTATAATCCTTATAAGAACCGTTCGTATGAAATCACTCTTAGAGCTCTGCTCATAACTAGCAGAAAGCAGAGCGCTAAAAGTTTTGATTATGTAAATGGCACGCTGATGTATGAATACACTTCAGTAGCTCTACATTATGAATATACCTGGTGTCTGGTTAATAAGAAGCTTGAATGTGATTACATCCAAATGATTACTCTACGGAAGGTGTACATTTTAGAGCGTCATATCTAAATCTTCACAGTTTTGATGCTGTTACAAATCTCGTTTGCTGAACAAAGGTCAGCACAAGCCCACAGCATTCATCGTGGCAAGGAGTCAAATGCGCATGTCATTGGCAAGAGCCTTGAGCACCATATAGGTCATAGCCCGACTTAGTCAGTAATACCTCGATTTTGAGAGAGAACTAACTATCCGCAGAGACATGTTTGAGTGTGTCACACCCCACTTTTCCTATCACCAGCCTCTCCAGAGTCTTTCGGTTAGCCGCATATTTACAGTGCCCCATGTCTCATAGACACTATACATTTACAAACATCTATGCCTTCTCAAGGATTCGAACCCGACCCCTTCGGTATAGCAGTCAGCATTGCTAACCACTGCCCTAGGTGGGTGGGAAATTGCGGTTGTATCAACATTTAAAATTTCAATGTGCAAACGCACAAATGTTGATACAACATTCAAAGCTAGACAAGACCTGCCAACGGTCAAGTGGTAAAGACATTGAGCAATGGTAGTTCAGTCCAGGTTTCGAATTCCCGCGAATGGGCTGCTGCACGGACGTTAAGTCCTATAGAAAGGCATCCGTCAGGAAGATGTCTTTTAAATGCTTTACCACAATTAGATAAATCAAATAAAACCATCAAGTCTAGACAAATGCCACTTTCACAAGTACATTTACAATAGAATCCACTTTTACAAAATATCTATTTTACACTGATGCCCACGTCATTGAATATACATAATCATATTAATCATAGGTTTTAACAATCACATTTAATTTTTTATACTGAAGCTACTAAAATACATATAAAAATTCTGCACTAGTGTAATAAACATATATAACATATGTTTATTACACTGGCGCATTTTATCGGCGCTTATGTTTAGACACTGAGGATACACGTCTACGTAAAAGTCTGTTTCATATTGTTATGTATATATTGTTGTATATACATAAGCATTTACATTGATATTTTACGTCAATATTTAAACATTTTACACTAATTTTACGCTGGCACGAGCACAAAGTCTACACTGATGCCATACATAAGCAAACGTTGTCCTGGTTCATTTTTGTGCACATTAGGTTTAGACATCGAGGATACACTGATACACATAAATATTTTCCACTGATGTTTAAACATTTTACAGATTTTACTACATGCAAGTTTTACGTTGATGAGTGTATTTGAATATAAATTAACCGGGAGCATTTCATGTGCAAGTGTAGCTTTCCAAACTGAGGATACACTTGTAAAATTGATGAAAACATCCATTTTACATTTGTAAATTGGATTTTTGTAAACATATAAATTTTGCACTGATGTTTTACACATATTTAAAGATTTCATACTGATTTTATTGCGATACACACACAATATCTACACTGTAGAGCATTTATTAACAAAAATTGCATTGGTTCATTTTACTTGCACTTAAGTTTAAACAATGCGGACACACTGATGATACAAAAATTTTCCACTACAGATTTTACATAAACATTATGCACTAATAATTAAACTTTTTCCACTGATACTGATGTTGCTCTGACACGCATTGAGATTCTACTTTTGTGGTTATACATAGACCTAAAATAACCTAGTGCGTTTTATGAGCACGTATGTTTGAAAACTGAGGATTCTCTGATTACACTGATGAATTTACATAAATACACTGATATTTTTCACTGTTGTTTAAATATTTTACGCTGACTTTGCTGTTACAAAATACTGAATTTACACACTTTACTGAATTTACATAAACTCGTATACTAATATTTTCACTGCTATTTAAATATTTTACACTGACTTGCTGTTACACAAAAAAATTCTACGCTGCAAACATAACTTACTCTAGTGTATTTTAAGTGCATATAGGCTAAATCTTTGGAGGGCGGTGATTACCTACAGTAATCACCTTTTCTATTGAACGTCTTATTCACTCGTGAAAGTGGTTTTCAAGACCGACCGTTTCTAAAGTTCTCTTTTAGTCACTAGATGGAAATCAAGAAACATAAGCCAGTAGTTGATGAAGCAATTCGTCTTCAAGAAAATAAGCATCAACCGTCGAAGACTACATCACGAAACGAAAGGCCTGTAAAAACAGTGTGGGAATGCAGCTGCACATGCAAAGTTGCACTCTGATTTGGAAAAGAAAAACTGTTTCCACGAGTACCATAGAGACTGATTTGTAGGGATGTGATCTGAGAGCGGTGGTTACTGACACTAACACCATATGTGGTTGTTTGTTTCATGCGTCTGGGGCAAAATATGTGCAATTGTCGCAAATAATTTCATTCTAACACCTGATATAGCAAATAAAACAAGAGTTTTGCTGAAAACGTTAATTGCCTTGTTGGGTTCCACTCCTTTATTTCGCAGTTCAATGTAAGAAACCCCTTACACTGATAAACGAATAATCGCTTGAGTGTGTGAACAGAGACGTAAGACTCAAGAAGGGTTAACTACCCTTTGTTTCCCAAAATAAGGATGAACGCAGTCTGCTCCTATCTCAAAGCGTACAGCAGAGCCTCCACTTGGGCTTGAGCATAAATTAATAAGAAGTAAACTTAACTAATGCTTAACTAAAAGCTATAGGTGAAACTATCAAGATTCTAAGTAGTTGTTTCCTAAATTTCAATTAAGTCGGGGAAGCTATCAAGGGCCTAAAGTACGGCCGAGGGTAGTAATATCTTAGAGAGAGACGTTGCCAAAGGCAAACGCGCGCTAGTCAGTACCTCTGGCTCTCTAACGAAGTCAGTGAAGCATCGACTTAAATACTACTCTTATTCTTTTGCATTAAAAGAGTTTCTGAAAATACATTCCGGTAGGAATTGTAAGGTGAAGCTAGAAGAGATAGGATAGGTGCATAAACTTAAAATAACTATTTTAAATTAGGATAAACCTTAAAGCCTTTTCCTGCCCCTCAAAAGTTAAGACATTGAGGATACACTGATACGGAAACTCCTGTTTCACACTGATGTATAGATTATTGTGCATGTATAAGCATTTTACATGCAAATTTTACACTGATATTTAAACAATGCGCTGATTTTATCTGTTACGCATATAAATTCTACACCGATGCTTATATATAAACAGAAATTACTCTGACACATTGTATGTGCACCTTGGTTTAAACACCGAGAATGAACTGTTAAAACAACGTTCGTTTTACTCCCGCATACGCGGTTTCCCGTACATATATATGTGTATATATTTATATATACATATAAATTACCGTGGTGACTTTTACATACAAAGTTGCTACGAATAGTGGCTGCCAATTAGTTACTTCAGTGTGCTCGTGTGCAGAGTTCCATGATACACATACTAAATTGAGCATGCCGCACAAGGGCACTAGCAAGATGCAACGAGACACCCAAGCGCAAGACAGTAAGTACTGAAGACTGGGCAAGACGGAGTAGTGCACTAGGTGACATGACAAAGGTCCTGCCGCAGAGCCTGTAATTTTTCCATTATGAGACTAAATTTACTGAGTAGAGCAAGCAGCTTCATGCATCGTTAACCGGCAGCTGCATGTGCCACACCTCTGTAAGTGGACATGTGCTATGTAATGGTATGGAGTACGAACCTCACCGCACACACATATGTTAGATGAGACAAATCCTCTTTAATAGAAAGAAATATGCTGGGAAGGGGCCTTGGACCGTTACAAATCTTGTAAAAATGGTGCCGAGATAGTCGATTAGTGGAAAGTTGTGGAAAATACATGGGCTCTTCTAACTTGAGGAGTGGATCCCATTCCTCTTGCCATTGTTCTAATGCTTTCTTCCAGATCTTCGTTTTGAGATGAGATCTAGGTAGCACAATGGATACTGGCTAAGCAGTAATGTTTCTTGCTGCATCATTGCGAGGTGATCGGCTTCTTCGTTTCTCTAATATCCAGCATGGGTCTTTAACTAGAATATATAAATATTCTTTCGACTCTCGCTATCTGTGTCCAAACCGTCGATATCAGCTATCAGTGTAGAGAGATGATAGGGATCGCGGATTGCATAAACGCAAAAAGCCTGTCTGTAAAGATGCGATATATGTGCCCATCAAAATGTTCTGTTGCTCCAATGGCTTGTCCGATTGCTGCCACTTCAGCATGAAATACCGTATTCCCTGATCCTAAATGCCCTTTCCATGCCTGTATAACTCCATTATTACACTCTAGTACAGTTCTGTATCCAGGCCTTCCATTGGTTTGTAACTGTCTGTATATACGCAGACTGCATTTTCCGAAAAACATGTTGCTCTTGAGCATAATTCTGCAGGCTTGGATACCTGCTCCATGTTGCGCTGAATGGATATTAATATATATTATTATATTGAAGGTCTCGGTACGTTGCCTGTCTTTTAAGCAATTTTATTTCTGACTCCATGACTGCCTCTAAGCCTGGAGAGGTTGTAGACCTGCTAGGACCGTAGTAGCTGCACTGCTAAGGGCTTTGGTAATGGCTAAGGCAAAAAGGCGTTGCGCACTACTTACCTAAATTAACAGTAGAACTCAAATTTAAAATGTAAACTAATAGTCAAGGACTGCCCAGTTAAAGTTAAATCTAAGCTGACTCAAAACTTTGAGTAACATATAAAATTTAAATGTCTGCAGCAATAACGCAAGGCCAAATAATTAATTACAAATTTATCAGAGTTGGCAGAAACTACGTAAAATGATCACGAGGAGCAAAAACACGTTTTGTCTTACAATACGAAACCACAGCTTAAATACTGTCTAACTCAATTTACATTCTGATGAAGAAATAAATAACTGGTTAGTTTAAATACACTCATGTCCATAAATTAAGGATAATGGAAAATCAGGCAAAGAAAGAGCTAGAAGCAAAACAAATTTGACTTATTTGTAAAGCTTATTTATTAAACAAAAGGTAAAGAGTAAACAAAGATGCTATATAATTGATATTATTAAAAAAAATTAGCGATTTTTTCTCCCTGGAGCAAATTACAAAAAAAAACTATTTACAAAAAAAACAATATTACATGGTTGGTATGATCGTTAATACATTGTATGTCTCCCAGACGATGCAATACAGTCCGTACAACGCCTAGGCATGCTGAGTATCAAATTATCGATCTGATCTTAGGGGATATTACACCACTCAAAAAGCAATGCTCTCCGAAGTTCCGGTAGACATGTAGGAGGAGGTTGACGGGCAGCAACTCGTCGGCCAAGCATGTCCCACACGTGCTCTACTGGATTCAAGTCCGGTGAGAATGCTGGCCAGTCCATACGGGGGATATCCTCCGATTGAAGGCATTCGCTTACGATGTTTGCACGTTGAGGACGGGCGTTGTCATCCATAAACACAAATTGTGCGCCCATGGCGCCCCGAAACAAACGTACATGTTGTTCCAGAATAACGTCCCGATAGATTTGGCTTGTCATGGTTCCAATTTAAACCTGCAGTTCGGTTCTGGAACCCAGAATAATTCCACCCCAAACGAGCACTCCTGCACCACCGTAACGGTGTCGTTCAACGATGTTTTCTTGGTGGTAACGGGTACCTGGAGCTCTCCATATGAAAGTCCGGCGAGAATCAGACTGCAAGCTAAACCTGGACTCGTCGGAAAACATCACACAAGCTTACTGTTGCGGTGTCCACAATGCATGCTCTCTACTCCAGGCTAACCGCAGGCGACAGTGAGTTGCAGTAAGTGGAACGCATCTGACAGGCCTACGAGCATATAGATCAATCTTCCCTAAGCGTCTGTACACGGTCTGCCTTGAAATTGTTGTGCCAGTGGCTGACGAGAGCTGACGAGACAGGTCTGAAGCTGTGCTCCGCCTGTTTCTTTTGGCAGTAACTGCCAAATACCGGTCCTCATTCAGCATTGTAACTCTGGGGTGACCTGTGCTGTAATGTCTACTCATATTACCATCATCTTGGAATCGTTGCCAAAGCCTGAAGATGACACTCTGTGCAATTCCAAGTTCGTCTGATACTTCCAGTAGGGTACGCCCACGTTCCAGACGTCTGATACTTCCAGTTGGGTACGCCCACGTTCCAGACGGCCGATAATTCTACCACTTAAAAAATCATCCAAATGCGTCCTTTGTGTCATAACTATTCGGTTATTGCATTGAAATGCTTATAAAGCGCCTGCGAACAATTTTACTTCTTTGCCTGTATTCCTTATATATCACTCTCTTACACTCTCGTCATTGTGACGTACCATCGGTGTCATCTGGTTACTTCCTGAAATTTGCATATGATTCTTGAAGATGTGTGTAGTGATTTTACAGGTGATATATTTATTTCAGAGTTAGATTAGCGTGTGACTCCGAATTATCCTTAATTTATGGACATGAGTGTAATTAATCTTACAAATACGTTTAAAAGAAAACAACATTTTTGGGACATGATATGTTTAATTACGTAATTTTAAATATTCTACAAACATTATTCATTACTGCCTTGCTAGAAAACATACGTTATTCAGTTTTAGAAGAATAAGATTTAAAATTTAATTGCAATATTTTGACATGAATTTGAAGTAAAATAAAATTATGGGTTTTTAGGTATGGATGTGTTGCATGAAATGTTAATTTCTTTATTTTATTCAGAACAAAGCATTTTGAGTACTAATTTTTGAAAATTTATTCCTAAATTTGGAAACGCAGTTGTATAGGTACAAGTATATTTATAAGGTGATAAATTTTCATGAAGGTATTTTAACTTACGATCTACAAAATTACGAATATATGGTAAATATTTTAAATTAGTGCGTAATTCACCATGGTTTCATGTGAGTAGTACTGACAGAAGGTTCGATTAAGTTTATTGCCCACAGTGAGTTTCTTTATGAGAAAATAAAATTTCTTGTCGCCATAATTCTTCGCAAAATGTAACTCTTCTCGATAAATCTCATGAAAAGTATGTTTATATTTTAGCCTAAGAGTCTAGAACGTAACTCCAATACAGTTCAGCTAAAAATAACTTATTAAAGCATTGCAAATTATGAGAGATAATTAATCAAAAAATATTAATCACATCTGTGGCAACAAGGGTCCAGCAAGAAAGAAAGAAACTGAAGTAGCTGAAGAAAACAGACTATATCTTCTCACACGGAAATCAATAGAGTCGTTAAATAGAGAGACGTCCGGCTTTATTCAAAATCTTCGCCAATTTACGATTACTGGCGCGTGTCCTTTCTAGTTTTGTTACAGAGAAATTATATTCTCCAGTCGACATTTTTCCTTTTGAAACAAAACTTGTGATTTTATAAGTCTGATGTTTTTCATTTTGGGAAATTTATAAAGTAATATGAATACTTTAGATGGATTTTGCATTTTATTAAGTGCTCCTGAATCTTTGTCATGTTTATTCATAAACGAAAATATTAAAATTATCTGTGAAAAAAATTTTATACGCAATTTTCCCGAGAATCTCTCAAGAAATGAGAAATTAGAAAATTAAATGTTTTGCTCCAGGTGTTTCGACAAAAGTGTTTTCGGATAGAAATGTGACACAAAAATCATAAAATAAAATCTGTAGTGACGCGGATTTCATTTTTATGAGTGGAGTGAATTGCATTTTTATGAACGATAAGCCTTGGTGCCAATAGATATTCTGCTTATCATTGAATATTTTTCTGTTACGTTTCTTTCGAATCTAGCATGAAGAATGATTTTTTTTGTTGTTTTCGCTATGTGTAACATCAGCCAGGTTCTGTTAGAAGACTGCCTATGAATGCATCATCACTTTCTTTACATAGATTGTCCTAGCTTGCTCTGCTATAATCTAATTAATTTTGATTTGTAGATTCTGTAGCACTGATCTAAAATTATAAATTATTACAAAGACTTTAGTTAATGGTGCATATAATTTTATAACTATGCTATTTAAAATTCTTTTTGATGCAATTAAAGATAATAAAGACCAGAATAATGTGTTAACTTTAAAAACTAATTTTATTTATATTTTGCCCATCTAGTTTTAAGTTTTATTTGCGGTTAAAAGGAAAAACATGGTTCGGAAATGATATATCTGGTTGTAAAGAAAGTTTTCTGCTCAAAAAAAAAAAAAAAAACTCAAACACGTTCTTAATAAAGTTAGAAAAAAACCGTGAAAGTAGTACATTTAGTTCGGGTAGTAATCACCATCGAAATCTATAATTTTCTGCCAATGCTTTGGTAGTTTTTCAAAGCCCAGAAACTGGTTGCTCACGAGTCCAAAACAGATCAAGCTCGTTTCGGACGTCCAGTGCAGAATTGAAGATAGCACCAGCAAGATGTAGCTGCAGGTGTTAAAAAAGGTAGAAGTCCGAAGAAGCGACGTAAGGGCTTACGGTGGGTGTGGCAAAAGATCCCATTTGAGTCTGTACAGGGTCCAGCTAGTGAATGCAGACACATGTGGTCTTGCATTACCTTGATGGAACATCACCGTTTTTCGCCGGAACTGAGTTCGACGTTTTTCTTTGATAGCAGTGTCAACACAGACAAGCATCTCGCTGTACACTTTACTGTCGAGGGTTTTACCTTTCTCCAGATATTCTTTGTGGATAATACCACGGCAGTCTCAGTATATAGAACGCATAATCTTTTTGTTAGTCGAATTGCACTTTGCGAGTCTGCCGACTGGTCATCGGGTACCATCCAAGTTAATTTTCGGCCTGTGTTGTTGAAGTAAATCCACTTTTCATCACAAGTGACGATCCGGTCCGGAAATTTGTCCTTGCATTGATATTCGAGAGGATTAGCGCAGGCTCGAACACGTCTGTGATTATCTGCTTGAGTTAACTCTTGCGACACCCAGCGATTGAACTTGCACGTCAAGCTTAATGAGATGCATAGCGCAACTGATAAACACGGCACTAACGTCTAACTCCTTAGCGAACTCTCGAGTAGTTGCGTAGTGATTACCTTCAACAAGTTCTCGCAGGCGGACATCATTAACATCAGTAGGCTGGCCAGTGCGCTTTGCTTCTTGAATGTCCTAATCCCTGCGTTTGAACTTTCTGTACTAAACCTTCACAGTGACATATGATGCAACATTAGTACCCAAAGCTGTACACATGATTTGATGACATCCTGTAGCTGACCTTTCGCAAAAGAAAAGTAAATGATGGTTCTAATCTGGAAGCGTGATAGTTCCATTTCAAACACCTTGTAATTAATGATAAGGACATTATTTTTAAATTTCACAACATAGTGTTCTAAAGCAAGTCTCTTTCTTTCAAATTCCAAAAGTCGTGTGGCAAAATATGATTAAATATCCCAACTCGAAGTGTTTGCGCAGATAAGTGTTTATAATTAATTTGTTTGGGATATTTTGGTGGCCGGAAACTTTCGTTAAAATCCGATATTTTACTTTTACTTCATTTTTTCTTATTATTTATTACTAATTACTTATTATTTATTATTACTAATGTATCTCAAATATATGAACAAATTTCACAAAGTAAACAAAATTTCCTTAGCTCAATAAAAATTAATTTAATTTGCTTTTGTGCCAATTACTGAAATATTTTTTAAATATATTTTATAAATATAAGAGTAAGAAGTGGAAACAGTTTTCTAGTGACCTAAATCTAATCAGCATATTTCTTGAAATTAAAGAATTTATCGCTTTTTACAAATTAGAGATATCTACAAAGCTGACTCGTTTCTGACCAAAATGGCTTAATGTATGATTATGCATCTTTAAGCAAATATGAAGTTATTAATTATCTACAAGTAATATGCCTTTACGTTTTAATGTCTGTTATGTTGCAAACAGTTTTGAAAATTTTATAATTAATTTGCTGCTTGCTGTTTAACTTTAAAATCAACAATGCGCTTGTGTTTATTTGTATGTTTTTGTAAAATAACGCTACTGTAATATTTTGAAGTTTAAATAAATGAAATGATCTTATTTCCTTCTATATTTGTTTTCTCCGATGGCAGTTCGTTTGGTGTTAACAATACATTTAAATATATTTATTTGCATGTACTGTATCCTCTGCACCCGAATTTGTTTTTGCGTAGTAAGTATGTTTTATTCTAAATTTAGGCTGGTATTGTTTAATTAATTATTTCAGATACAAATTACTTAAGACAATTATTAAGTAGGACTGCAGTTTTAATTCTTGTCAATTAATTTGTTTCCCTAAAATTAATGAAACTAATATCTTAATCTTACAGCTTAACTTGACATTATCATAAATCATTACTAATACGGAATTTCTAGGAAAGGACTGAGTGTTTTAGGAGCTTGAAAATTTTATTCTTAGGGCAGCTAATTTTGGTATTATTTACATTTAAGTACATTTTCATTTGATTATCAATGGATTTCATAGTCACACTTTATGTTCATTTATAAAGCTTCTTAGATGACCGAAAGCCAGAGAAAAAGGACTCCTGGGCAAGAGTCTTATTTCGATGCCTGGCGATTAAAACAAATCATACCTTCGTAAGCATTTCAAGATTCAAATAGTTTGAAATTTGAGAAATGAAGAAATTGATCAGAATAAAAGGCAGAGACTGGTTAGAAAAGAAATGAGAGGAGCTTCGCCATTGGCTACGAATAGCGCACATTGGAGTATCAGGCATTATAAACGGTGTATTAGGGAAAGTCTTGGTAATGATAAAAATTGTAAGAAATGCCTAAACTTGAGAACAGGGGATGAAGATAAAGTGAGAAATTAAAACTTTGCAAAGGAAACTTATGGGAGACGAAAAGGTTAATCACTAATTTCCGTTATTAACGCCATCTGACTTGGCGAAAATTTGAAGGAAGACGTGTAATTTTTCGAAACATTGTGAGATATTCTTTTTGAGTATACTGATGACAAAATTTTGTTCATTGCAACAGAAAAGATTTCAAAACACACAGCAGAAGTCCCTTTGGGCGTATGTAAAATCCGGAAGCTTTCAGATTTTTTTATGAGTTTTTTTATTTCCGACCTTCACCGTATAAAGTCGAGTACCCAAATGATTAGCAATTGCAGCAGCTTGCTACTACTAAGCTGCTCGCAGGCTCTCATTCTCCACTCGCTACACACTGAAAAGATTCTTTCATCGGAAAAAGAGTTATCAGCCAGTTAGCGTTTAAATAAAAATGTTGATCTTGTGTGAAGAAAAACTGAATTCTTTTCATTTTCGTCCTCCCTATTTCAACGACCATTCTCTTGAGTCTTAAGGAAATGGTTTATACCCTTAACCCCTTGAAACTGGAAACTATTGATTCCTCACTCTGTTTTTGGGTTTTGTAAGCTACTATAGAAACCTGCGGTTTGCAGCTGCGTTGATTTCATGCATCTACTAGGTGGACTGAGCAAGGACGTAGCCGTTTCCTCTACTTCGTGATGACTAAAGCTACAGAACACTTGTAACGGACGTTGTGCATGCCTAAAGATAAATATTTAGATTTTTGAGACGAAGCCTTCATTTCATCTAATAGCTCGTAGACAAATGTGTATTATACTGTCTTCTGTACCGGTCGATTCGCCGAAACCTGCCATCATTTACTGCTAGTTCCAGCCCAGGCATAATCGCGAAGTACCTCTTGTAACGTAAGAGCATCCGAGATGGATGAATAATCAGACCAGCGGTCTTTTAAATATTTATTTTAAAACTTGATAACTTCCGTGAGTAATAAAAGGTAAATCATCAATACCGTACCACCATACATACAGAAACTACCGCTTGATGCGGCTGTGTACAGTCGCGTGGCGCGACTTACAGCATCATCTAAACAAAAGTCTCTCAATAAAAACCCTCATTCTTTCTTTTATGTCAAATTCGGAAGGAAACCGCACAGGGGGCTCCTTACGAGTTTCTTCTTTGGAAATTATTTTCCGGTCATTTAGTGGACACTGGGTGATAGTTCGCACGGAACACACACAAGAGGAGCCTTTAACATTCTTCCGTACTTAATTTACCCGAAGATTGGTTTTTTTGAAAACAGGAAGTCTTCTAATTTAAAACGGACGTTTCCTCACCTGACGATCGTTACAACCCCTTCCCTCCCCGGGGGGGAGGGTTTCAGAATTTAAATATCTCTTACTTAAACATCACTACTAGATACACATAAAATCAGCACTAAATAATGAATTAAACAAAAAAATTTTACATTAGCTGGGTTAAGTACCAAGGATAAAGAAATAGGAACATATATCGAGGCTAGTGTAAAAAGACACATAAACAAATACTAAGAACTAAACTTAATCACACACATACAAAATTGAATTTTTCAGTTTTCTGGAAACATGTATATACAATGTACATTCTTAAATCTAATATCGATTATGCATCTAGAAAGGCTGAAAAGGAAAGCATCACAGATATATGATTATTAGTTTCTGGTAATCTCTCTGCGGAGAACCGAAACTTGGTCTAGAACTACTGCAATTGACTTCAAAATAATTATACATATTTGATCTGGCATTAACGTCAAGAGGAACCACTTCATTATAAGTTTGATTTACATCATTTATGAAATAATTGTAATGGTTCCCTTTAGACATCTCACTATAAGGTTTTATCATAAAGAAGTGGAAGTAATGGATCTTTCTGTTTTCCCTGATAAGTTAAATTACTTCACTGCCTCAATATAAAAATCCAAGGTACTTGCTCGCCTGGATTGTAGACTTGACACACAGGTTGATGCTTGGAAAAAAGGATGCTGTCACAAATTATATAATCACAGCTTAAGATTTTTATACATGCTGATGATCCCGACACTTATATCACTTTTATCGCCATACACTTAGAAACTTTCACAGCGCTTCACTTTCGGACACTGATGATCCAGACACTTACATCACTTTTATCTCAACACACTGCAACTTTCACAGCACATCATTTTCGGACACTGATGATTCCACCAGAGGCTGATGATCTTCGGACTGAATTTTTGGTACCTGACGGTCCACTACTAACACGGATGAAACTTTTTTTACACTT
>KK119181.1:463062-494581 GCA_000611955.2 Stegodyphus mimosarum
ACGGATGAAACTTTTTTTATTTTTTTTTTTTTGGGAACAGCTTTTAACACGAAACTAAAAAAAATGCTGATGATCTTTTGCACAATGACAGTCCCACAACTTGAGCTGTATTCAGGAGACTGGCGATCCTCTTTATCCGGATTGGCGTCCATAGCTTTTCCGTGGATTTCCGATTCACACAACATAAAGATGAGCAGTATTCAGGAGACTGACGTTCCTTTTCATTCGGACTGACATCCGTAATTTTTCCGTGGATTTCCGATCCACAAAGCTTAACGATGAGGTGTATTCAGGAGACTGGTATTCCTTTTTTATCCGGACTAACGTCCTTAACTTTTCCGCGGATTTCTGATTTCACCTGCTGCCACCATTTTTGTATATAGCTGTAACGTAAGAGCATCCGAGAGGGATGAATAATTATGCAAATTGTCCTTTAAATACTTATTTTAAAACTTAATAGATTTATTGATTAATAAAAAGTATATCATCAATACCGTACAGCCATACATACAAAAGCTACGACTTCATGCGGCTCTGAACAGTCGCATGGCGCGACTTACCTACAGCATCATCTAAACGAAAGTCTTTTACTAAAAAAAAAAAAAAAAAAAAAAAATCCATTTACGTTAAATTCGGAAGGTAACAGCACGGGGGGGGGGTCCTTACGAGTAACATCTGTGGAAATTACATTACGGTCATTTAGCGGACACTGGGTGATTGTTCGCACGGAACCCACACAAGGGGTGTCCTTAACACACTTCCGTAGTTAATTTACCTGAATATTAGTTCTTTTGAAAGCAGGAAGTCTTCTACTTTAAAACGGATGTTCCCTCACCTGAGGGTACGACTGCCACATTTAGTTAACCTTTTAGTAATTTCAAACCTCGATAATCCAAGACCTGTAACCTTTCGCGAGTGGTTTGTAGTAATTTTGTTTACGTGTAATTTATATAATTATTAAGTAACTTACAACAGCGAAATTAATTTAACTGATCATTTTATTCTTCATTACCCAAAATTGTGTTAATCAAAGATTAATTGTTATTTAGTACACAGTAACATGCCTTCGTGGTGAGTTTCAAATTGAGGGCAGAGGTTGACTCATTTATGGTAAATTGTTTACTGTTGTCTAACTTACTTTAGTGGATTTAAATTCAGTTCAGAGTTTGGGAAGCGTTCTTTGAATCTTTTTCATATTAACAGAAACAGAAAGTAAGCAGTTTAGTTAAGTTTTATGAAGTTCTTTCAAATCTATCCTTTTTTATATTTTTATATCTTATTGCAGTCACCTAAAACTCTTGGCAGGATTGTAGCCGATTTTTAGGTTTCATTTCTTTAAACATAACGCAATCAATATAAATATTTTACTAGCAATAACGATTACACTACATCTTTAGTACAGCTGTAAGGATTTTAAGTTTTACTAACGTTTATTTTTTCTCAAACCTTTACTATTGCCTCTTATTTCCCCTTTCCAGCCAGAATAAGAGCAAATATATTTAGTGTATGCATAAGGTTGCAAACTTTAAAAGTATTTAAGACATGGCTTTTAGCCAAGAAGGAGGAAAAAGAGAGATTTTCTCGCGGCCTTTAACACGCGTGTGATTTTCGTTGTCTGTCTTTAAGGCCAGAATTTAGTTATTCCAATTATTTGAAATATGTATCGTAGTCTTTGAATTCTGCTCAGTACATACGTAGCATTAAAGGGTTAATCTTCGCGTTACTTGTCTCTGTAAAGCATCTTAGTTCTTATTTAGTTAAGTTAGTTTATTTTCTTATTTTCTACGTTCTAGACCAAAAGTATTGCTCTTTGTATCTCGAAGAGCGGGAGCACCTGTACGCTACGAGAATAAAGGGTAAATTTAACCCTCCTTATCATTGTTTTCTTGTCTCTCCGTGTTCTGACTCAGGACTCCCGTTATGTTTGCAAAATCAACCAGAAGGAACATTAGTCCTGATACAACAATCTTAACTTCACATCATTCTAAAACTCTTATTTGTTTATTCGAGAAAAAATTACAATAAGGTCAGAAATTTTCCTCAAATCATGTATTCAGTTTCAAGAAAAGTACAAGGTTTGTTTATTTGACTGCCCTTCCTGAGATTTCATTTCTAATTAATTCAGAGCAAAATTCAGCCCTATCTGGTAACTGTTAGATCCAGTTCTAGTTAATTTACGTATCCTAGACCAGTTAATTTAAAATTTTTAAATTACGTATCCTAAGTTCTAGTTAATTTACGTATCCTAGTCTACTAGAACTTTAGAAAAGTGTTTAGAGATTATTCCCTGCTCTTCTTACAATTATAAAAAATGGCCATATAATTATAAAAAATAACCAAGAAGGGTTAAAATATTTTATTCACTCAAATACTACAGATGGGCTCTCTCGGGCTTACAGCAAAGCCTCCACTTGGGTTTTAACTTAAGGTAGAAAATAAGGAACTAAACTAATTCTAACTAACTAACTATATTTCAGCCGAAGCTCTAGAAAAATAGCTAACCGAGTTGGCCCGTATTTAAGCCTCACCGGCGAATGTTAACAGGCATGTAAAACTACGGCTGTACTCAGTAAGATAGGCTTAAAGGAAAGACGTGGCCGAAGGCAGAACGCGACCCACTGAGAACTTCTGAGCTCTTCTGTGGAAGTGATTGAATTTCCCATTAAATACTGGTTCTACGTCATTTACGTAAAACGCTATACTGAAATCTCATTCTGGCAGAGAGTTGCAGGCGGAAAACAAGGATTTCAATGAAAGGGTTTCAAAATTAAAAATAACTATTAAAAAATTAAAATAATACCTACAAATTATTTAAAAATTTAAAAAATGAAAGTGTATTAAATTTTGCTAATTTCGCGAACAATGTAAATTCTAATTAAAGAGTTGGAACAAATAGAATAATCTTAAATCTTCTTACCTTGTCTCCTCGCTCTTACATAGATGTTGACGCTGGAAAGGCTGTTTTATTAAATCCAAAAGGCTACTAAAAGTTTACACACATCATTTATTAATCATTTTAACACACACTCATACTCAATAAAGGAGAAACTTAAAGGAAACAACATAGTAATAAATCAAAAAAGAAGTTAGAGTCATAAAAATTTCTGGGTATGCTCAGATGCCTTAAGTTTAAATTGGAAGTACTCCTGTGGGTATCCTGTGGGTATTGTAACACTTCCTCCCACCTTGCATTCTGGTGTAGGAAGGCAACCTCAATAAGTTACAAGTCTCAATAAGTTACAAATTCAGTCTCTGATTTGGTTTTACTATACGTACATACCTAGTTTTACCACGAAACGTTCCAGTCTGTCTTCAACTTCAAGAGGATAAAGTAGGCGGTAGGGTTTAAATAGTTCGCCATTCATCGTTTTTATGCGAGCAACACGAGTATTCTTGTCTTGTCCGGAATAAAGCTAAAGTATTCTGCCCATTGCCTCGTTTGCCGTTGTCACTTCCAATGAGAACAACTTGCCTACTCTAAGGGTGTTTGGGTGTTTGCATTTGGAGTAAGATTTCAGTTGACCCAGGTATTCTATCCCAAATCTTTTCATCAGGTCTTGTTTAAGTTTCTGACGATAACGAAAACGTTTTATTAAATGAATCGAATCGGAAACATCTAATTCAGGTAGAGATCCAGCAGGTATTTCCTGTAAAACTAAAGATGGGGTTAAAGGTTATAAGTCTTTAACATCGTCTGACAGATAAGTCAAGGGATGGCTATTGATTACGTATTCTGCTTCGCACAAAATGGTAGCAAGTTCGTCATAATGTAGTCGAACTTGTCCAAGATTTCTTCTTATGATTCTTTTAGTCATTCCAATTAGTCGCTCCTACATTCGCCCCACCAGGTGGCGGTAGGAGGGATGAAAATCCACCGGATTCGCTTAACTGAAGCCAATTCCTGTACATTTTCTCATTCTATTTGATGGATAATATTACTGGTTCCCACAATATTTTACCATTCTCAGAATAAACATACAAGGGTTTTCCTCTTCTCCATACGAATCTTCGAAATGTTAAACAAAAGGTTTTGATATTCAGTGATTGTACTAACTCTGTGTGTCCCGCTGGAATCACAGCGCATGTGAAGAGGACGAACCAATCTATATCTCCATTTTTTAAGTATAATGGCCCTCCTAAATCAATTCGTAATTTCAAACGCAGCTGCATTATTTAGACGATTTTCTGGCAAAGCGGCAGACATAACCTCAGCGTTGGAAACTTCAAATCTTCTACAATTCTTACAATATCTCAAAACTTCACGAACAGTTTTTCTACATCTTAATATCCAAAAGTTTTCCCTCAGCTGAGCCATTAACGTATGTACTCCGCATGGCTTAATCTTCTGGGATTTCCAAGATAAGCAAATGGACAACTGGATGTTTGCTAGGCAATATTATTGGGCGTTTGAAACTGTTAGTGTCATCTCATTGTATGATACGTGTAGTAACACGGATTAAACCATCTTCATCAAGTTGAGGATATAGATATTTCAAAAAGGGATTATTTACTGAGCCAAAAGCTTCTTGCTGTATTCTTTTTAGTAATATCAGTTTAGCTTGTTCTATTTCCTTGATAGTCAATTCTCTTGGCATTTGCTATCAAACGTTTCATCAAAACAAACCTTCTAACTATCTGCAAGTAGGAAGAAAACCTATTGTGTTACCAGGGTATCACCTTTTCAGTGTTGATCATGGCCATCTTCCTTTTCTCTTGATTTAAACTTTCTTCGTCAGCTACGATTTGAGATTTTGGCCATTACTCTGCTGGACATTTTAACCCTTACTCTGCTGGAAATTTTAACCATTTTGGCCCTTGTAACCATCTTGCTTCAATAAAGTATCTAACACAACTTCCTTTAGACGGAATATCTGCTGGATTACGATTTCTCGGAACATGACTCCAGTCATCAGGGTGAGACAGCTCTCTTATTTCCTGTGTGTTCCTATTGGCGACAAAAGTTGCCCAGTGCTTATCACGTTTGATGCAACTTAAGGCATTGCTAGAATCCGTCCAGTAATGTGTTTCAAGATCTGGTACTGAAACGCATTACTGGTCAAGGTGCTTTTTCTCAAAAATACACTGCTTTTCGTTATAACCATTTGTATTTAAAAGACTAGCGGCGGTAGGAATATCACACTTATTTTCGTTAATTCCGCTTAGATGATCTTTTGAGAGGTTTCCTTTCATTATCAAACGAATTTCTAGCAATCGCAAGTCTTTGTTCCCCTTCAATTCTGATTTCAAAAATTCTATTAGAACAGATAATTTAGTAACTTCCCCTTTATTCTTTTCATTAACTAAAAGAGAACTGATATACCATTCCTATATTTTCAAAATATGCTCTGATAAACAAATTCGACTAGAGGATAGAGCATACCTGCATATTTATCGGATGGAACACCTAAGGTACCTAAGGCTCTTAAATATGGCTCTTAATATCTTATCATAAAGTTTCGCTAAATTACATTTATTTGGCTCAGTACTAAAGTCAACAATTCACGCACATGTACTTCAATTAGTAATTCGTTTTTACCAAAACGCGACATCTTACATTCAATTACCAACGGATAATTATCTGACGTAGGTGGAAAACTTTCCATAAAGTCGCGAGCGCGCGACTTTTCTTTGGTGCTTTGAATAAGATATATAACCTTGTCTTCATTCTATAAACATGGATCATCATGAATTTTCTTAAACAAACTCCAAAACCCAAGCCACACTTTAATTGAACCATCATATTTTTGTAACTAAATTTTAGGTAATTTAAAATTTCTTTTATTTACCACTTCAACAGAATAATCATTACTAGATACGTTATTACACGGTTCATTTCGGAATCGTTCCACTTTCGTTTTCAAAGATATGTATGTATCAGAATAAGAATTTATCTTTTCATATTCTTGATCAAACATATTTTGATCCGTGTTCGGATGTTTTGATAAAAGATTCAAAATATCTCGATCAATACGTTCTAATTTTGTAAATATATCACTTAATAGTGTTAACACTACATAAATTTCTTCTGAATCTATTGGTTTAGTTTTTAGAACTCCATCTAGCCTATTAGCGGCTTTGGTAAAATTTGTTCTGAGTGGCGTTCTCACTTTTAATAATGTATCAATTATTATCTATTTCTCTTCGCTAAAAAGCAGCCTTTTATTAAAAACCGGCGTCCCTGTTCGGGCGCCAGGATTTCACGAACAATCTAAATTCTAATTAAACAGTTGGAATAAATAGAATAATCTTCAATCTTCTTACCTTGTCTCCTCGGTCGTACATAGACGTTGAAGCTGCGAAAGCTGTTTTATTAAATCCAAAAGGCTACAAAAAGTTTACACATATCATTTATGAATCATTTTAACACACACTCAGACTCAGGACAGAAGACACTGAAAGGAAACAACATAGTAATAAATCAAAAAAGAAGTTATTAGAGTCATCAAAATTTCTGGGTACGCGCAGATGCCTCAAGATTAAGTTGGAAGCGCTCCATTCTATACTGTGGGGGTTGAAACAGCTATACCAACAAAGCTTGAAAATGTGAATGTACCTTAGATATTGATTCAAATGTCTAAATTCAATTAACTTTATTTACAGCAGGATTCAATTTAGAATTTTTTACATGCATACGTAAATTCATAGTCTGAAAAACGCATTGTTCAAACTTGTTGAAAATCAACATGTCAGTGCTTGTGCAGGCAGTTGCATGTGTCTCACACCATATGTCCTCTGAGATTAAGAACGCAGATACAACTTTTCTGCGACTGGATCGTTATTCAGCATCACTAATATCACTAATGGGAGCAAATTAGGGACGTCAGTATGGGGCACTGGCAAATCGCATCAGCATGGATCTTTGTATCGAAAGATTAGCAGCAGCAGGAAGATTTAATTCGTTTACCGCGTCATCCTCCTCAATCACTCCTGACCAATTGGCATCCATTCTGCGAACGCCTTCTAAGGAGAAATTGTTACTCATTCTAAGCATAGTGGTCAGTTAACAGCCCTTTAATGACATTCTCTTTTCTCATTTCTATAGAAATAAAGGGTGAATTTAATGCAAGAGTAATTACAGTGACATGTTGTTTAATTGGAATGTTAGGGGCTTTGGATTAGTTATTATTAAATTCTGATAACAAAAGGGTGCATTCTACAACTTTATGTATACATGTCATAATGCAGCATTTCGCAATATTTATAGTTTTCTTTTTTTAGATTACAAATCCGCTTTATTTCCATGCCTGCTCTTTTTTGTACTCACGTTAATTGTAACAAAAATAAAGAGCTTTTAGGTTTTATTAAGCTTTCCTTTTTACAGTTTTTTTCATTTGTGTATGCTTTATTTATATTTATTGCAAACTATTTAAAATTATTTTTAATACTTTTTTTAGCATTTAGCTTTTTTTAGGAATTACAATAATTTTCTTTTCCCATTAAAGACATTTTTATTTTTTTAAGTGAGAAAGCTTTACTAACGGCAAAATATTATATTCGAGTTATTTTATACAGATTAATTTCCAAATATTTTATTGTGGTTTTTAAATATTTTTATTGGCATATTGGTTGGAACTATTTATTAAATAATTAATCTTCCCATTAAATAATTTTACATTTTGCTGCTTAAAAACTGTTTTCCACTTGTGAATTTTTACGTTTGTGTAAAACCAACGACCAGCTAATTAGTTTCTAGAAATGGTTCCACATGTTCAGTAAGAAATGTTAAACAAGTTTAACCGCATTCCTCCCTTTATTCTTTAAAACTCATGCATCCATATATTATTTTAGGAACTCATACATGGAACTGTACTGAAAGTGTCCAGTTAGGACGCAAATACTATATACAGATTTGATTTATAAAAATTTAGAATACAATATTGGCCTGTAGCTTGTTCAGCAGTGGATTATAACCCCTTGATATCATATTATGCCACATCTAAATTTCAAAGTAAATTTTATTTTTCAGAAGTATTCCAAATAGAAAATTGAAATTAGATCCTAAAAATCTAATTTTTATAAACTTAAAACAAAAATGCAGTAGGTATATCAACGTAGTAGTAGCAACGTAGTAGGTATATCATAATTTATAAATATAATTCGGATAATCGTTGAGTGATTTTCAACCTCATTATCGTGGGAAAACAATAAAAGAGTAACCTTAATCGGAAGTAACATATAGTCACAACAAGCTTGTTTGGATTGTTTAAAATTCAGACGCTCTAACACAAAATTTTAAATGATAGAAACATTACACTGCAACACTCAGGATTTTAACGCTGTATTTAGTCATGAATTCAAATCTTCCAAAACCTTAATATTATTATGGATGGTTTGTGTACTTATGAAAACTGAATGAAATATAAAAAAATTAATCTGAAAGCTGTTTCTATTAGATTGATTCTCACAAAAATAATGAAATAAAATAAATATATGACTTCTTGACCACAACACTCAAACAACAAAAACTACAGTTGATCTTAATATCCTCATACAGATATTTATGTTACGCCATTAAATATAAAGATATTAAGAGCAACTGCAATGTTTGGTTTTCGTAGTCAAGGAGCGATATAATTATTTTATTACATAAATTTAGTGCCAATCAAGCTAATAGAAATAGCTTTTAGATCATTTTTAAGTATTTAATTTTAAAGTTTTTCGTTCTGAAATTTACTAAGCATTGTTTTCTGTATTTATTAAACATCAGATTTTTATTAAGCAACTGTAGTTTCACACAGTTTTAATTAAAATTTGGGTAATCGATTTTTGGAAATGCTTAATGTTTTATTTATATTTAACATCTGATTGTAATCATTATAATCATAATCGATTACTCTTGGAAATTCTTAATGTCTTGCTTATATTTAACATCTGATTCAGCAAGCAGTTTTCGGCGCGGCTATTATACTTTATTAGTTAAAAGGGGGTACCATCTATTAATGAGGCGCTAAGTGAGTTCTTTTGCGTACTATTGCACGTAAACGAATTCGGCAGAACGTAGTTTTATGACAGAGATTTGTACCTTAAAATAGCTTTTAAAAACTCCGACAACAACATTAAAGTTCGAGAACTGTAAGCCACTTGAATAGCTGGAATGGTACAGCAGTTATCTAAACACAGGGTGCTGATAAAGTCTCAAAAAAGTTTTCAGAAATACGTTATAATTCCAATTTCTTTGGAGGTGGCTATCATGAGAGGAAAGAATAGCCATTGTTTGTTCTTGTACACATGGATTAACGTATCAACAGGTTCAACAGGACTTCACTCGCAAATTCAGAAAACAAGTGCCTGCCAGAGCAGGTATTAAAACCTTATTAAAGGATTTAAACGTACTGGTAGTGTTAAAGATGAAGACTATTCTGGGAGACCTTCGATAACACCACAAGTTGAACAAAACGTACAAGAAGCGATTAGGCGTACCTCCCAGACGTCTACACGAAGACTCAGCCGGGAACTTGGTATTTCGTATACTAGTGTTTGGAAAACTTTATTAGTTAAACGGGGACATTTAAACAAGGATGCCTATGACATTCAAACTGTACATAAGCTTAAAGCCGAGGACTACGCAGCTCAGCAAGCCATGTGTTAGGATTTGTTGGAAGTTGTCGATAATGAGAACGTAACGGAGAATATTCTCTTTAGCGAAGAAGACACATTCCATCTCAGGGGCCATGCTAATAGGCATAATTGCTGAATGAGGGCTGATAAATAACCAAACGTGCTATACGAATCTCAGTGAGTCACATCTAAAGTTAATGTATGGATTGGAATAAATAAGCTTTGTGGACCTTTCATGATTGCAAAAAGGACCATCACTGGAGAAATTTATCTCGATATGTTGCAACAAAACCTTCAGCCACAGGCAGTATCAGATGGCATTATTGGCACTGTTGACTACCAACAGGACGGGACACCCCCCTAGTTTGCCTTTACTGCCCGTAATTATCTTAATAAAACTTCTCCTGATACGTGGATGCGTCATGGCTTTTAACGGCACAATGACCAGATTTAACTGCCCTAGAATTTTTTGTATGGGTTTTTTTTAAAGTGTACCGAAAGAAGACTTGCAGCATTGAACAATTCAAACAGTAAATTATAGCTGCAGCAGCTGAAATTGCAGCAATAACTTTACATAAGGTGTCCCAGAGTATAGTAGAATGGTGGCAATTGTACCTAGACACTCAGGGGGTACGTTGAATTATGCTGATTCAGTTATTCTATTATGTTGCATTTTCATGTAAATAACTTATATTTAAGAATAAAGCCTGTTTAAGCAAAAAATGTATAGAGACTTTATAAACATCCTGTGTAATAATGCTAAAATTGTAGAAATCCTTTTGTTACTTAAGACAATTTAAATTTCACTCCTTACACATCCCGTAACGTACAAAATTCGAATTCACTTTGCAAATTTCTTTCCCGGTGCATATTTTAGTTTAGTTTGAATTTTCATTTCAATTTTAAAATTATGCCATATATTCATTTCGAAATTTCATGATTTCTTTACGCGAACATTTTCATGTTTGTATTTTTTGCACTCTCATTTCGTTCCTTATCGTCTTGTTTGTGATTACAGCAAGTACGTATCTTTCATTCATGACTATTTTCTTTCTCTAATTTTGGACCCTGATGTGGCAGTAATATTACTGCTCCAACATTAAAAGCAAGGCGTTGTAGTCATAAAAGATAGTAAAAAAATGCTAAAGAATAGTAAAATCTCATAAACCAACTTTTTAATATTAATTATCAGAGCTGTTTATTTGCGTAAAGTATTACGAGGAATTTACTTGTTTAGTAGCTTTTTATATTACAAGAGTGGATTCGTGTGAGCAAATATAAAGCATGTTGTGCATCTAAAACCTTTGTAAAAATTGCATAGTGAAGCATTACTTTTTTTATTACTTCCAAAACTTATAGTTAAATTTTGCTATTTAAACTTACATCTTTACTTTACTTAAAAAGATTACTAACCAACAAGACGTTTTTCATAAAAAACTGCAATAAACGTGAAATTTAGAGGGGGAAAAAGCCTCGTTTTATTTAAATTTTTCCCTTCTTATTCATCAAGCGTTGCCGCTTATCTAACGACCCCAATTTTCATTAAAATCTTGGTTTCTTTACTGAAATTATTATTTTTCCCTTTAATTTTTTGCAACTTAAATTGCGAGAGGAATGCAACTTTTTCCATCCCCGTTAATAGCGCGACTTTGATTCCTTTTAATTAAAAACGTTTATCAGGAGTTGTTTGTAGAGGAAAAAAAAGAAATGGAAGAGAAAGAGGAGCTTTACTTTACGGAATGCAAGATCTTTTCCTCTTGAGAATCTAAATGAACGAAAAAAAATCACTAATTGGAAAATTTCTTTGTGGAATTATTTCCTCCAGGCACAGCAGAATTTTTTTAGCTAAAAAGGCAGGAAGTTGTCACTGGATTGAATCCTACGAATGTAATAATCGTCTTAGATTTCCCAAACTACAATTTAGCATTCTTTTGAGACTATACATTAATCAAAAGTTGTAAGTAAATAATGAAGAGTAAATCTTAATGAATTAAAATGATACTAAATTTGATTGTCGCAGTTCTTAAGGCATCAAAATAAAATGATATTTTAATGGAAAAGCAAAAATTGTGTAGTTTCGATGTTAATTCTAGTACTAATTGTTGTTAAATTACTATTGCACAATTTGTATTATATCGATTTGCTTTTAGAATAAATTAAAAATCAAATGATTATTAAAAGGCGACGGATGAAGAATAAAGTAAGTGAATAACCACTAATGTATAATAGAGTGTAATACTAGAGTAATGTTTTAGTAGAACTTCATTGATATTATGAAAAACAAATTCATTGGTAAAATTAAACACTTTATAAGGCATTTGCCCTCGTTTCCGCATGTCTTCGTGATAAAAATAGAAGCATATTCGATGCGCATTCGGAAGGTCCAGAGTTCGAGTCCCGGCAAGAACACTACACATTTTTTAAGTCTCCAACATCAAAATAATCTAATGACGCTACAACCTGATTTGTTCAGTAACGATTGCGAAATATGCAGCTCTAATATATACTTCAGTAGCTCAAATGTACTAATTTCTCTTATATAAAAAGAATTTTAATATATTCCGATTTTATGTATTGGAAAATAACCAAAAAAGTACTTAAAATAACACCTTTAAGAGACTTTTTTTCAGTGGGATGTAAATTTCTGACTTATGTAAATAATGATTAGAAGCATATTTTACGAACTTATCCCATTATCCTCTGCATGCTGCCATGGTGTCACTGGTACACATCCAATCAGCATAAATAGATCACAAAATAGATATGTTAATTTAGGTCATATGTAATTTTTCTAAACATTTATACTGATCTTTCCCAAAAATTGGGTTATCAGAAATTGTTCATCTTTTCATCATTTATTCTCTTAGAGATACTCTGGAGAAATATAATTTTCATGCTGTTTTAAATCATTGCGATTTAGGTTAGAGCAAAAGAAAAGAAACCTCTATTATGAATATTATTCCGTACAGATTGGTATGCAATTTTGCTATTGATTAAAATTATTTCCTGAAATGGCAGTAGGATTTCTAATGGCAGTTCCTTCACTGTGCATTATCTAATTTAAAATCAAGCTGGATTTGCGAAAAAGTGCATCAGAGAATTTTCTTTTCTACGCGAACAGGTCAGTCGGTCAACTTGGGAAAGGTCCTCATCGGCCTGTTTAAATTCTGGGATTATTTGTAATTATAACATATGTAATATCCTAGATAAACTAGAGTACTTTGCAAGCTAGAATACTGAAGAACTGTGTAGCAATTATTTGCTGAGTTCGTAAGTAACAGATCTAAAGAAGGGTTAAATTACCCTTTTATTCCAACTCAAAATGTCAAAATGAATTTCAGATGGCTCATCTCGGGCATACAATAAGCCTCCACTTGGACTTTAACTCAAACTAGAAAATGTAAAATTAAACTAAAAAGAAAGTAACCAAAACATGTGAATGCAGTTGGATAAACGAATTTATCAACTAATCATTCAGGTAGTCAGTGATGGTAAACATGACACTGACTTACTTCTACGCGACCCCAGACCAATACCCGAAAAATGTAATGTTCACCAGCTTTTGACGAGGCATGTGTCTCAGTGCATAGCAATGTGTATACTCCTGTATGAACACTATTTAGCAAGAGATAAATGAAAATACATTGTGATATTTGATGAAGAATGGATTTACCTAAGTGACTGCAAAAAGAAGATCTATTATTTATCGAAACCAAAGAGAAAAGTATGCATAGACCTGATTCCATCAATGCAAAGAATGTTTTGATTAGGGGTCTGTGATCGTTACAAAAGTCGCTTACAGTGAAAAGTTCGAAATAAGAAGAGTGGAAAGAAATATTAAAATCAACTCAGAATAATATCAAGAGAAAGTTTTACTTCCAATATTTACTTAAGAAATTCCATTTCTTTATTCCAATTGTTTTCAGAAAATGGAATTTCCTTACCCCAAAGCAGTAAATCATACAGTACCATGGCATTTCTTAAAAAAAAGAAGATTGATACAGTGATTGCATTTATACATTTTCAACGTATACCTGTGAAGACCCCTGACCTTTCACCTGTGAAATCTAGTGTCTTTGGTTTCTTGGAAAGAGTTATTTCTAAGCGCAAACCCACCACGATTGACAGACTCTGGAAAATAGCGTAAGAGAAATTGAAAATAATACCCCTATAAATTTTACGAAAAGCCCGTTTACAATTAAAATCATGATGCGGACGTATAGTCCAGGAAAAACGGCTATCAGATCGAACATTTAAGAAAGAAACTTTACATTTTAAACAATAATTAAACGGCCTATAATTTGTTCTAAAAATGTGCAAACACTGTCTGTATTTGTATAATAAGTCTATGTGCAGTTATAAAAACCGACTGATTTTCACATATCTATGAAAAAGTTTTAAGGAGCATCATACATAGAATTCTCTTCAGCGCATGCGATTGCCTAATTTATTCTTTTTGCAGAGTGGGAACTTTCTTTTTAGTATAAAACATGTGTTTATTTATAAAGAATCAAGCGCTGGTGATGACATAAAGATTCTCAGATGATAAGTTGTAAGGTTTTAGTTTAAACTAACAAAGATTTATTTTAATTTCCCCTTTCCTATGATTTCTTATTTCAACTTCCCGTTAGAATGAGCGCGCGTTTCAGCTTTATGCTAATTTGAATTGGAGCCAAGTTTTGGTATTTAACCGTTAGCAAGAAGTGTGTTAGTATTAGTTAAATCTTGCTACGCACCATTTAGCATACAGGCCAACCTCGCGTTTATAGCTCTGTGAGCAACGACTACTTAAATTTCTACTTAACTTTAGTTTAAATTATTTAATTGTTAAGTTTAGACCCAAGTGCGGTCATTATTTTCTGCTATCCCTCCCGAGTTGGGAAGTGGCTGTTTATAATTGTGGTTTAATAAAATAGGATTTTAAATCCTTCTTACGTGCAGTCATTCTACCACTTAACCACAGTTTTCTACCACAGAACACAGCTGCATTCAGCTCCCTGTTCAAGATCAAGACTTAGTTTACTTCACGAATATGTTCGCCAAGAGTATGCACCGAACACTCAGTCCTGACAATGTTTTTTATTAAACGTTAATTTTTGCCACAACTTTGGTGAGCGATCTTCAATATTAACGCTCTTCTCCATTAAAGTTTAACTTTAATGGATAGGAGATAACACTCTTATCAATTAAACTATCCTAGATATAAAATAATGTTGCTCTTAAGTGATAAGATAAGTTTTTATCACTTAATAGCTACATTATTTTATATGTAGGATACCAATTTCCTTCTTAATTAATCTCAGCTAATAAACAATGAAGTCCACTGCTGTCTAAAGTCTGATATCAAAATTCCCCAAGTAAATTACCTTAAATCATAAAGCAATACAAATAGGTGACCGGTGAAGCACAAATGTGTCTGCTTTTTGCATATCTATTTTGTATTTGTGATATTATCTAAAGGTATTCAAGAAAAAGGCAAGTATAGATTTTTTGGATAACTCTCGAAAAGAAATTAAGTTCAAAAGTCATCTTGATACAAACAATATTATTTTCTTATTACGATTCTTTTGCAATATAAATATTCTCATTGTCTCAATCTCTCTCTCAATACTCTCTATCAATTGTCTCTCTCTCAATAGTTAAACGGAAAAACATAATTCCTGTTTTCCCTTTTCTAAAAGAAAACGTTTTCAAATTTTAGAAAAAATTTGAAAATGATTAGCAGCTCTCGAATAATGGCGTTTTTGTATAAATTATAGAAATATTGAAAAGAGTTTAAAGAGTACGCAGAAAATACTAAATTCAATCGCAATTTATAAACGTTTGGTTAAATTTGTTTGCCAATGAAATACACGTCTTAACATCAAATGGTACACTGCGCAGGAAACAAAAATGGGACAATTCATCTCCCGTTCTACTAGGCCGATTGATGAAATTCAACTTGCGTTTTTCATGTCTAGAAAGCGCGACGTTTGATATGTACGTATTAGATTTATATATAGCATTGTCTTAATGCAGGTATTTTGACATAAAATCGGACTTTTTCTGAAATGGCATGCCAATTTTTTTCCATACCTCGATTCTAAATGTCCAAGTATGACAAAGTGCCAAGTAAAATTCGCAGAAGTAGCTTTTAAAAAAATAGCTCCCAAAATAATTGTTCCTCAATGTTAGTTGAATTTGGTATATACTTATTAATCTTTCTTTTATTATTAAACTTATTTAATTATTCCTTTCACATTTCAAAATTTAAGTTCATTACAAATAAAATTAGTCCATTGTTTATGATTTATTTTTTAAATTTGTATTTTTAAACATGTTTTGTAAATTTTTCGAAACAATTTTTTTTAATTATGAGCTATAAATTTTACCATCATCTCTAGGTAGATGTATTTCTAAGCACACCTGCAAAAAGTTAGAGCTTTTTATTCAAAATTTCCGAATATGTACGTGAATTTATATACTGACGCGTTTTAAAATTTGGCATATTTCTTGAAAGCGATAATAACATCAAACTTGGTGTATGCACTTTGTTAAAATTATTTGAAGATAGAAACGATGTGATTGTTTTCCCGCTCATGCACAATGTTTCTTTTTTTTCCCCCAATGGTGGGTCCTCTTCCAACTTCGGCTCGGCCACTACTCAGGCCAGAATTGGTGGTCACTTTATTAGGGAGGAACCTAATAGGTGGGCCACCTTTGTCTCCATTGAAGAAACAGACAGTTACAACCATGCCATGGATTCGAACCCGGGCCCATTTGTATCGCAGTCAGCTCACCTAACCACTATACCATCTGGGCGGCGAATGTAAAA
The DNA here is from genome assembly GCA_000611955.2 of Stegodyphus mimosarum. Lineage (NCBI taxonomy): Eukaryota > Metazoa > Arthropoda > Arachnida > Araneae > Eresidae > Stegodyphus > Stegodyphus mimosarum. The sequence goes on from KK119181.1 coordinate 479,435, forward strand.
TGTAAAAAGGGAAAGGAAAATAGGTTGCCATACATTAAGAATTTCGCCAAGTGAATTATTCCTGCAGCAAACTGAAAAAATGCCCCAAGATAAATTTTTGAATTTTTCCATAAATGTAGCAATTTAACCAATTTTACAAAATTTAATAGTTAGGGATAATTTGAGTCGTAGAATCGAAAGATGGAAAAACATTGCATGTCATTTCAGAAAAAACTCCACTTTTGTGTCAAAATACCTATATTAGAAGAATGCTATATATAAATCTAATACATATCCGAAGTCGTGCTTTCGAGACACGAAAAACGCATTTTGAATTTCGTCAATCGGTCCAGTAGAACGGGAGATATAGTAGAACTCTACTTTTTTTTTCGCAGTGTACATAAATATTACCGAAATATAAATTTAGGTATTATCCAGCAATCCATTTTCCAAATAAAAGAAAACTCTTAAAATAATTTTTAGAATTAAGAATAAATATTTCGTAATTCCCATTGCATTTGTATAACATCAGCATTCCAAAGACAAGACAAGATGAAATACAATTTAAAACTTTTCAAAATTAAAATATTCTCTTGCAGATTTCATATCACAATGTAAAACGAATTGAATTTTAAATTCAAATTTTGGCTCCAAACTCCAGATAGTTTCGAATATCGTTCCATTTAGACTCCAAACAGTTACGAATATCATTTCATCCAAAATTCAGGAAATTTATTCAGCTGTATACGCAGCAATACATAACTGCATATTAAGTATTGCCACTAAATAACTGCAATATTATTAAGTTCAGTGAATGAATTGTGTTATAGATAATGTGGTCATTTACAGCCATTTGCTGAATTGCTACAAACGAGTCGTGAGTATGAGTATGATATTGATGAAGTTTAAATTAATTAGAGAAATGATAGTTCTCATATGATGAAGTCAATGAGTATAATTTATTGATTTGGTTTTGTAATTCTGAGATAAATGGGAATACTTATTTGATTTCCTAAAACTTGATTGCAACATAGTATTTCAAGTTTGTTGATTAAAATGAAAATCTCCGTTGGTTGCAAACTATGTTTAGCATAAATCAAGATTCACCAGCTAACTTCGGCATGTTTAGTGAAAAACAGATTAAAGTTTCAGTTAACCAGATTAAGTTTAACAATAGAAAAAAAATCTCTAAAATTAGGAATGCTAACCAGATATATTTAACTTTAGAAGCAAAATGTGTCACAAACTAAATCTGTTATATCCGGTAACTTAAACAGAAATAAAAAAAATCTAACAGAAACCAAAATAAAATCTTTGATAAATCATGTCTTTATAAATAGCTGGCTTTCGTTCATTCACTATGCTGCCAAAGTATTTAGCAGCATAGTGAATGCTAAATCTAAAATGAGCATAGTAGCATAGTGAGCTAATGCTAAAGTATTTAGAAAAACTGATAAATAATAACTCACACTTTACCTTCCGAGAAAGATGAGAGTAGGAACATAACTAACTTAAAATAAACGCTTATTAATCCAAGGAATAAGTCTTAGAAAATTACCATTTTTGCTTCATTCTTTAAATCTAACTAAAAACTTGTGGTGAAATTAGCTAATTGTATGAAAGTTTTGCAGGAAATGCCAGAATTAGCAAATTTCAAGCGTAACATCGAATTTAAATTCAATGTTTTATGTAAGAAACGACATTTGTTTTATATGACCTTCGTTGCCGCCCATATGGTATAATGGTTAAGGAACCCTACTGCGGTACCAAAGGGCCCGGGTTCGAATCCGTAAATGTATAGTGTCTTTGCGGCATGGGAACACTCTAAATATATGAAGAGCCGAAAGTCCTCTCGTGTGGATTGGTGGTAGGGAAGAAGGGAAACTCTCAGACTCCCCGTGGTTTTTTTTCTCAAAAATGGGGTGGAAATAGAAGACCGACCTCTCTGAAGCTCTTCCACGAAATTAATAGACAAACAACACAAACACCTTCCTTTCCTTTTTGAATTTTCACTTTAAAGATTCTTGTTCTAAAAGATTACAAAAAGGTTTCTAACGAAGATTCGAACATGACCTTTAAGAGGTAGCACACTCAGTATTTCAATAATTTGCGCCTATCGTCATTTTTATGAAAATTTATAATTCAAACAGTCATTTGATTTTTTAATAAGAACAAATTCTTCGAAAATTATTGGCTTCTTATCTAGAATCAGCACTTTTAACTTTTAATTGACGTGAAACTGATATTGGTGTAACCCTGATATTAGTGTAAGATACATTTAATCTAATTTAAAAAAATATTTATTATTAAATATGAAAATTTAAACCCTTTGGAACTGGAAATGGGATAACGCTATATCACGCAGAAAGGTGAAGACAGCACACTTTGTGAAAAATCCAAATAGGGCTGGAAGCAGACGCAATCCTATGCAAAAGCACAGTTAAGCAAATTCTTGAAAGTCTGAATCTAAAATCTCATTCGGATAAGAATTACGCACTAAGTTCATATAAACGTGAATGACATTTGAGAAAAGTGGATAACGTTTGTATAAAAAATATTGCTGTTTTATGACTGTTTTATCACATTTCTTTACTGGATTAATTTTCTAAAGTAAGCTTGATGTAATGAAAGATTTTTATTATGCTTTCTTGAGTACGAATCGATTGAACTTCATTTGCTCCGATTCAGAGCACTTCATCTCTTTGAGTAGCTGTCATTTACGCTGAAATATTTCCACGATTTATGGAGCTAGGTTGAGTAATTGATGCTCTAACAATATCCGAGGAAAACGAATTACAAGAAAGTTGAAAAAATACAGTGCACTTTGTAGATTATTAAATATTTCATGATTGCAGATTATTAAATGTTTTCTTCATTAAACGTTTTATGATTATTTTAACTTCATTCGTAGAAACTTCCTTATTACATGTTTCAGATAATTCCATAACAGCTTTCTGATGTGCAAGGATCAGAAAGCTGCTATGAAGTCAATGCTATGGATATGATCTTATTATATGGAGTTTTCACACATTTGTGACCATGAATTTGAATTCGTTTCTTACAAATAAACACAATCGTTCTTAAACTTACATGAAACTAAAGAATGAAAACCTGTTTAAGGTTTTCATAATATTGATTAAAATATGAACATGCTACATTGATTGGTATGTTCAAATTTCTTTTTGCACAGAACATTATTTATGTAACTTAAAAAAATAAGAAAATTTAATGAACTAAGATTTTCAATATTCATTTCTATTTTCTATTAAACAATCCAGTAAACATACTATCTTAAACCAATTCTAATAAAATATTGCGAGTTTAGAAGCTGTCATGATTATTGCAAATTAAAATGGAAAATAACTTGTTGTATCTTTAGGTAGATTATTTATTGCTGAATTCGTGACGTTTCGTTTATTTTAGGTTTCATGAAAATGAGTAATAATACCAAATACCATAAATTAAGATAAAATAAAATAAAAGCAATAATAAACATTTAATACCACTTCGATTCATTAGATATTTATTGAACATAAAAATGCATATATTATGATAAAAAATAAATATTATGTTGGATGTTTAATTCCATTTTAATATAGAAGGTATTTATTGACTGCTTAACAATATTTTAAATTTAATGTTAATATTAACAGCCTTGTAATTGTAATAATTAAGAGTAAATAAAATATAAAATTATTCAAAGAGTGTAAAATGATATTTTTAGTCCAGCAGTTTTTTTTTTTCATATAATAAATTTTACAACATTATTTGAAACTTGATGGAAAATATTATATGCACTTAGAGAAGAACAAAAAAAATTTTCTTTAAAAAATAATGTAGCATGTCGAAATTAAAGATATGTGTATATATCATTTTCAAGACGATTACAGAAGAGCAAGGATACATATAGAACATAAAATAACATTTAAAAAAACGATTTGGTAGTTCAGAAGAGTGTTCATATCAAAGTCACATGTTTTATTAGCATCATTATTTTACTGCAATTTTTACATAAAGAACTTTAAATAAATGTGAGAAAAAATAATTCTTGCACTAAAGAGTATATATATTCCATATCAGTCCCTATTTCTTCAGAAAGAAATAGCTTAAGTAACTTTCCTAGGATTATTAAGCATTTTTTGGAAGCATTTTTTGGCATATACCTTTTGGATTTACTTTTGTATTGTTAATTTGCATTTACATTTAAGTTTCAGCGAATCGCCCGACGTTACGCACGATACAGTTACGTAGCCAGTTATATGATACATTTACAGAGGCTGTAGTTTTGAAAGAATTAATTATCGTCTGCTATTTGACAGTTTTGTTTTTATGCAAAATGTAAAAAAGTGCCAGAATTTTGGTTCAAGTGGAAAAGATGTTCCAAATACGTATCCAAGGAAAAAACGAAATGTTTGCATGCAAAGGTAAGATCTTTAATGTTATAAGAAAATCCGAGAAATCAAAGGGCAGTTGCAAAATCATTAAAATGCTCAGTTTCAACTGTAAACAAGGTGATTAATTTTGATTCGAATCTTAAAAAGGTGAAAAAACGCAATGTGAGCCTTTTTCCCCACGGCATATCACAGAACATGCTACAGAGTTCTATATGAGAAACATTTATCCGGACAAAAAGGGAAAATTGTTGTCTCAATAGACGAATCTTGGTGCACTTAAATGACTGCAGTAAAAAGGGATGCATTTATTACCTTCAAAGAGAAGAAAAAAGTATGGAAACGTGAATCTAAAGAAAGTTTCAAGGAAATCTAAAGAAAGTTTTTGTAAGGGATTTATGATTCTTGCTGGTTTTTCACATAACGCCAAATTAAAAGTAAAGAGAGTGGAGAAAAATGTTAAGATCACCTCCACATATTATCAATAACATTTTATACCCAATTTTCAAACATGAAATATTTTTTCCTTACACATTGTGTGATCAATCAGTAGAACTGTATCAAAGCAAAGCAAGCAGCGACACATTAAAATCTGTTGCTAATTTTCTGGGAAACAATGGACCAAGAAATGAGTAACAAGGCCATATCCAACATTCACATCCCTACAAAGTCTCTTGATCTACCATTAATGTAGTTTTGCGCTTTTGGAGTTTTAAAAAACGCTTGTTCAAACGTTGACCTTTTACTTCTTTAGACTTTGGAAAGCGGTTCGAGAGCAATGGGATTAAATACATGTTCCGTACTACAAAAAGCTTTATTGTCGTGGAAATAGCGGTGTATATAGATAATGAAGAATAAGGGTTATCAAATAGAACATTTAAAGCATAAAAATGTTAGGTAAAATATTTCTGTAATTGCAATGAAAGTTGTCTAAAAATGTCTAAACAGTCTTAGTAGTAGTTAATGTGTAGAAAGTTAAACTCTTGAAAAACAAACCTCTAAAATTTTGCCTGATGATAATTTCATAGTTTATATCTTTGAAGGAATGAAAGGATGTAATCTATTTTTGATTATCTACCACGGATATTTCTGTATTACTTAAACACTCAGGATTACGGAATGGGAAATTTTCTGACGTTAATTTGCAGTATATTCAGTAAAATTGATTTTAGTCATTGCTTGCATTAGAGATATTATTAGGAAATATATTAGCGGAAAATCGAATTCTGGTAATTTCTCAGTGGTTAAATTTTATTACATATCACTGCAAAGAGTAGAAAGGCTGTATGATAAGTGTGCTATCTGCGCAGAAGAGTAAACATAGACAGAGAGAAGAAAATGAATAAAATTGCAGATATAAATAAACTTTGAGTAAAAATCACAGATATATGTCAATATATTGTGTGAATAAACATTCAGTGTGTATCACAGTACGACGCATAAAAAGAAAATAATTTGTGTGAGAGCAGAATAACGGGATATATACAGTTACCAATGCTAAAATAAAAACAAATTACCACGCGAAATATGAAACTAATATAAAAATGTAGATTTTACATTGTTATTTACTGTGCGTACATTTTGGAATAAAAATGTACCCCGTTGTAGTTCACATTATTAATTAATACTTTTCTGCTTTACAAGGAAAGGAAAATGGTGGAATGTAAGTTTACGTTTCCTAAGTTCTGCGTTGTTACGACCATTTAAATTGTTAGAATAATTAAAGTAGACTCTTAAATGAGAAGACTCATCTTCATTACCCTTAAGGCACCATAATAGAAATATAACTTGTTTAATCTATGTTTCTTTTGCTAAGCGCTTTTTTTCTTACGTATATTATTATATTTTCTTGCATACATTTTTAATTCCGAAAGTTTTTGTGGTATGTTTCTGTCATTTTATTTATTTTGTATGTAAGTATTCAAACGTAGAGGACTCTTGATAGTGACCATTTAGCAGACTTTTCACGCACTTGTGGGATTTCACCTATTTAATTCACAGTTCAATAATTTAAAAACCCCAAACTCTAATAAGCGAATAATCGCTTAAGTGTGTGAACAGAGATGTAAGACTCAAGAAGTATTAACTATCCTTTATTTCTCAAAATAAATATGACACAATCAGTTCCTAAGTCGGAACTTACAGCAAAGCCTCCCCTTGGGCTTGAACTTAAATTAATATGAAATTAAACTTAACTAGCTTAACTAAAGCTAACTGAAAGTTATAGCCGAAGCTATCAAGATTCTAAGTAGTTGGCCCATAAATCTTATTTAAGTCGGCGAAGCCAAACAAGAGCCTAAAGTACGGCAGAGCGTAGCAATAGCTTAGTGAGACGTAGCCAAAAGGCAAACGCGCGCTAGTCAGTAACTCAGGCTCTCTAACGAAGTCGGTGAAACACGACTTAAATATTACTCCTTACTCATTTACATTAACCGGGTTTCTGAAAATACATTCTGGTAGGAAATTGTAAGCTGAAGCTAGAATTGATAGGAAAGATGCATAAACTTAAAATGACTGTTATTAAAATAAACCTTACACACTTAATAAAGAAGACAAATGCCTGTGCCAAGTACGGCAAATTAGACGTGAGCAGAGAATTATCAAGAAATTAAATCCCCGGACAATAGAAAGCATCATCTTAAGTTCAGACATGGTTATGTTCCAACTCGCCGGAACATTCAGTGCCTGGCTTATTTTGCTATATTGAAATTCAGCAGCAATTTGAAAGTAAGGGTGTCTTTAAAATTCATAAAATAATTTAATGTAAAATTAAAAGAACCTTAAAAGCACTCGCTTCTTTTTATATTTTGTCGCATATAAACAAACTTCAGCGAAAGGAAATAGAATTCGTTCCTCTTTAACGACGAAGACCCACTTTACGATGGGGGTAAAAGTGGGTGGACATTAAATTCCTCTCCTGACCCTATAGTGGCTCCAGCCTAATTGGATAGGGCTATGAAACGTGTCCCTTTAGGGTAACTCCAGAGCCATCAAATCTCTTGACGAAATGTTCTCCTAGAAATTGTCGACACATTAAAGTTCTTCCGCAAATGCTAGCAAGAGTCGTAACGGATCTTCAAAACACAGGAGTCTTTTAAATTAGAATTATCAGAGAAATTCTCTTGTCTGGAAGTCATGAATAGAATTATATAACGTCGGTTTGTTATATTGTGTGTTGAACGCATGCTTCAAATTCTGTTTCAGCTTCAGGCTGTTATTTCAAGTAGGTTTTTTTAGAGAAGTTACATATGTTCTTAAGAATTCTCTCTCAGTTTAATACTTAATTCTCTTTTCCTAAAACGTTGCCATAAAAACCGCATTATAGCAGGTTTAAGCTATTGAAGCAATTTTAAATATTTGCATTTTTATGGTCCTTATCAATTTTATCTGCCTTGAAATTAAGAGGTTTGAAAAATGTATTCAGGTGAATTGAAGATATGTTATTTTTTAGAGGTATTGAAGTTTGAATAAATGGAGTGGTGCTTAAAACTAAATAAATATATTCATTTTACAAAAGACTAAATATAAAACAGAAAGAATAAACTTAAAATGGGGTTATTAAAGCCATGTTTCTAAAAATAGTCTGTAAGTGAAAAAGTTTCATTTCATTGGTTATTTAAATTATGCAAAGCATTAAAATGCTATCTAGTTAAATATTCACTAAGCAGAATTATGAAAAAAAAGGGGTAACCCATGAAAATATTGTATTAACTTTGCTTTCCGGATATTACCTGAAGATGAATTTTAACTCGTTTTTAGAATACTACTATATCATCTTTCTATAAACTGTTCTATAAACAATGCCTCCATATTCAAGTAAGTGTCTGACATAAGGTCTTGTTTTTCATATGTAAGGAAGTGGAAGAAATTCAAACCTTTTTTGAGAGGAATCCAATTTTTGTTTTCCGTTATTTAAAAATATTACAGAATTAGTAGCGTTTGAATTTTCAAGGTGGCTTATACCTGTTTTAAGACAAATACGTATTGTTGATTGATAGTCTTTCAGTCAGTGAGTTAACATTCAATGTATAAAAATTATTAATTAATATATAAAAAAATATCAATCAATATATCTGATATTTCAAAATGAAATCGGAACTGCAGTTTATAAAATAACAAAGCAACTTTACACCAAAAGAATTATTTTTCAGTTCTCTTTTGCTACTGATAAACAAAGTATAAATTCCAAAGGGATTTTCTTTTTACCAACCAGAAGAAAATCAAAAGTTTCAGATTATATTGGGAATTTTTCAAGCGAAAATATTCTTCATTTAATTGAATATATACTAAGTGCAGTTGAATATATACTAAGTTTCTTTACCCAGAAAATACAAGTTTGAATTATTTATTGGGGCATTTTCAAAGCAAGAGAATGATTGATTTTCAACTAAAAAAATTCATAAGTTACCCAAAAAAAGCGAGGAATGAACAAATAAACGAACGGAAACTTATACTCAAAACATCTTCAGAAAGATAAAATTACTACTTTTATGTATGAATTTCTGAATCAATCAAAGGAAACGAAAATCAAATGATTAAGGTCCAAAAACGTATGCTGTAAACTTTCCGCGGAAAACATGCATTTTACAACAAATATAAGAATAGGAGTCGTGTAAGGCAAGAACAGCTGTGGGAAAAAGAGTTTCTGTTTTCATTTAAAATATAAAATCGCTTGGGATAAACTGTTTCTTTCGAAAGTTTTGAAAGAAAAAAAAACATTTTGTTTGGGCTAGTCTGAACATTTACTTCTGCACACTTTTAATTTATTACCTTGAAGTCTGTTACTGATATCAGGAGAATGGTCCTCTTTATTCGTTATCAAGGCAGATCAAGTACTATTAAAACTTTGTTTCTGATTTCAACATATGTCGTTAAATATGGCTTCGTCCTTTGTCGTAAAATCGGATGTAGTACATTGAGCAAAGACAATTCTATATCTCCCGTTATACTGGGCCGATTGACGAAATTCAACTAGCGTTTTTCATGTCTCGAAAGGCCGACTTAGGATATGTATTAAATTTATTTATAGCATTGTTCTAATATAGGTATTTTCAGACAAAATCGGACTTTTTCTGAAACGACATGACACCTTTTTCCATATTTCGATTCTATGACTCAAATTATTCTAAACTGCCAAGTTTTGTAAAAATCGTATGAGTAGTTTTTAAAAAATTAGCTCTCAAAATTGTAGCTCCTCAGATGTTCATTGAATTTTACATATGTTTATTAACGTGTCTTTATTTCTTAAACTTACTTGATTCCTTCTTTCAGGATTCGAAATTTAGGCTTGATTCAAATATAATTCGCACGTCTTTTATGATTTAATTTTAAAATTTTTACTTTTAAATATTTTTATATTTTTTCGAAAAAATATTGATATAATTGTTATAACCTATAAATAATAATTATTACAACCTATAAATAATAATTATTACAACCTATAAACATTCTAACATCATCTTAAAGCAGATGTTTTAATAGGTGCACCTGCAAAGAATTAGAGTTCTTTTATTTAAAATTTCCTAACATATACGTGAAATTACACACTGGCGAGTTCTGAAATTTGGCATAATTAACGCGAAATGTGATTTATGCACTTTGTTAAAATTATTTGAAAGTACGAAAGATGACCATTTTCTCGCTCGTGGGCAATGAAAAAAAGGTAAGGAAAATGGCTTCCTATAAATTAAAAATTTCGCCAAGTAAATTATTCTCTTACACGCAAAATAAAAAAAATGCTCCAAGGTAAATTTTAAAATTTCCGTAAATGTCGCAGCAAATTTACAAAATTTAATATTTATGCATAATTTGAGTCGTAGAGTCGGAATATGGAAAAAAAATGGTACGTCATTTCGGAAAAAACTCTATTTTTATCAAAATACCTATATTAGAACAACGCATATAAATCTAATACATATTTTAAGTCGCGCTTTTGAGACATGAAAATCGCAATTTGGAATTTGTCAATCGGCCCAGAAGAACGAGAGATAAAGAACTGCCTTTCTTTTTCTTCCCCGCAGTGTACACCCTGCACAAAAAATAATAGGACAGTTCTATATCTGCCGTTCTACTGGGCCAATTGAGGAAATCCAAATTGCGTTTTTCATGTCTCGAAATCGCAACTTAGAATACGAATTAGATTTAGATATAGCATTGTCCTAACATAGGTATTTTCTTACCATATCTGAGTTTTTCCAAAATGACATACCGATTTTTTACCATATTTCAGTTATATGATTTAAATTACGCCTCATTTTTAAATTTTGTAAAATTTTGTGAAGAACTACTGAGAAATTTAAAAATTTATTGTTGCGCAGTTTTTTCAGTTTGTCCAAGGGAATAATTTGTTTGGCGAAGTTCTCAATTTATGTAACCTATTTTCCTTTCCCTTTAATTGCGCAAGAACGGGGAAACAAGTGCATCGTTCATTCTTTCAAATCATTTTAACGAAGTTCGTAAACCACATTTGTCTCTTAAAACAAATATGGCAAATTTAAAAGAGCGCCAATATATAAATTCATGTATATCTCTGGATATTTTTATTAAAAACTCTAATTATTTGCAATCATGCCTAGAAATAAATCTACTTTAAGGCTAGGATAAACATTTTATAGGTTATAATTCAAAACGCTTTTAGAAAAGCTTAGACAAAATTATTGATAAATGAACATGTTTTTAAATAAATCAGAAAATATCGGAGAATTTTATTTGAATTGAACCCAAGTTTCAAACTGTGAAAGATAGAATGAAATAAATTTAATAAGATAGAGATATAAATAAATATATACCAAATTCAATTTATACCGACTGACTAAAAATTCGAGAGCTGTTTTTTATTTTTTAAATTACTCTCGCAAATTCCACAAAACTTGGCACTTTGGCATAGTTTTAATCGTAGATTAAAAATAAGGAAATGAATAGTTATGCCCTTTCAGAGAAAGTCCGATTTTGTGTCAGAATACCTACGTTAGAACAGTACTTATTGTATATATAAATCTAATATAAATCCTTAGCCGCGCTTTCGAGTTATGCAAAGCGCAAGTTAAATTTCGTCAATCGGCCAAGTAGAACGGGAGATACAGAACTGTCCTTTCTTTTATTTGGGGAGAACAGCAAGGTATGTAAGGATTTTAAGTTTCACTAACGTTTATTTTATTTTAAACCTTTACTATCTTCCCTTATTTTCCATTTCCGACCAGAATAAGCGCGAATAGATTTAGTGTATGCAAATGAGGTTGCAAATTGTAGAAATATTTAAGACATGGCTTTTAGCCAAGTAGCGAAAGAGAGATTTCTCGCGGCCTTTACCACGCGTGTGATTTTCGTTGTCTGCCTTTAAGGCCAGAACTTAGTTCTCGCTGATATTTGAATATGTATTGTAGTCTTTGCATTCTGCTCACTATATACATAGTATTAAAGGACCAATCTTCGCATTACTATTCTCTGTGAAGTATCATAGTTCTTATTTAGTTAAGTGAGTGTATTTTCTTATTTTCTACGTTTTAGACCAAAAGTATTGGTGTTTGTATCCCGAAGTGCGGGAGCGCTTGTACGCGTGAGAATAAAGGGTAACATTTAACCCCTTTATTTTATTTTCTACACACGCGCGAACATAGCTTTGAGCAAGCTCCTCGTTCTAATTCAGGACTCCAGTTATGTTTGCAAAATCAATTAGAAGAAACAGCAATCCTGGCAGGTATACCATTTTTGATTACGAAATTTTCTTTAGAAATAGTTTCAAGGTGAAATAAAGCAGTTTCTCATAACTGACGATCAAGTGATACATTTGATTCTTTATTTATTGTTGACACGCGTGTAAAACTTACATTCTTTATCCAACATTATTTCTTACATTGATTATTCGCATATGCCAAGAAAGCTGAGAGTAACTGCTTATTTATTTATGTCATTACTCTATTCATCGTTCGTTCACGTCTTTCTGGGTTGACCGGGGGGATGGGTGCACCCCCATGGAGGGGTGCGCCCCAAGGGGTTGGGGTGCTATCACCGTGTAAGGCATCTGAGGCAGGTCTGGGTACGACTCCTGTATGAGTTGTCCTGAGGTACAAAGGAAGCTACAGCAATGTTACCAAGAAATCTGAATTTTCTTCTTATAGAGGAAAGGACATCATTTTTATTTATTTATTTCATTAATTTATTTACTTTTTGTGTGTTCTAAAATCGACAGATCGTCTGATGTGACACAACAGAATCAACAGAATCAACAGACAGGATCAACAGAAAAAACTGTGTTTCAAAACTGTTTTACAGTAATAACATTGAAAATGTCATTCGTTAAGACAGTCGAAGTAATAAATAATTGCTTTACATACTTATAGCAAAACATTCTAAGAGATTGGATGCCTTCGTTGAGGACTTTCTAAAGGAAACTGCCTCTTATACCCTTTACACATGGGGCAAATGAATATATATCATTGATGTCATACATGTTCAGGCATATTTTCAAAGACAAATATTATCATAAAGGAAAAACGAATCTTTCGCAAGATGAATTAATAATCGTAATAGAATAAAAATTTATTAATAATTAAATTAATAGATATTTAAATTAGAAATAGCAAGTGGCGCTAATACTAACTAACGCATACCATATGATCGTAAATAAAAGAGAATTTCTTTTTAATTGTAATCTTCGGATTAAAAAGAAAATTGGCTGTATTTTTTTCAGTATGACAAAGCACTCGAGAGCTATCTGCCTAAGGAGGAATGCCTCCGTGTATGGCTTTCGAAGGTAAACTGGCTCGTATGCAAGTTACACATGAAAAAATGATGAAAACGCCTGCGCAGCCAGACCGTTCACCGGGATTCGAACACCAGAACAAACTACCAGTGTCAACTGTATAGTTCGACCGCTAATAGGCATTAAGAAAAGGAGAACATAAAACTAGGTGAAAATATAAATTGAGTGTAAAAATCGTTAATATATATTTCTTCGGAGTTATTAGAAAGCGATGAAGGAAGTAAATTAACTTAAGTTAATCTAAATCACATATAAACTAGTTTAATTAAAAATGACCAATTTATAAACAACTTATAAAGTATTTCTCCCGCCTTCTTCACATGCCTTCCTGGTGTAGTGGTCTGCATGCTCGACGCGTAACCGAGAAGTCCGTGGTTCGATTCCCGGCGAAGGCGTTGTTCATTTTTCATGTCTGATGCTTCGAAATAACCTAATGTCTCTACAGACTTATAAACAATTTATTAAAAAATGGTCAACTTATAACGTAAGTTATAAACAATGAACTTAGAAGTAATGATTTTAAATCGTGAAATTGATTTAATTACCTACATTATACAAATAAAAGGGGGATTATAATGTGATTTAATGCATTCGCCAATCATATTTTTACTTTTGAAACAAATGCTTAATCTAATTGGTTTATATTATTCTAGATAGAATAGATACTTTATCAAAAATTAAAAGAATTAGCAATATTAGTAAAAGGATGATAATGTTACTGGTGTAAATGAACTAGAAATACATTGCATTCAACAATTTTAAACGTAATCCTTCTAACCTCTAAAAAAAATTCTAAAAATATATGAAATTGCTCATTCCGAACTTACCAAATATTTGTTTATAACCTAAAAGTAATTACTTCTCCAAAACAATGTCAGACTTAAGATACATTGTTTTAAAATTAACTGAAGCCAAAGCATTTTGTTAATTAAAATTTAGCGAAAGGTAAGTAATAGAATAAGAGAGCTGCAAAGATATGTTTAATATCCTTATTCCAAGAATATTTCTCTTTGCTGCTTGTCGTTTTACAGTACATGTAAACAAAGATGCATAGTGAAAATAACCCATTTTCTTGGTTTCTGTGAATGAGGAGGGAAGACTAAAAGGAATTCCCCCCTTCCTAGCTTCACAATAATTGTCTTACTTAAAGTATCTCGAAACATAAAGTAAACGCTTAATGAAGCTTCAAAGAAATGTTTGTTATCCATATCGAAAGAATATTCCTGCTTGTTGCTCTTAGCTGGAAGGATGAGAGAAATAGAGATATGTAATGATAAACATCCATTAGAGCAGATTCTGAAAAATCTGAGGGGAAGAATAAACTACGTTTTATGAAAGCTAAAAGTTTTCTTCAATTGCACCCCTATGCTTTAAAGTTTCGATTAAAAGTTGATGTTTCTCAAGTGCCAGCTGAGCCAAGCTAAAGCCACGGACTGGGATTCAGAGAGCTTAGGGTTTCGGAAGGACATGTCTCAAATCATTCAAGACACGCAGAATCCCAGAAATTCGCCAAGGCGTCCCTGGGGTGTTCGCGATCCCCTGGGTGAAGGCTGCCCGAACGAGCGCATTAAATGGAGAAGGGAATCTCTACTCACGTTTCACGTTTCGTGGTTCGTTACATTCAAGATACTCGGAAAGAATAAGAAATGATGCAACTTTTCCTTACGTTTGTTTTGCTGAAAAACAAGGATGGAGAAAACAGATTCCTCAAGAAAGAATTATTAAAGAAATTGATTTTTCAGTCTTAATTGGTCTGTGACTAAAGACTGAAAAAAGAAGTTTTTATTCATGTTAGATATATTTTTTGCCTTTTCTTTGCTGGAAACAGTCGACATTTCCTAACCGCTTTCTAATTCAAGAAATCATTAATTGTTTCCGTTATCACATGTTGCAGTCTGATAGATATAAAGTCTCAGTATCTGCCGTACATATTTCGACAGCCATCCGTATACCTGAAAAATTTGTATAACTGAGTTGTATTTTAAGAACCAAACATGTACTTAACCTTAGGGAAAG
>KK119181.1:504862-520778 GCA_000611955.2 Stegodyphus mimosarum
AGTGTGTATAGTGTGATAATATAATAAATAAGCTTAAGATTTACGAAATAAATTAAAAATTTTGCATCTAAATTAAGTGAAGGGCATGTAAACGCTCAGAAAATATCAGAAATAAGTTAAAATATACAATATTTTGAAGATCGCAAATGTTAGAATGTATGAAAAAAAGATTGAAATTATATATAAAATTAAATGATATAATAAATAGAAACATATATTTCAATAATTACGCTCGTAAAATATAGCAAATAAGTTATAAATTGGAGTACATTAAACATTACGAAGGTTAGAAAGAAGGGAAAAAGTTAAAATTGGATCTAAAATTAAAATCATATGATAAATTAAAATGTATATCTGAATAATTACACTCCTAAAATTTAATAAGTGAAATAAAATTACGAGTATATGGTTAAAAGATATGAAGAACGTCCTGTGTAAAATGAGTAATGTAATTAAGATAAAGGAAAATTAATATGCTCTGATGAAATAAAAAATTTTAGGCATACGTTAAAACTAAGAGTGCATAGTACATTATAATTCTTGAAATATAGCGCAAAAATTAAAAATTTACATCTACCTGCCAGTCATTAAATTCCAGGCGTTTAGAGAACATAGGAAGTAACCATTATATGCCTAGTAAAGACGAAGAAAAATACAAAGGAAAAAAATCCTAAAATTAGAAATTACCACTGGAAAATCAACAAAAGATAATCTCTTATCGAAGTGTGACGACACCTTATCAGCTAAATTCAGATTCCTACAACCCTCCTCCTTGTCAGTTAGTTTACTCATCTGCAATCCGCCTCTGAACTTGCACCGCCTCAATCCGCCTCCCAACTTGCACCGCCTCATCTGCTTCCGGGCTTGCACCGCCTCCCGACTTGCACCGCCTCCTGGCGGTGAACTGTCCGTTTCACACTACTGGCGTATTGAGTACGTTTCATCTGTTTAGCGCAGTTTTCATCAAACTGGAAAGATGCATAAAAATAATTATTATTTATGTAATTAATTTATCTTCACGAAATTCTCGTTGATGAGGCACTATATCTTCCGTTCATGCCAATACTTAACATACTTTCCATATACCCAGTACTTACTGCGCCATTTTCGTCCACACATGTCGTTAAAAAACCCGCTTATACCCGCAGTGCCTCTACCTGATTTTACATTTTCTCTACCTATTTTTACATTCTATTTTTACATTACACACATATTTTTGAAGCTTCTTGGTTATATTTAAATGAATAAAATTTGGATTATAAAACATATTTTTATCGGGAAACGTTTCATTTCTATGCTTTAGATAAATACTATTGGTGGACATTAAATGCTTTTTGCTTTTTCAATACAAATATTTCTACTATAGTTTAACCATATTTTTCTTCAATCCTGATATCTAATAAAATACTAATTAAATACTTATATCCCATTTTCAAAATGCTTTGTAAAATTAAACTTAATTTAAACTACTTACTTACATCTTAATTTAAATTAATTAAAACTTAATGAAATTAAACTTAAATTTCTAATTCTGAAAATTTCCAAGCATTTAATTATTATGCTGATAATATAACTGGCTTAACGTATGTGCAACACCCTCAACTAAGCGATGTTTTATCCGTCTAATGATTGTTTACAGACTTTTGCAAATATGTGTTATACTAATGCTATACTAATGAAAATATTCTAGGCAACAAGCTAGATACAGACATCTAAAATATATCATTTTAACTACTGATAGTCTAAGGCCTTTTTGTATAAAACTTAAAATTTTTATTCATTACTTTTCCAAGACCTTTTTGTTTATATATTCAGGATTTCATTATGCACATTTATTTACCGCAGTATGAATGAATTCTGATTTTTGAATATGTTAACATTTAGCGAATATATGCGGAGAAGTTCCCTTTTAAATCAGCCTGTTATTGGAATTGAAAAGATTGAATACCTAAAACTCAAATGAAAGTAACTCTTGATTCAAAGCGGCACCTGTGTTCACTACGTGCCTTAATAGTCTGTCAAGCGGCGGGTCGATACGGTGAAAAGGTGTAAAAAGTTCGGAGGTGAACGCCGGGCCTCTTTCCGAAACACCCCTCACGCCGTTTACGAGCCGCAAAGTGAAGATGGCGAGAGAACGAAGAGCTTTAAAAACCCGATGCTCCGCAGTCACTTCGTTTGCATTTATGGAAATTGGGTGGCAAAAGGAAAAGTGACGTTTATTCCGGTCTTTCTTCATCCTTCAGATCAGGGGCTGTCTGCTGATTGCAACTTAATTCCTTCAAGTTCTGAAACCTTTTCCGTAAAATCAATTGATCAGATGTTAATACATGTAGGATTACTGATGCAATGCTTTTATCAGAGGGATCTTGAATTTTATGGGCCCAGCTTTCATGTTCAGCAATATATTAAATGCTCTTCTTATTCAGTGTTTAGGCTTAAGTATTTTTAAACTCTGAAAAGCGGACTATTTCAGAACTTCCATTCTGAGTGTAGAAGTGTTATTATTAGCATATTGGAAAAATTGTTGCACTTCTTTAATTCCCAAGTGAGATAGATTTTAACTAACCAGTTTCCAATTAATATTTTCCTTTCATTTTTGTGTTTAAATTCCCCCTTCATACATGTCTTACAAATAAATAATGTTTAAATACAGCTCTGCATCAACAGACTCGAAACGAAACAACGTTCAGAAGAGTTAGATCATTCTTCCTTAGAATGATGTACATATCTGTGAATGTTTCAATAGTCCGATTTATTCTAATTTTTCCAGTCTCGCTTTAAATACTTTGCCTTAAAATTTCTGTTGTTTCTCTTCAACTGTTATACAAGACGCAAATGTTAGGAGTAAGATGGTTAAAGTTTCGCATTTAGGCAGCTAGATATACAGAATAAATTAAGTGTTCCTGCTCGTTATGACATCCTTGTTTGCTTGACTTGATATTAACCGCCTAAAGTTTCATGAAACCTTCGGAAAGTTACCAGTTTTTATTTCTAATTTTATTAGTAATAAAATTTTGAATCAATGTGCATCATGCCATGTGTGAGCATGTAAAATATAATGCTATTAACGGCGATATAAAGTAATCTAAGACTCACGAACGTTTTCTTTCAGTGTCTTATTTTACGTTTTCTTCAACCAACCGGCCCAACCGAGAGAGTGGTTAACCGGGATTTTGCTGCCAAACCGGGATAGTGGTTCGCTTACTGCCGTACCGAAGGGCCCAGGTTCGAATCCCGGAGAAGGGAGGCATTTTTGTAAATGCATAGTCTATGCTGCATGGAGATACTCTAAATATGCTCTCCAGGGGTCTGTGGTAGAGCAAGAGGGGGTGAGAGACACTCAGTCAATCCAGGCTGCTCTCTTTCAAAATTAGGGACGGAACTGAGCAAAGTCGTACTATATGGTGCTCAAGGCTCTTGCCAATGACAGGCGCCATCTTGCATCACAAGCCCACGACAATGAATATCGTGGGCTTGTGATGATGTTACTATCAGACAAGTAAGATAAGTCTTAACATATTTTGAATAAAAGTCAATGATTAGGATGACGATCTGTGACGGATCCCTCTTTTTCAGTGTGGAAAGGTTATTTTGCTCACTAAGAAAACTTATTAATATCATTCTTTAAGATAATTTAGGTTCCTTTACTACATCAGAATAAGGTTTTATTGAGATCTTACAATCTTACAGTAGTCAAAAATTCATCTTCTACTTTTACAAACAAATTGGATTCTTATCCGTAACGCTGTGCTATATATTCTTTACATAAGTCCAATAACATTATGTAATCCAACTGTCGATTTCAGCGATTTACTTGTGCGGCAAGGTCTCTTGGACTTCGTGTATACTTTCCTGACTCAAGGGGATTTGAAACAACAACAACAACTATATGTATGAAATCGTTTGGTTCTTTTTTTCTTCACTAGAGTGCTGCCAACTTTTGGAATCATACCCCTCCTTGGGAAGCGTATAGACCTCCTTAGAGTGTCATGTGTCATATACTTCCTGTATGGTGGTCAAAGTTCTTGCCAACGACATTCGCAATCTCCTCAGATAGGCGCTCTTTGCCACCCTGAATTTCGTGGGTTTACTTTTATGTTATTGTCAGACAAATGAGGTAACTCACAACAGGTTTTCATTAAACTAGGTGCTTTAATGCACTTAAACCCATTAAGCTTCAATGCAGGTATTTCTGTTATGAAATTAAAAGTATCATAAAAATAATTTATATCAGTATCATAAAAGATAGTAGTCTTTATGTAAACGTGCACGCTGGTTTATCATTCATTACTTTCTTAGAATTTAATAATTTTTTCCCATAATAAATCGTGAAGCAGCACGTACATAATCCAAAATTGCAGTTGTATAATATGTTTCTAGCCCAAGTGTTTTTCTGCATGATTCCGCCAACCTTGTATGCATATGTAAGAGAGGTATTTTCAATCTAAAAATTCGTAGTGAGTTTTCATTGAATAAGCGTGTCTCAGGGTCCCCACAACATGCTTTTACTACTTTTATAATGAGTTCTGCCTGTCTGTGCGTATGTGTCAGCTGATATTTTCCTCCAAGATGGTTCTTACATGAAACGTACCAAAGTCCATTTTTCATATTTAAGCTTTCTACATTCATATAAAGTGATAATTAGTTTTGGGGTAAACCTGGAAAACCAAAAATGGTACTTTATATGAAGACCATACTGGTTTTGATGAACAATCGGAAATTGTATTTTACTGGAATATCATAACAGGTTTTAATGGTACATGTACAACCATAACAGGTTTTAATGGTACATGTACAACCATAACAGGTTGTACCTATTTTAAAATATAATCCTAAATCTTCCAATGTTAGAATTTAAGCCTCATATTAATATGAGGCATTACATTTAATACCGACTTATTTTTAATATAATAAGACTTTCATTTAATATTGATAGGACACATTAGATTTTAGTTAAACTAATAAACCAAAAGTAATGCTTTAGTTGAAGCTCTGAACAGATTTTCGTTAGAAAACATATCATGAGATAATCCGTAATTTTTCAGAATTGGTATTTAAAACTTGAATGTGATTTAACTATATTACATTTTAAACAATTAATGCATTCTTCGAATTATGACAAATGCAACGAGGATAAGTTCATTATGAAGATGAGTTTTCTTTAAGAAACAGTCTATTTATGGAGCCTGAATCTTCAATGCCGGTACCGTTTCACATTTGTGTAGGATTACGTTTCTAGTAAATTTTTACTGCCAACAACTGTTATTGCATTATTAGCAAATAAAAATAGTGCAGCGAAGTTTAAAAAAGTCTGGAAACACTTACCAATCCATTGGAAATTCTAAAGACTGTTTTTCAAGATTATTTCATTCTTAAATTTTATATAACATAAGTTAGAAGAAAGTTATGTTTAATAAATAAAGCTAAAAGACAAATAAAAAAGTTGTCGTCTTCTTAAAACATTTAACATTTGTATTATGAACTGAAAAAAAATTACAGCAACATATCGAAAATTCTAAAAGTAAGCTGCTTTGAAAAATTGTGTAATTGTTAATTAAGTCATTGATTTGTGAATCCCAAACACTACATCACCAGGTGATATATTACGACCGGAACGATGTTTCAAATGAAGCATGATAACAGGTGTGTACATAAGAGCGTATGGCCCACCAATGGTCGAGCGATAAAGTCGCTGAACACTGGTAGTTCGGTCCGAGGTTCGAATCTCGCGAGCAGGCCGGCTGCTTTGGTGTTCTCGTGTTTTTCCCCATGTATAAATGTACGAGCCAGTTTCCTTT
Source organism: Stegodyphus mimosarum (assembly GCA_000611955.2). Taxonomy (NCBI): domain Eukaryota; kingdom Metazoa; phylum Arthropoda; class Arachnida; order Araneae; family Eresidae; genus Stegodyphus; species Stegodyphus mimosarum. The sequence continues at coordinate 510,661 of KK119181.1, forward strand.
AAAAATGTCCTCCACGAAGGCATCCATTCCCTTAGGCAGATAGTCCTCGAGACTTTTCCGTTATCACATAAACAAAACCAGACTATGAGTACTTATAGTTATCATTCTTCTTTGAATGATATAATAGAATAATAAAAAATGGATAACGTTTATAGTTAAAATTAAGCCTTAATATTTGCAAACATTATATTTACAAATGATCAGTTAATTCCATGTTTTAAATAGCAACAAGCTTTAAGTAGATGTTTCTTGAAGCTCGTTGCTATTTTAAAGCATGTTGATTGATTGTCTGTAAAAGGTTTTAAACATTAGATTTGATTTACAACATATCAGACAGTTCTGTGTTTTAAGCAGCAACGAGCTGTACTTCACTTAAAGCTCGTCGTTGTTTTAAAATATGGATTTGGTGGGAAGTAATGTGTGGTCCATATCCAATGTTTTTGGATACACTTTCTTTATATTCCCTATTAAATATTCATTTTTCCCTAAATGTGATATAATTACCAAAAATGATATCCAAATAGGCGACTTGATGACACTTCGTGAAGAGAAAAACGTTATCTTCTGAAAGTACAAAATAAATATAACTTTTCAGTCGTTTCATCTACTAAATCGATTCTGAATTTTTAACGTGATTTCTTTACCACCTTCTTTATGACACATTTGGAAAACACTGAAAACATGCTGATGTAAAAGGTGAAAGAATATTTCGTGATATTTTCTTACCATGTTGTGTTACATACTAAATAAGAAGGTGAAAACCAAGGTCCGTACAGTGAAACTGTGCGGACCTTGGATAAAAACATATAACATGAAACCTAATAAGTTAACTACTTAATAATTACAAATTTTTCATTACCTTGTCTCAAATGGCATTGTTTTTACTGTCCTGTTTTATTATTCATAAAATTTTGTGGCTACGAAAAATACTTACAAAATTGCACAAGGAATATCTTGTCTCGGAAAAACCTCTAGAATCCCCTCTAAAATGTAGGCGTAATATAAAATTTACAATAGGATCAGTCCTCTCATGTTATTGAACAACTAAGATTAATACTGCCATATGTTAAACAGTCACATATAAATTTTAAATAGTTATGGGTCAGATAAAAATAGGTAAGAATAATTTCTGTTGGTTCATAGTATGAACAATACAGCCCATATGATGCACGTGCGCGACCAAATTAGGTTACTTTCATATCCAGTCACGACGCTTAATGTACACTGGTGAAATAAATTAAGAGAATTTTCATATTTTATCTACGATCTCCAGAACTACTAGACAGATTTTTAATAAAATTTGGTTTGGACATAGGTTGATATAATACAAACAAAATAAACATTCAACAGTTGCAATAGGCACACACCTTTCGTGCGTAACACTCATGAGAGTCTGAAGGCCTGAAAGAGCGGTTGCAGAAGACACAAAAGAAATGGGTTAATAGGGGAAAAAACAGAAGACACAAAAGAAATGGGTTAATAGGGGCTATGGTCCCCTCTTACAGCCATACAGGCCTCGCAGCGTGATGCCGTACTGGAAATAAGACAGTTTATCAGTGCCTGTGGCAATTGATCCGACTCATTCAGCAACGCTGTTTTCAGTTCCTGTATGGTTTTCGGAGGTGGTTTGAGGATTGCAATTGCCCTCCCCAGAGCATCCAAGACATGTTCTGTAGGTTTAGGTCTCGAGACTAGGCTGGCCAATCCATCCGGAGAATATCCTCACTCTCGAGAAATTCGTCGACCAGAAGAGCTTTATGTGGCCTCTCGATATCATCCTGTAAGATGAACTCAGAGCCCACTGCACCCCGGAAAAGGCGAACATAGGGCTCCAAGACCTCATCCCAATACTCTACACCAGTCACAGAACCTCTGTCAAAGACGTGGAGAGGAGTGCGGCCATAATGCATGATGCCTGCCCAGATCATTACATCGCCCCTGCCATAATTGTTGATTTCGCTGACATTGGAGGGTAGGTAGAGGGTTCATGGCTCTCTCCGTATGAAAGTACGGCAAGAATCGGTGTTTAGGCTAAAACGGGATTCGTCGGTGAACAGAACGGTTGCCAATTGCTTTGTACTCTAGTCACTATGTTGCCTGCACCATGCTAATCGGACTCTCCTGTCCGTAGACGTGAGCGGGACGCAAACAGCCGGACTTCTAGCAAACAACCCTCACTCATTCAGTCTTTTGGAAACAGTCACCCTTGTTACATGGGTTCCTGTAGCTGCATAGAGGACCCGAGAGAGCTGAGAAGCTGTAGCCCCTCTCTTACGCCTCTCTAAAATGGACAAATAGCGATCTTCTCTGGCCATCGTGGCTCATGGACGACCTTGCCTAGGCTTTCTCTCGATGGATCCAATATCCTAGAGCTGTTTCCATATGTTACACACGACGTTTGGCGTTAAATTAAACTCTCTGTATATCTGGACTTGCGATTGGCCTGCCTCTAGCCTTCCCACAATTCGCCACCTCATTCCATCATCTAAACCAGTGTTTCTCAAACTTATTTCTTCTACCGCCCCCTTTGAAAATCAATTATTTTTCATCGCCCCCCATTTTTTATACACTCCTAAAACTTAAAAACCACAATTTCATTACTTTAATTAATTTAGTTATAGTGTGCTATATTAGTCGGTTCTGGTGTTTAAACTTACATTCTAAACTAGAAATGTTTACCAGTGAGAGCAATTAAAACGCAACTTTATAATATTAATAATATATTTTAATCAAATTAAAATAATCAATATAGATAGGTAATCAATTTTAGTTTTTAAACTAATCTAATGGGTTGGATGAATTTGATGACTTTTAACAGGTTTGTTGATATCAGGTTCGATTTTAATCAAAAACAGTCGTAAGTCACCGCGTTTGGTAACTTGTAAATGATTTCTCTTTTTAGTAAGCAGCGTTGTCAGAGCGCTAAATCCACTTTCACACAAATATGACGATGGGAAATGCATATCAAAAATTGTTGAACAATCGACCACAATCCAGGGTACAACTGCGGAATTGACTTTTGTAGCCAAAGTTGTTGGTAGCCATTTTTAAATTTGCTTTTTATTTCCTCGTTCGTTGTCAGTTCTATAAGTTCTTCTTCCAGCTGGGGTGATATTGCTATGTTGACTTTTGAAAAAGGATCTAACACCCAGTCTGGTATTTACAATTTCAAAATGTCCTGGAATCTTTCAATGAAATCACGGTGAAGATTTTCCAAATGTTGGCAGTAGACAAGCAAGTCGTCGTTGTTGCAGGATACTGATAAATTGGGAAAATTATGGAACTCACGTCTGCCGATATTCTTCTTGTATAAGAGCAGCTTGGCTACGAAAGCAGCGACGACATTTTCTGTTTTTATTAAGTTCATTTCATCGCCTTGAAGTTGGAGATTCATATTATTAAACAATGTATAAAGGTTTGTCAGGTATGCGATATCATTCTTTGATGCGATGAGGTTTTCGCGCAATGCTGTGTCTTTGTTTTCCAAGAACTCTATGACAGAGTCAAACAGATTGTAAAAACGAGTCAGACAATTTCCTTTTGATAGCCAACGCACTTCTGTGTGAAAGATCAATCTGTTGAAACCTTTATCATTAGCAACACAAAGCTGATTAAATAATCTGTCATTTAAAGAGTTGTTTCGGATTTTATTGACTGCTCCGATGACATGTGGCAATGATTGAAACAGTCGTTCACTTAATTTCTCGCAACTAAATGCTGTCCATGTATACTGCTCAAAACAATTAAAGGATATTGCGGTTTTGGTGGATTTTGTGGCTGGGAAACTTTTTAGCTGATTGATGCATGATCGACAGACGTAGTAGGCTATATGAGAATAAATTACACATGTTTGGAAGAAAAAAATGCATTTTATTGCGCATTTGTGTACAAAAGGAAAAAAACACAATTTGTGCATATGAGAAAAAAGAATAAGAAAAGGTGTTTTCTTCAAAGGAAATCATTTTCAGTAGGGGGTATGGTTTCCACGGACGGCCAGCAACGTTGAACACCTTTGAGGCATGGAGTCAATGAGGCTATTAATCACGAGTTGGGGTATTCTGTCCCACTCTTCCAGAAGAGCTCTTTCCAGTTCTTGGAGAGTTTGTGGGGGTGGTTGGCGGCCAGCAACTCGTCTTCCTAGAGCGTCCCAAACGTGCTCTATTGGATTCATGTCTGGAGAACACGCTGGCCATTCCATTCGTACGATTCCTTCCTCGAAAAGGAAATCCTCCACCAGGTTAGCACGATGTGGCCTGCAGTTATCGTCCATTAAAATGAAGTCATCTCCGATTGCTGCAGCGTAAGGGACTACAATAGGTCTGAGGATCTCATCCCTATATCGGCGACCAGTCAGAGGTCCATCTCGAATGATGTAGAGGTCTGTGCGCCCGTCAATGGAGATGCCACCATACACCAACACTCCCCCACCGCCAAATCTGACACTTTCGTGCACGAACGCAGGATTATTCCTACTGCCGCGGTCCCTCCAGACGAAAATACGCCTATTATCAGGATGAACAGAAAAACGGGACTCGTCAGAAAAAAGAACATTGCTCCATTCATTTCTCCTCCAGTTCACATGCTCTGTTGCCCACTCCCTGCGGTCGCGACGATGCCTTGATGTTAGTCTAACACATACCATCGGTCGGCGAGCATACAGACCTACACCATGGAGCCGGTTTCGGACAGTCTGAGTTGAAACCGTCCTACCAGTAGCCGACCGAAGGTGTTGTTGGAGAAGAGTAGCCTTCATATTTCGGTGTCTTCGAGCCGTTAACACTAAATAACGATCTTCATTGGGCATTGTTGCCCGTCTACGACCTTGCCCTGGTCTTCGGCCTGCACTTCCAATTTCCAAAAAACGGTTCCAGATCCTGGAAATCAGTGACACTCCAATGGTTTGCGCTACTTCGGCTTGAGTTTGGCCCCCTTCTAACCTACCAACAACTCTCCAAGCTTCTGAATCGGTTAAATGACTTCGCTGAGACATCGTACTCATCGAAACAAAGCAGTCACTGAATGCCGATCATCCTTGTCTTCATTGTCTTTCATTCAGTTGAAAGTCAAATTTCATTCGCTGCCACTGAAGCGACGTTTTTGACGTCGAACTCAAACTCAACATACTCCACAGTTTGAAAATCAGAAAAATTTGCATTTGTGATTCTCTTCTTCCATTTTCGGCAAAAAAAAATTCCCTTATATCTTTATTTTATATAAAACTTACAATATCCTTTAATTGTTTTGAGCAGTGTATAACGCAATGTACAGCAATCACATCAGGAATTTTGTTCTTTAAGTACGACATGAAGCCTTTTTGAGACCCTGTCATAGCTGGAGCACCATCTGTAGCAGCTGATATAATATTCTTCAAGGGAATTACTTTTTCATCACAAAACTTTTACAGTGTTTTAAATATAGTTTCGTCTTTTGTGTCTGTTTCTAAATGTCTAGCAAATAAAAGTTCTTGACATATTTTTTTCATCTTTAATGAACCTCTGTTATGTAGTGATTTTTGGTTAGTTTAGAATTTTGGATTAATGTGTAGTTAATTGCAGTTATTTGTTAATTAATTATTGAGTGAGTAAATTATATGCATTAATTTATGCTTATTCTAAATTTTTCTTCACGAATTGTATTGCTTATGTTATTAAATCAATTATTTGTATGCGAGTTAAACAGATTTCTCGTTCTTACGTTACGCGTTCGTTGGTAATAAGCCTTCGGGAGAAGGAGACAATGGGAAATCGGTTGTTTCTGCGTAATATTTTAAATTTAAAAATACTTCCTTTTTATTCACATGGTTGAAATTTATACCTCTTAAAGAGAAAAAAATTTACCCTTCTTATGAACCTACTTTCATGACTGTACGTCGCCCCGTTGGAGAATTATGCCCATTTAATTGCTAAAATTGTTGAATTTCGTGTCTAGAAATTTATTCTGCTATAAGCGTCGTTTTGAGCACTTTCTCGTCAAGGTCATGTACTGCGTCCGGTTGCGTGGTAGGGGAGTGATAGGTTTGTCGCATTCTTTCCCTCACCCCTCCTTGTTGGCGAAGGGGGTGGCGAGGGTGGAATTTTTTTTGGTGTGAAGAAGGAAAAACTAAGTTTTCGCAGCACTGTTTTGTGTTTGGCGAGATTTGCATACTAATTCACCAAATTTGGTGATTTTGGAAAATTCTGGATTCCGGACGATTGAAATCGTCATGCAAGGCCTTGCTCAGTCTCTTTTTGCCGGGGATTCGCAGCTCTAGAAGCACGTAAATGTTTCTTCCTCTGGAAGGGCCGGAGATGGGAAATATGATAAAGATGAACATCTAAAAAAAAAAAATCACTTGAAGTTTATTCCTCCGCACTTTACCATCCCCGTGTGGAGTCGAGAATGTTGTTTTTTTTTCTCATCGAATCACTGCCATCAACTCGAGTGCTACCATCAACTCGCATGAATGAGAATAACGGAAAAGGGAGGAACCCTTAGGAGCTCTTGTTTTGCTGCACGAATGCACTTTACCATCTCCATAGTGTCTGATCCAGGTGTCCAGATTTCTTGCCGGTCTCCCTCGTTCAACATCTGCGAAGGTTTGGTTCGGCAGAGCCTTGTTCAACACCTCTTATGAATGGGACATCCGGAAAAAAAATCTAAAAGCTGAGTTAATGCTTAATTAAATATTCTACGCTTCCTTCAAGTGAGTTCAGCTTTTTTTTTATTGTTAATTCCACCTGAAATTTAGTACAGCTCGCTACCTAAATTCCGTGGACATGTTTCCTAAGTAATATGGTAATTTAAAATTTTTTTTAAGAGATTTGATTATTTGAAGTAAATTTTCCAGTGATGAATTATTAATGTAAGGAGTAATTATATGTGTATTTAATTTCCAATTAAATTCTATTTAACTTTTAGTCAAAGGTTTTTCTGCTGGATCTTAAATCCAGGCTGTGTATTTAAGCAATTGTTGCACTAGTAATCTATTGAGGATTTTTTTTAACCTTAACTTGGAATGTAATTAAAATTTATATATAATGGATTTAGACAGGATATTAAATTTGTAAACTTATCTAAATTTTACCCTTTTACTTTAAGTTGTTACTATTTTTGGTTGAGAATTAACTTTAACTTTTGCAAATTAAGGAACGATTAAAAATTTAAATTCTACTTTACCTTTAATTGAGTAATTGAATGTAGGAATAAATGTAATCATTTTTCTCCAACGGGTCTACATGAGTATGTAATATTTTTCTAACTGCCTAAGGGATTGCTAAATTGATGTATGTAATTCTTACCTGAGTAAATTAAGAAATTTCTTGAACTAAGTAATCTCTATCAATATTGGTAAAGACACCATGCTCGGTGATTCATTAAATTCCTGTGTATTTTTATGCTGGCCAGCAGAGTTTGATAACTGCATATGAAAATTTAATATTAATTTTTACGGTGTAAATTTTTGATTAATTCATCTCGGTGCATATTTGAAATTAGCAATATATATATTATAATTCTAAATGCATTATTTTAAATAGTTGTCACCTGAACACACCATAGATCTAGAAATTTAAGTTGAAAGATTGAGTGTCTTCCTTTAATGCTGCAATAAATATCCTTGGTTATATATATATATTTGATTCAGAGTTTTTCTTATGATGACTTGTGTGAATGTTCTTAACACCAGTACTCCTGCTTGGTCTTAGGGGTTGTTCGGGTTAGTAAACACAACGCAAATGAATTTTGGTTTTGATATTATTGTAGGCAAATTATTGTAACAGTTAGTATTTAACATTTGGTACCACAACATTTGGTGACGTGAAAATTGCACATAACATCTGGTGCCGCGATTTTAGCCCATAACACCTCACGTAAAACAACAACAGTGCTTTATTGGTTGGTAAACTGGACTCATCCAACTGAATTGAAAATTGGCTAGTCTTCAGATGATTGCACAATGACTCTTCAATGTTTTCAGCGATTTCATCAATTCGTCTTTGCACAGAATTATTGCTCAAAGGAATTTTTCGAATTATATCTGCCGCCGGTTTATGAAGCACAGTAGTTATAACTTCTTTTATCACCGGCAAAGTTAACGTTTCTCCGATGGTGTGTGGTTTACCTGTTTGAGCAATTAACAGAGAGATATTGTATGAAGCTCGAAGTCCGTCATCGTCTTGCTTAGCAGCCTTCGAAAAAAGTTTCAATACACTTGGCTGAGCATTATGCTTCTTTTCCGGATCTTGAAAATAGGCTACATTTTTGTCCTTCTTATCTGGACGCATTTTATTTAAATGATCTTGAAGTCTTGAAGGCTTCATCGCTTCGTTTGCAAATGTTTTTGAACAAAGAAGGCACAAAGGCAAAGATGGGTTTGTCGAATTTTCTATGAATCCATATTTAATATATTCTGCACTGTATTGCCGTTTCTTCTTTTTTGCTTGCGACATGGCTTTTTTTTTTCAAAAATATGTAAATAAAGTGTTGAACTTAAATACTCGTTTAAAGATAGCGCGAAACCACTAATGAAAATATAAGAAAAATTACGAGCTTTTATATAGGATTTAAATACAGCAAGCACCGACAGGAATAAGACAAACACGCACAAACTCGTTTGTCTCTTTCGACGCTCAATCGTACTGAGCAAGTTAGGACAAGTATCGATGAACCAGCCGATTGCTACCATGTACAGTCCGTTTTCGTATTGCAAAATCGCCACCTGTCGATGATTCTATTCTGAAAAGGGGCGATACGCGGAGATGGACTTTTTCCTCAAACCGGTTTTTCAGAAGCACGGAAGCACGCATGGTAAGTAAACATTTCTCTTTTATCTCAACCCTATTTTGATTAACTCGAAGCAGACCTGACGCATGCGTAAAAGCGCTGAAGGTTTCTCCAAACGAAAACGGACAGTATGTCTACGGAGCACAACATCAAAAGTGCACCGACTCCCGCAGTTAGTTTTTTCCCCGGAATGTTTGCCACATTTGGCGATTCATGCATTTACACAGCTGTATGCTTTTCGTCATTTTACAACGTACGCGCATACGGCGTGCGGGCTATCCTACGAAATCTATGTTAAGTATTTTAAGTTTTTATACCATCATACAGGGTAGAAATATAAACTAAGTATTCGTTATTGTGTAGTAGGTAGGTTTTAATTCTAGTGAAATTTAAAATATAAAGTAAATCAAATTACAAATCTACCATCGCCCCCCTAACCCACGTCATCGCCCCCCATTTTTTTCTGGGCCAATTAATGCCCCCCTTTAGATCTCAAACACCCACAAGGGGGGGGGTTATAGCCCACTTTGGGAAAAACTGATCTAAACTTTGGCGGTTACTCATTTTATCTGTTCCGATGTGAATTTAACTGATTGCTGCAAGATAACACCAATAAATTCGCCGAGGTGTGCTAGCGTCTTATCCTTCACGTGCTTATAAAGCCTGTTTTTCTGCTGGCTCCTGCTCTACACACGTGTACGCTTACGTATTTGCCGTAGAAGATTTGCATTTTTATCTAGAAGCAGTGGTTTTTCCTTCAGTTCAGTTCTTTTTATGCGATTCGATAAAATATACAAATTCTCTTAATTTATTTCATCAGTGTATTATTTTGGTAAGTGATCCCTTCGTCTAGTACTTTGAGCAAAAATCTCCCTTTTCGTTATTATGTAAAAAAATCGCTTCAGATGTAACCAAAGAAATCAAAATTTAAAAATTCTTATATTCTCTGGCTGAAACTCAAGTAAATAGAAAATCGTAAGAATAATAGTAAAAAATCTTGACCTCGAATCAGTGATATTTGGGTGTTTAGAAATTAAATGCCTTTTTGTTAATAAAAGGAATTTAATCAGAGCTATTTACATTAAAGCAATTTATAATTAAATACAGATTACACAAATCTTCAAAGCTAACAAAACAGTCAGATTCATCTTCCTTGGACGGTTTACGATAAACTCATCTTAACTTATTATTTTAAATATTAAAGTTTAAGCTTGCTTTATTACGTAAATAATTTATAAAATGAGAAGTTTGAATCCTGTTTTTTACCAAACAGTTTAATTTTATTGGATTGAATAGCCTGAAGACCAAGAAAATCTATTTCTTGTTCACTTGTATTGGTTTTATCAAAAGTTCAGCAG
>KK119181.1:521036-531830 GCA_000611955.2 Stegodyphus mimosarum
CAGGAAAGGTATAAATGGAATTTCTCAATAAATCCCAAATTACTAAAAATAATAATATCGTCTATTTACTGTAGGTATTGCCAAAGATTTTCAAATTAGTATTGCCCAAACTGAATTTTTTGTAAAGAAATATAAATTACAGAATTTTGAAGAGAAATTATTGTCCATAGGGATCCCCTTGATTTGTTTAAAAATAGTATCATTCCATTTAATAAAGTTTTGAAAAAGCGAGCACTAGAGGAAATCTTTCCATTTGTCTTTTGCTAAAATAGCAAGCAGTTCAGGAAACAAATCTGGAAGAAGTAGTAGGTCATTGTAAATTTCTTTCAAAGACGACTACTGTAGATGTTTTCATAATCATAGCAGTTAATTTCTTGAATGTCGATGTTCTCAGTTGCTAAAATAACATTAAGGGGATTGTTGATAATCCAACAGAAATTGTTATCTGCATTAGCTGAACTAAAAGTAACAGAACAATTTTTTTAAGCTAAATCGCAAATCAGTAGGCAATATATTTCTTGTACTTTGTAGTACCATTCGCTGCATATTCGATATAGCAGTATATAAAGGGTGTTTATAAAGTCCCGGACCCATTTTGATGTTTAATAACTCATAAAATAATAAAGATAGATTAAAATAAATAACATAAATCGTTAGATAAACTCAAAAGGTTTCATGACCCTTGTCAATGAACTTCCACGTGTGCCCCCTTCGTCGCACGGGGAATATCAAGTCGATATTCAATTTCACGCCAGGTACCTGCAAGCATGTCGGCATCCATAGAGGCTATTGCGGTTGTAATTCTGGTTTTTAGGTCATCAACGTTCGACACTCTCCTCCTGTAACCGGAAAGAATCTCTTGGGAGAACCAGGAAGCCCCACATACACGTATGAAAATTTCAAGAATTCCTTGATGAAAGCATTTCCCGTGGTGCGAGATTGGAAGCTGAACTCTTTAGTCGATATCAAGAAAGAATAGAAGATTTGTCTAATTTTATTTTGAGAAAAATTCAAGTTTTCAAGCTTTTGTATGGAAGTCGCCCGGATCCTGAAATTATTCAAGTTATACTTCCTAGGCTACTGCCCCAAGTTCAAGATTTCATCGAGTTAAGAAACCCAACGACGTTAGATAGATTATTTGAGCTTGCGGTACAACTTGAAAGCCGAAGAACAGCCGACAACGAACGACGACGCCAATTTGAGCGAAGAAGTCTGTGGAGTTCGCCATGACCCCAGCAAAAGCAAAATCAAAGTTACGGGAATAAGGCGAAGCAATGGCCGAAGAAAGATGTGTCTCCTAAAGCGATCGGCGAACGAAGGGAATTTAATAGAAGAACAAGCAAAGATTCCGAGGGCAATCAAAATAAGAAGAATTTAAACTAAGATGGATTTCTTCAAGGAAGGTGAAGAAGTCCGAAGCAGCGCAAAACCCTTCCAAAATCAATTTAAACACCGTGGTTGTGAACAATTTGAGTTTGCCGAAGATTGAAGTTCTAATCAACAACATACCGGCGACAGCCCTCTTGGATACAGGAGCCCAAAGCAGCTTCGTATCGGAAAGATTCTTTAAAAAGCACTTTCGACGTTACAGAATTTTTAGTGCAAGAGACACGGATGTCATAGCGGCCCAAGGAGAAAAATGCAGCTGTTTAGGAAAAGTACCATTGTTCGTGCGTATCAACAACGAACAGGTAAGAATCCTGTTTTATATTGTGCGTAACCTGCAAACTTGTATTATTTTAGGTGTGGACTTTTTTAGTTTGGCAGAAGCAAAAATTGATTTTAAAGCGGGAGAGTTGACGTTAAATATGAAGCAAATCGAAATGAAGAATGATAAGCCCCCGCAGCTGGGCTTGGAACATTTACAAGCAGAAGAAAAAGAGAAAATCCAAGGACTGGTAAGTCACTTTGCGAATTTATTTAGTGATGTACCGGGTTTTACACAGGTGGTGAACCACGAGATTGACACGGGGGACGCTCAGCCAGTTAGGCAGAAGCCATATAGATATGATAAGGTCAAGGAAGAAATAATTGAATATCATATTGAGGAAATGTTAAAAAACAAAATAATAACTCCTATTTCGAGTGCATATGCGAGTCCGGTGGTTTTATGTAAAAAGAATAATGATTACCCGATTACGCACCCGAAGCGGTGGCGTTTTGCTATAGATTATCGCAAGTTAAATTCAGTTACAAAATATCCTGTATATCCGTTGCCGATAATTGAAGAAATTATTCGAAATATTTCGTCTACAAAATACATGACTACATTAGATCTCACGAGTGGCTATTTTCAGATTGGGGTAAAACCCGAGGACGTACACAAAACCGCGTTCATAACGAAATCTGGTACGTACGCATTTCTTAGAATGCCGTTCGGATTATCCGGCGCGCCGGCAACGTTCCAAAGATGTATGGACATCGTCTTAAGACCAGTCCTTGGTAAAAGCACTTTCATATATTTAGACGATATTATAATTACGAGTAGTACTCTAGAACAACACTTACAAGATTTAAGAAAAGTATTTTCATTGTTAAACGAAGCTGGTTTAAAGATAAATGCGTCTAAATGTAAATTTGCCGCAAAAGAGTTACGTTATTTAGGATTTAAAATTTCCCAAAAGGGAATCGAAACGGATCAGTCAAAAATAGTAGCCATTAGAAATTATCCTGTTCCTAAAACAGCGAAGAAATTATCGTCGTTTCTCGGGATGTGTTCATATTACCGGGCTTTCATTAAAGACTTTGCAAAAATAGCTGAGCCACTGCTAAAGTTGAAAAGAAAAAAAGCTAGGTTTTCGTGGTCAGCAGAAGCCAACTTGGCGTTTCAAAAATTGAAAGACGCATTGACTCAAGCTCCCGTCTTAAAATTTCCAGAAGGGGATAAAGGATTAGAGATTTCAGCGGACGCTTCAGATTTCGCGATTGGTGCAGTGCTTTCCCAAAATGGTCAGCCCGTGGCTTTTTTCAGCCGAACATTAAATGAAACCCAAAGAAACTATTCCGCAACAGAGAGAGAAACTCTCGCAGTGTTAGCATCAGTACAGAAATTTCGTGTGTTCTTTGGAAGTTCTCCAGTAACTGTATATACCGACCACGCGGCGGTCACTAGACTCTATTCTGGAAAAAATTTATCACCCAGATTAATAAGGTGGGCTCTCAAATTACAGGAATATAACCTAATAATTAAACATACGCCGGGAAAGGAAAATGTTGTGGCAGATGCTTTAAGCAGAATTAACTTAGATGAAAATGGAAGTGTAATTAAGATAGCCATGTTAACATCCAAAGTATTAGATTCTCGTGAAACAGTAATAGCCGAACTCAAAAAAGATCCGGAGTTCAAAAATATATACAATTATTTGGCCGACCCTGAGAATTTCAATCATCCGGATATTGTGCCGATAAGAAATAGGGCCGAAAATTACGAATTAATTGACGGACTGTTATTCTATACGAAAGCTACTAATGAGAATCATGAATATAGACCGGTTATCCCAGCTAGCATGAGGTTGAATGTATTAGAAGAGTTGCATGATTGTGCCATTTCGGCTCATTTAGGTATAAGAAAAACTGTTCAGAGAGTTCGCGAGGCAGTTTTCTTTCCAGAACTGCAAAAGTTTACTAGGGCGTATGTCCAGTCGTGCCCAACATGTCAATTAAATAATTATGTTAATTTCCGCCCGGCCGGGTTCCTAAATAGTATTAAATCAGAATTCCCAAATCAAATAATAGGCATCGATTTACTTGGACCTTACCCTCGAAGTAAAGTTAATAAAAGCCGATATCTTTTAGTTATAGTGGATCATTTTAGCAAATGGTTAGAGTTAATTCCGTTAAAACGCGCGTCTGCAAAAATTGTAGTAGATTCAATTCTAAATAAGTATATTTTAAAATACGGGGCGCCCCTAAAAGTTATTTCAGACAATGGTCCTCAGTTTGTTAGTAAAATGTTTGAGGAAATGTGTGCAAAACTGGGCATACGTCATCTAAAGATGGTCCCGTATCGTCCGCAGTCAAACATAGCGGAACGGGTGAATAGAAATGTAGTGAAAATAATTCGTAGTTATGTGAAAAACTATCACTCTACCTGGGATAGCCATATAAATGAATTTGCATTTGCACTTAGGACCGCCAAACACGATACTACACAAAAAACACCCGCTGAACTCTTCTTAGGAAGAAAGATCTTGACCCCCCTAGATAAACTGTTCTTTGTACAGGAAAGGGCAGAAGAATTTAAAATGAGTGATATACAAAAGTTAATACGGGAAGCGACGGGAAATATAGAAATGGCCCAAAGAAAACAGAAATTGTATTATGACCTAAAAAGAAGAGAGGTCAAGTACAATGTGGGAGATGAAGTGTTGAAGATTAAACACAACTTGTCAAATGCCCCAGAGGAAAAGGTGGGGAAATTTTTTCCGCGTTTTGAAGGCCCGTTCACAATTGAACAAATTACGGGGGCAGTGGTTATATTAAAAAGAAATGATGGTCAAACGCTCAAAGCGAATGTGGACCAAATAAAACCGTTCTATAATCGCAGCAAAATGGCTGTATTTAAAGATTCGTTTCAGGATCCGAGGCAATCGACTAGCCAGGAAGATATACGTCAGCAAAAACAGCAGGAACCAGCTACAACGGCATCGAAATGTCAGAAGAAGAAAGCTCCCCCTCAACAAAGAAATAAGAACCAAAAAGGTGGTTTCAAAAGAAAGTCTCACGATGCAGGTGAACAAATCTACGAACGGAATTACGAGCGTACCAAGAGAAGAAAGCAGAATGGGCAAGGGAAGCCCAATGTATCCAAAAGAACTGTGGAATCATCGGACAGGTGCCTGAGAAGCAAGAAACGCCGATTGCAGCCTGAGAATCAACTTCCCGAATACAGCAGGAACCAGGACAAGCAACGAGCAAGGGCCCAGGAGAGAAGGGCCCAGTCCACCAAACGTCCAGCGGAGGAACCTCCTCTACAAAGGAAATTGCCGAGGATACAACGACAGAATGTCAAAAGAAAAAGAGATGAACAGGCTCCGAAAGAACAACAACGAAAAACGAGGAAACTCAACCAAGCTACAACGTACTCGACTTTCAAAAATTGGGCCAAGAAAAGGATGGACGATCATAATAAGATAAGTACAATTTCGTATTCAAAAGTTTAGTTAATTTTTGAGTATACTGCAAGTTGCAGGGCCGATTTTACCTCAAGCGAGGTTGACTTTTACGCCAAGTGGACGATAAGTTCTCATATGGAAAGTAAAATGTTTTGTTAAAAGAATTGTAATTCTTAAATATTTAAAATCACTTAATGTTTGTAAATAGATTAATTTTGTAAAAGCAATGAATTGCTGAAAAGAAAATGTTAACGAAATGATTTTGTATGACGCTTTGTCGAAAGACTTGTGAAATGTCTAGAATGAAAATCGGGAAAATTGAAAAACACGATTTAGTCTGTGGACTATTATTTCAATGTAATTTGATATTTCAAGAAAGTACCTTGAGAAAGGAATAGGAAGCACTTGCTGTAAGCTTAGAAATTTAACCTATATTTCTGTAAGCTTAGAAATTTAACCTCTATTTGCATTTCAGGATTGCTATGAAATTGTTAATGTGTTATGAAATGTAACAAATAATATTATGCTAGCAATGCACGTTAAGTGCAATATTAATGTGAATGTTGTGTGCAAACTGCGAATTTGTATGCATGAAAAGTTAAAGATTGACTATTTTAGAATGCAAGTGTTAATTAGGCTCTCCACCAAATACACTTAAAGTGTTAGACATAAAGCTAGTGAGAACCTTAGGATTAGCTGGTTATAGGGCGTTTTTTTCAGGTCTCGTATGTCAAGTTCTAACTAATGTTAGTCGATTGTAGGTGGAAGAGTTGAACACCCCCGAACACATAAAAACCCGCAATGGCGGTTTGCTTTACATCCAACACCGGTGAGAGAGCATACGGGGGAAGAATTTAATTGTGCTTGAATGATAATGTGTGTGTGCAAAATTACACAAAAAAAAAAAAATAAGGATTTGTACCACTTAGAATTATTCTGTTATTATGTCATACTAAAGTTGTTTTCCTTCCAGATTTTGCTGGAAGGAGTAAGACTGTTTGAAGAATAAGACTTGAAAAAAAAAATGTTGAAGATTGTTGTTCCAGAAAATTTCGTCTGTATTTTACACAAACATATATTGCCTTGTAAGAGTTGGCCTAAGTTTAGAACAGTGAAATTTTCGACTATTTAGAATTGCTAGTTTTCAACATGGTCCGTTTGGACCAAAGTAGTTTAACTATCGCAATTCTGGCGGGAAGTTTGTAAGGTTTTAGTTAAACTAACCAAGTTTATTTTAATTTAAATCTTTTCTATCTCCTCTCTGCTTCAACTTCCTGTCAGAAGAAGCGCGCGTTTTTAGCTTATGCTAATTTTTGAAGTACAGCCAAGCACTATTTAAGCCAGAGGTAGAAACCTCTCGGTGTGTGAGAGCTTAGACTCAGATCACGGTTATTCCGCTCAACGTTCGCCTGACCAGCTAGCAGTTTAAATTTATAAGCCATGGTGCTTACTACGTGATTGCATTGTAAAATAAATTAAAGTGCGGTAGTATTTAGTATATCTTGCTACGCACCCTTTTAGATAGAGGCCAACTTCCTCGAAGTGCTCTGCGAAGCAAAGTTTAAGTTCTATTTTAATTTATTTAAATTTATTTGATTGTTAAGTTCGACCAAAGTGCGGTCTTTTACGTTCTGTATCTCTCCCAAGTTGGGAAGTTTGTATTTAATAGTGATTTAATAAAAGAGGATTTCAAATCCCTTCACGTGCAGTTATTATCCAGCCCAGCAGTTACATCAGAACATAGCGTACCTTCCGCTCCCTGTTCCAGTTCAGGACTGAATACTTGAGGTTAAGAACCCTTTACAGAATTTACCATGTTTCCAAAAAGGATGCACAGAACACTAAGTCCTGACAGAGTAAGGTAATATATATTGAATATAAAAAATGTCATTCAGATATAAGCGCATCTAGTCGTTTAAGAGGTTAATTCGAATTATTTAGTATATCATTTTAGTATATTTTGTATATTTAGTAACTGAATGTATTTCAGTTAAATTTTGTATGCCGAAAATTCAAATTACAAACTTATATTTCAAATGTATTCTTTTAGTATTAAAAAAATTTAGCTAAGTTTTTCCAAAATTTTGTAACGTTACATTACTTTATTTTATGTTGCCATACGAAGTATTTATTATTCACTTATTTTCAAAAATATTGCCAGTAACATAATTGCGCTGTTGCAGACTAGTGACTGAAAACCCCTCGTAAACAGTGATCAATGATACTGACAATCACCGGTGCTCTTCGACTACTGTCAGCAGTTCATTAAATTCAGTTTCATTAAACCTAACAATTTACATTTATTCCACTTTGCCATCCTGATAACCTTAGCATGACTTTCAGTAACGTCAAGTTATAGGTCGCTGGTGACTCACAGGAGTGACGAGGGCTGACATTTTTCATTTCATTTAAATTATTTTTTTTAATTTCCTGTACCGCTTCGCACCAGTTTCCAAGAGCCGTCATGTGTACTAGTATGCTTCTTTTTGGAATTTTAATTTTAAAATCTGTCTAACTTTATTACAACTCCTCATACCGGGACTTAACGGATTGGTTCCAAGTAACCTTCAAATGTTATTCACTGATAATGGTAGCTTAGACTGGCATTAATGTTTTATATATTTTTGGTAAAAATTCTAGTTAGCAATTGGATCATTCCACAGCAGTGAGTCATTGGCTAACCGCCAGTAACCGACAGCCAGTAAGTCATTAGTAACCAACGACTGTGATGGCAATAATGGTTTTGGTTTAATATGAATAATCTTATATATTCAATCTTTAATTTTATTCATATTAAGCATAATTTTAATGCCTAAAATATGTGTTTAAAGTCACACATACCTGATATAGAATTGCTTGGTTTTAATCGAATATATTCTGATATTTATCAACCATTTAAACGCAAGAAATTAGGGTTGTGATTTAAGAATGACACGTAAAAAATATTTTTCATGCTTTTTGATAAATGAAGCGGACATTTTATGTTATATGAAAACACGACAGACAGGTTTTTATCTAGAATGGTATACATGCCGAGCCAGTATACTTCCAGCGAAACACACATCCTCCTCAGCTCGCTTCGACTGCGGCTGAATTGTTTGTAAACGTACAAACTCAGTGTCTTGAGATAACTGTTTCGATAAACAAAGAACGAAGTGGTATGTGCCTTTAAAAACTTTTGAATTGCTTAAAAAGTACTTTAAAAGCCAGAACATTATTACAAGGGATAAGAGTAATGTATATAATTCAAGGCTAGCGAATAGGCAAAATTGGTAAACATATCGTTCGCCACAAAATTATTTGACGCATGTAATAAACAAAGGAATTCCATAAAGGAAAATATATAGTAACACAATGTGTATTTGTAACCTACCATATTTTAAAATTTTTAATTATAGAGAACATTGAATTGTTATGTTAAAAAATGTGATTTCATTCATTACTAAGGATTTAACTCAAATTTCTAATTAGTCAATGGTTTATTCTTTTACAATACTTTTATTAATAATGCTAATGCAAGCATACTGTTACGTTTTTACACGTTAAAATACACTACTTTGTAAAAATTTTCTATTAATTATTTTAATGACGTAATCCAATATCCCAATGCAGAAAAACAGTTACTCTTGCTTTTACTGAACTAGCAGCTTATTCAGATTTAGAATGTTCCTCTGTTTAAAAGAATAGATTTTTTTCCGAGAAAGAGAGCTAGAAGGGAAAGAAAAAAGCACTTACTGTGAAATCTGATGTTTCTCCAGCCTGAAGCTATTATTTTAATTTTCGGGTGTATTTTTAGACATTTCCATTGAACTGACAAAAGGCGGGTGAACACTAATTTCAAACAACGGAAAGAAAATATTGTTTGTTGTAATAGTGAAACTTGATTTCTTTGAGCATGGCATTTCTTAGAAATAAACTGCAACTACAAGAAATGGATAAATTTGTAAGAAACAAGAAATACAGAAACATTCCAATAAGTATATTGGGCTTATATTATATTTTTAATTGTTTGGTACTTATTGTTAATTAATTGTTTTCTTAACTGTATTTTACTGTTAATATAAAACATTAATCATATAAAATCTTTTTAGTTATTTCGTGCATATTATTACGTAACTGTTTATTTAACTACACTTTAATGCTAATATAAAAACATCGAAAGAGGTACTTCTAAAATGCCACGTTACTGGTTCGATTTATGAAAGGTAGTTAGCTAGTGTGTTGCAGGAATATAGTGTATCTGATGTGTGTGACAAGATGCTAAAAAAAGTTCAGATATTTTAAACTATTTTATTATTTTGACACAAAATCCGACTTTTCCTTAAAAAACATGCCAGTTTTTTTCCATATTTCGATTCTACGGCTCAAATTATACCTAAATATTAAATTTTGTAAAACTTGCTGCGAATTTTACGGAGAAATTTAAAAATTTATCTTGGCGCATTTTTTTCAGTTTGAGTCAAGAATAACTCACTCGGCGAACTTCTTAATTTATATTAGCCTATTTTCTTTTCCCTTTCACTCTGCACCAGCAGGCGAAAGAAGACGCGTCGTTCATTCTTTCAAGTAATATTAACAAATTGGATAAATCACATTTGGCGTCATTATCGCTCATGACAAATATGCCAAATTTCAAAACGCACCAATATGTAAATTCACGTATATCTTAGGAAATTTTAAATAAAAAAGCTCTAATTTTTTGCAGGTCGGCTTAGAAATCATCTACTTTAAGATGATAGTAAAAATTTTACAGGTTCTAATTCAAATATGTTTTCGAAAAATTTACAAAAATTATTTTAAAATACAAATTTTAGAAATAAATCATAAAAATGGTCGAATTTTATTTGGAATGAACCTAAATTTCGAAATTTGAAACGAAGAATCAAATAAATAAGTTTAATAAAAAAAACAGATGTTAATAAATATATGCCAAATTAAATTAATATGGAGGAGCTAAAATTTTGAGAGCTAATTTTTTAAAAACTACTAGTGCGATCAAATTCGCTGAAACAACTTTGTATTTGGCGTACATTTACTAAAAACACTCAATCGATTTTGATGGCAGCTACAGGTCCCTCCTCATCAGGAGAACAAAATATCTAGAAAGGAAAATAAACCTCAGTAACGGCTTTTTATACTCTCGGGTAGAACCACAAAGATTTGGCAAGTTTAGTGAACGATTTTAAGTCTAATCCAGTCCTTCCTAGCGCTTTTAAAATTCTATTAACATAATTCTTGACGATTATTTTTGCCGAAAGATAGCGTTGCCTCTTCGCGCGTGGTTCTACTACTTCTTGCCACGATGAATTTCGTGGGCTTGTTCTGTTATTACTGTTAGATAAATAAGATACGTCACAATAACGTTCTATTGAAATATATGTGTTCTTCAAACCATCATATACTACAAGCTGGTACCAACTTGAAAACGGCCTCCTGTACTGGCTGTAGTGTTTTATGACAAATTCGGAAATAGTTGTAAGAAAGTGCTCAGGGGTATGTAGAGTATTTGCGGAAAATGAGTGTGATTGCTTTTAAAACGTGGTGAGCAGTAATACAAAATCTGCCATGAAATATTTTGAAATATTTTTGATTACCTAAAAAACAGTTAAATATGTACTAAATGTTAAAACAATCTTATATGAGTCGTTGTTAGTATATTAAAAGGTGTGCTTAACTTCAG
>KK119181.1:534041-553199 GCA_000611955.2 Stegodyphus mimosarum
GCACTAATGGAAATGAACTATAATCTTCCTCTTCATTACCGGAATCGGTCAAACGCATAGATGAATGGAGCAATATTTAATGATTGGCTTCATCATTAGTTCGTTTCATCGGCGAAAAAGGCTTTAAAAATAATATCTACCAAGGAAAGCGATTCTTATTCTAAGAAATGCCTCATTCCATCCTGCTGCAGAACAGTTACGAGACGAAGATATAAGAGCCATGTTTCTCCCTCCTAACGTAACTTCAGTATATCAGCCGATGGCCCAGGGCGTTTTGGAGGCATCGAAGAAAACATAATGTCATAAACTTCTTTCATCTCTTATCCTAGCCATTGTGGAAGGGTGTAATATGATCCAGAAACTGGAGAAAATATATATGTTGGATGCATAGTTCATTCTTGGAGTGAAATCGAGCAGATAATCTTCGGTCGTTCCTACAGAAAGTTGTTCGACCATTCAAGAAAAGAAATCATTCGCGAAAGCAGAGAACAGACAGAAAATTGTGAAATAGTTGACTTACTTAAGAAACTTCCAGGCTGCGAAGAATTTACTGATGGTGATGTTGAAGAATGGACAGGACAAGATGGAAATTGTGAAATTTTAAGATATGTAGAAACAGTTGCAGTGGCGAAAGACAATGTCGATAAAAATGAAGAGGAATCAGAAAACGAAGAGATTGAAGACAACGGAAAAGCTAAAATGATGCCCCATAGTGAAGGACTAAAGACCGCTTAAGAAATGCTCCGTTACATGGAGAAGTAAGATGCATCTGATATAGACTTTTGTTCCTCCGTTGCCTACGGAATGAAGCTGCAAGACGACGGAATGAATGTGAGAGATAATTTACCATCAAACGATATTTTTCTACCAAGAACTACTAATAATTTTTCTTCATTTTGTATGTAAAGCATTTTTTACTCAATTATCATAGGGTAGTTCTTTTTATGACTCTATTGTGCTACAAACGCAATTTTTTCTAAATTTAATTTTAGAAATTTAAATTTTTGAAATCTTAATTTCTATTGTGCTACAAACGTCTACAGTAGTTTACAATTAAATATGAAGAGTTCTGAAAAACCCACCCCTTATTCCGTAAAACTCGACTTTTTGGAAACTCTACAATCTCCCGGTCCACATTATGTCGAGTTTACGGGATTCTACTGTACTACCAGAATCCTCCAAAAGCTCATTGTGAGAAAGGGAAGAAAATAGTCTACGTTATATTTTAACGAAAACGGGGTTATTAGTCTCGAAATGGAACTTCGCGTTGGTTCACTATAAACGACATGTCACTTTTCAAATTTTTGTAGCCAGATATTATCGTCTTACATTAATTTACAGAAATTAAATAAGGAAGAATCTTCATTAATGGATGCCCGTCCCTCATATTTTTTTAAGATAAAATTTATTTTATTATTTACTTTATATTTTGTTTAAAACTTTAATTAGTTTTTGATTAACAAATTCAACTATTTGAAACCGAGCAGTTGCAACATTTCGCAATAAATATTTTTTTATCTTCACGAGACTAAAAAATTTAGATATTTATCTTTCAATTTTAATTAATAAACTTGGCTCTATGAAAGCAATGTGTTGCCGGAAACAAATTGTTTTATTTTCCCCGCGCCAGCGTATTGATATTCTGTAAAGCCTAAGATAAAAAACAGCCATTCAATAAAGCCTAAGGTACTTCCAAATTCAGTTCGGAAGGTTATTGACCATTAAACTAAGATATTTAAAAAACGATAAACACAGTTCTTAATATTATTTTTCTGCTTTTTAATGTGATTGATTTAAATAAACTTGCATTAAAATCATGAGACAGTTAATTAGAAAAAATCCATGGTTGTATGAAATTGTACTAGCTGGGCTGTTTACAAACATTATATACACTGGTGTGCAAAAATTAAGGACGAAGTCGAAAAATTTGCATATCAGCTGAACGAAGAGGCAGAGCGGACAGAAAGACCAATCAGGAGATTAAGTAAGGTGATGTACGGTAGCACATGCGCAGATATGCAGGTAGACGTAATGGGGGAGTGTCTGAGTAGTATAAAGCATGTTGTCGGTGTAAGATCAGTATTTCTGGCAAAGAGATTGCACGCCGTATAGCAGTTAAAATCACACCGAGTTGCTACCTCAGCGAGAAATGGCGAATAATCAATCTGTTAGACGACATCTGGATGCTTTTACCCGAGGTCGAATCATTGGGAAGTTGGAGGAAGGCCGCAGTGTGACAAGTGTGGCTGCAGAGTTCGGAATTGCTCACAGCATCGTTTCACGACTTTGGAGACAATTTCAAACTACAGGAACAGCTATCCGGGGGTTTAGTAGTGGTCGTCCACGAGGAACCACACCCGCAGATGACCGGTATATTGCCTTACAGGCCAGAAGAAACAGGCGGCAGACAGCGGGAGAAATCGCTAGACACACGACACAGGCGACTGGACGACCGATATCGCGTTTTACCGTGGCCAGAAGACTGCACGGTGGTGGTCTGTTTGCACGACGCCCTGTACGGTGTGTACCTCTAACGCCTGCCCATCGGAGAAGGCGTTCTCTGTGGTGCCGGGAACACCGAAATTGGAGAGACAATGAATGGGGACGAGTACTCTTTACAGATGAGAGCAGATTCAGTCTGAGTAGCGATTCTCATCGCATACTTATCTGGAGAGACCGGGGAAGTCGCAATCATCCCTCGAACATCATTGAAAGGGACAGGTATGGAGGTGGCGGTGTTCTCGTTTTGGGAGGCATAATGCTTAGTAGTCGTACAGACCTTCACATCTTCGACGCAGGTTACACAACGGGACCCGTTATTGTAACGAGATTCTTCTTCCATATGTGCGTCTTATTAGAGGCGCTATGGGTCCGCAGTTCCTGTTCATGGACGACAATGCACCATGTCATCGCACAGTAGCTGCCGAACAACTCTTAGAGAGTGAGGATATTGAACGTATGGATTGGCCGGCATGATCTCCGGATCTCAATCCCATCGAGCATGTATGGGATTTTCTAGGCAGACGCTTGGCAGCTCGTACCTTACTACCAGTAACGATTCCGGAGCTTCGATTGGCGCTGCAAGACGAATGGGCAGCAAATGCCTCAAGAACTCATTGACACCCTCATTCTCAGCATGGGCAGATGCTGTGAAACCTGCCTAGCAGTCAGGGGAGATCATATTCCCTATTAAAGACCGAATGTTTTTGCTGGACACCCATCGCAGGGATGTTTCGGCCTTTAGTCGCATTGCGTTCCATGCTACTTTTTCAATAAAGCTTCTTTTTATCCCTCTGATTTCTCTTTTAGTAAGTGTTGCTTACATTACTCATGCCCTTACGTATTGGGAATCTTACGGTATTAAATGTGTTGATTTCGAAAGCTTTTGTACAAAGTTATATTGAAAAAACCGTCTCGTCCTTAATTTTTGCACACCAGTGTACTTTCTTATATACTACTACAGCGGGTAGCTTCGCGGGCGGCTAAATTAAAGGATACAGAAGAAAAAATATTGATGTCAGTTCTATGGTATTTCCTAGGGAAGTGGATCTGTGAAGGTTATTAAGTAAAATCCTCTTTCAGTACTCTAGTTTCAACAATAAATTTTAATGTTAGAATCGGAAAACTCACAACACGTTTTAGAAGAAATTAAAATTGTTTATTCTTTTTTTTAATTCAGGCTAATAGAATTTAGCGCACGTTTTAGGCTTATTAATTTACTTTTAGTTACTTTCATTATGAATATATATCATTATATATATATATTTAACAAATCTGATAGCGTTTACAATTAAAGTCGATCAGTTAAATAACTTTGCTACTTAGTTATGTGGACATTGTGCTGTGTCAAATGTAAACTCAGACGTATCATCTAGTCCAAGAAGATTACGAAGAACGCTGGTTAATGGAAAACAGAAAATGGATCATTATTGAAAGAATTATCAAGTACGTTATACTCTGAAATTACTGTAAAAATATTAATACAATTTTGTTTCCTAAAATATGATGTTTTGGAAACTGTGCTTCTTTATGCATTGTTATTGAAGGTGAATGTAAACAAACCTAATCTCTTTTTTTAAATGCATTTCTGAATTTTCATGAACACTTTGGGGACAATTCTAGTTATTCATCTGAAACGAGTGCCTTACATGCCTCACCCTTGGTTTTTGCTTTCTTTATTGAAAGCTTAGCTACCATTCTTTCCAAATGGGAACATTTATAAAAATTATTGTCTAATTTAATTATTTATTAAGCAATTGTTGTCTAATTTCATAAATAATTCATTTAATTCAATCGTTACTTGATTTGAACAGATTTATTAATCAATTTTGTCAATGAGAAAACTACATATTCGTATTAACATTTTATCTTAAATATAAAATTTTGGTTATTTCTAATATTTTCTTAATTTTTTGCTATGACAGCCACAGGAAAGTAAAATTCAAACAAAGTAAAAAGAAAAAAAAAAGAAAAAATACATAGTCATTCATAAAATAAATTTAGAAATTGAATTTAAGTTGCAAAACAAGTCATTTGAGAAATAGCGCATGTGAACTAATTGAGGAGGTTCGCTTAGATGGGAACATGCCGAAAGAAAATTTATATCGACTTTTTCCTCTTTTAGCAATACGTTTTGTTTAAAAAGAAAAAAAGAAAAAATACATAGTAATTCATAAAATAAATTTAAAAATTGAATTTAACTTGCAAAACAAGTCATTTGAGAAATAGCGAATGTGAACTAATTGAGGAGGTTCGCTTAGATGAGAACATGCCGAAAGAAAATTTATATTGACTTTCTCCTCTTCTAGCAATACGTTTTCTTTGAAAAGAAAAAAAAAGAAGGAAATAAAAGATAGAAGAACTGATGAAGTTCTAATTCCTACCAAATTCATCATATGCAGAACGGGATATTTCACATTCGCGAAATGTCATAAAACTTAAATAAAAGCATAAAAAATAAGGACAAATGCGTTAACGTTATTACTACTTTTATGCATTTAAATACGTAATTATGCATTAGAATGATATTAAAGGCCTCATTTATTGTCAGAAAAGAAAACATTTCCTAGCTTATTCTGAGGTATAAAACAAAAGTACAGTGTTTATCTACGTTTTGTGTTTATCCAACGTTTTCTCTGCAAGCTAAAAGGAAAAACATCAGATTCCTTATATTTGGAATCGTACTCTCGAATCCCGAGACAACACATTCAAAATTCATGGGAAAAGTCAAGGAAGCACAGTTTTAAATAAACTGCTATTTCCACTGAAATATGTAGAAGGAAATACAAATAAAATTCTTATCTGATATCATCATTCAAGTTTCATGGCTGCAGTTCCGTAACTTTGCAGAGCAATATTTTAGTCAGACTCGCCAGACGTAAATAAATTTGTCGTTTCATGCATACTGAAGCAGCAATATCAGTTTGAGTCAGTATTCAGAGAGGATAAAGACTCAAATACAGGAGAAATAGGGAAATTACAACCTGTTTCTAATTTTTCATTTTCTGTTTCTGAATTTAATCTTATTATGCTTTAAAATATAAGTACTTATGCATCTAAACAAATTAATAGAGCAATTGTGATAAAATGGTTAACACAAAGCCAGTTAAAGCAATATAATACCATTTTAAACATAAATTTTCCTGATAGCTATAAATTGAATTTTAGGCAAAATCATTTTCTTAACGATTTACAGTTTTATATAATGCACAGCGTATTTAAATACAATATACCTTATTAAAAATGGACATAAAATACTGAAATACTGCACAATTTATAAGCAATGATCCATCGTGAAGGCCGTGAAAGCCGCTACGGCCAAAAGGATCCTCACAGAATATAGTATCGTAAACTCTAGTGGTAGCATGAAGCAATTGAATACTAATACAGTATACTGGGTATTTCAGCAAATCGGTTACAAACTTTCAAGAGAGACAGAGTACACCTGGACAATGCAAAATCACATAGCAATGCATGGTCGAAAATGCTTTCTTGGCGTGGTAGGGAGGACAAAAACACAGAAAAAGAAGGCACGAACAGTGTGACAAAACATGTTTTATTGTATTTAGTACAGCAGAAGCCAATAAATAAGAACAAAAACAGACAAAGTTCGTCATTAAAGAAGGTGTTCGAAATTGCGACTCAGGGCTGTGATTCGGGCCTCACATCTCCAGTACATGGAAGATCTGCATCAAGCACGGAAGATGCATGACGCAGGGTTCCTGCGTTATGGTCCGGGTCGTAATTTCGAACACCTTCTTAGATGATGATCGTTTGTTTTTGTTCTTATTTCTTGGTTTCCGCTATACTAAGTATAATAAATATTATTCTCCCCCTGTTCGTATCCTTCCTTTCTTATGTTCTTCTACTTGTGTTACTACTGAGCCAGGAAAGCGTTTTGGAGCATGAATTGCTATGTGTTTTTCTATCGTCTAAGTGTACTCTGTCTCTCCTGAAAGTCTGTAACCGATTTGCTTAAACACCCAGTATAACAAGCTATATTACGTTTGCCCGTTGGGTAGCAAAAGATAACGCAGAGTACACCAGATCTATAAATAACTATCTTAAGAGTACTGAAAGTTACTAAGGAATGAGAACGCAGGATTGTATCTGAAAGCTCTCAGAAGTAAAGAAATGCTTTATATAACCAGCTATCTTTGGCATAGAAAAATCTGCTTTAAAACTAAAATTTCTATGATTTAAATTTAATTTATATAATTGCGGTTCTTACTTTTTTCTTCTTTCGATTGCTGAAAATTATTTAATTTGATCTGGGGTTATTCTGTTTAAAACAAAACCTACTATTAAAGAAAAAGGTAATAGCAGTAAATTTTGGAACAAATTAGGACATACATTTTTATTTTAAAGACAATGTAATTAATTTATAGACAAAAACAGAAAATAATGAGGTTAAAATACGAGCTATGCGGTGCCCAGGGAAATTGTTGGAAGTCAGACTGAGGTTCAGCGAACCAATTTTGAACAGTTCTGGCACGATGTACAGTTGCTGCGTGCTAGAAGGGCATCATTCCATGAAATCTCCGTCGCCATCAGGGTAAAAATGCAACATTGTAGGTTGCACTTGATCTGCCATTATATCTAGGTATCTCATGGCTGTTTGTTAATCCTCGCAAAATGCCAAGGCACTGCTAGCATAACATGCCCCTTAACATGATATCAACATGCAGCCCCTTATCATCAGACCCTTACACAGTGCGAGTAAGGCAAGATGGCTTGATGGCTTCATGGAGTTCTCGCCAAATTCGACGTTACCAATTTAAAATAAGGTATAACGTGATTCATCTGACCGCATTACCCATTTCCGAACCTCAGATGTCCAATGTCTTCTTTCTCGATACTACTACAAAAGAATTCTTGCATGTCGGGCAGAAATGACTGGTTTTCTCACAGGCACCCGACTATGCATTTCTATCCTCTGCAATTCTTTGCTCATGGTCCAAGTAAATCTGTTGGGAAGAGCCTTGGTTTATGATCTGCGTCAGTTGAAACACTGTAGAGTTCCTGTTCTTCTGTACAATTCGTCGGAGGTGAAGCCGATCACTCTTTTGGAAGACTTTGCTCGAACCGCGGTTACGTCTTCTAGAGAAGGACTGTGAGTTCTGATTCCAACTTCTAAAAACCTTTGATATTTGATTCAGCAGCTTTTGAGAACCAAGAGAGATTTTCTGTCTTCGAAATCAAAGCCTATGCTAAACAGGCACCAACAATGAGCCATTTTTCAAATGGAGAAATATCTGTCGTTTTTCCCATTTTACTTCATTCATCGTGAAAAGCACTCTTACACCTTACTTGGACTAGCATTCTAACCACTTGTAACCCAAGGGATCAAAAATTTGCATAATTCATCCCTAGCACGCATTGAAATAAAAATTTCAAAGATTTCTTGTTCATTGGCCAGTGTGTGTATGTTACGCTGAGATGTAAAGTTGAGATATGCATTATAATACTCGTGAAATAGAGGTTTTAAATTTTAAAGAATAAAAAAAATACCATTTCTAGAAAAAATCATAAATTAATCCAAATAATTCACATTCAAGCTAAATTTTCGAATTTCTATTAAAGTACTTTGTTTATCACCTTAGTTGTGATAAAAAATATAAAAATGCAAACACTACAAAATAATAAACTTCTATAAAAAATTGTAAGCATATGATATCATCCAGAAAATTATTAGCATGAAGCACATAATGTAAAAATTTAGTTTTTTCTTACATGTTGACAGATGAAGTACCTTCAACCGATACTTGGTTAGGCATTCCTCAGACAGAGACATATACGTATCTCCCCGCGAAAGAAATGAAAATTGGTGTTTTACAAAGGTGCCTATTTATATTATTTTAAGTATATTCTTGATTTTATTCTTTTAAACGCATGCTTTTTATTTACGTAATTATAGCATTGAAATTATCGCCTTCATTAAAAATACAAGACCGATTGTGAGAGATCAACTATGTGAACGTTTGTCTATAATATTCGTGATGTCTTAAAATGGTTGTTCAGGCAGAAAATTTTAAATGAAGTCTTTACGTAGTCATAAAGTACACGTAAAATTCATTAATTACCATTTTCTCAAAAGTCAGTCTCAAGATACTGTTTCGTGGCAGAAACGGATAATTGTTTAAAATATTACTTACGTCTGTGCGAGGTTCTCAGTCCTACTGGAAACCCTATTGAGCGTAAATATGCATGTGTACTCATATATTACAAAATTGTGAAAATACTGAAGTAGGAAAGGAATGTAAATTATCTAAAAGAATGATATTAGTAAATTTTCTTAGTAGGCAAAATAACCTTTGCCGCTGAAAAAGATGGATTTGTGACAGATCGCAATCCAAAGCATTGAATTTTATACAAAATCTGTTGCTGTGACTTATCTTACTTGTCTAACAATAACATCAGCGCAAGCACACGAAATTCATTGTGGCAAAAAGTGTAAGATGGCACCTGTCATTAGCAAGAGCCTTGAGTGCCATACAGTACACGTAATGGCAGACCGCACATTTAGTTGAACAATGTTAAACGAATTACGCACACTGCGCATGCCCAGAAGAGAATTTGGCGTAATTTTAAAAGAAGATAAATGTGGTATATGGTTGATGTTCTGTTATCTGGACGTAAAGAGTTCGGAGTTTTAAAGGTGAAAATATCGATTGTAAACTCCCCAAATTTTCGTTTAAGAAGGATTACAAAACAGGAAACATTATATGATGTTGTTTATTGATTGTATTTCTGAGCAATAAAAGCAATCGATTATTTACCATGCGTTCCATTCATAAATACTTTAACAACTTAAGGAATATATCTAGTTTAAATTACTGAATTAAAGCCAAAGAAATTATTACAAATAACTGATATTAAATGTAATGTTTATGAGCAAAATAAACCAAAATGAAATGAAACAGAAGCGAGTGCAGTAAGCACAAAAAAGTATCCATAGTATTCCAATCGTAAAGAGTCGCTAAGGCCTACATGATAGGCTTGCGTTGGGGTTTTTATTTTTATTCGTCAGCATTTTCTCACACCCCAAAGGTACACTATTAAGGATGCGCAGTGAGCGAAATTCGTTAACTTTGATCAACTCAATGTTAAGTTTGCCATTACGCATACAGTACGGCTTTGCAGGTGACAGTACGACTGAGTTCCCCCCCCCCCCCAATTTTGATAGAGAGCACTTCGGAGGGACAGGTCCCATTGTCTCCCACCCCTCTTCTCTTACCACTAACCTCTCGAGAGGACTTTCGGGTCGCGCATATCTGAGTGTGACCATGCCGCAGAGACACTATATATTTACAAATATCCATGTCTTCTCCGGGATCCGAACCCGGGTCCTATGGTACGGCAGTCAGCATCGCTAGCCTGGTTGGCGGCGTTAAAAATCCATACCTGCCTAATATTGCCTTTATATATTTGTTTATTTCTATTTTTTGATCTTTTTTTATTGTAAATTTTTTATTTTTGACTGAAGTCATTTTATGTGCCTTTTATTGAATTTCAACAGGTTATCTAAATGCGTTCATCAATCATGGAAAAGTTATCACAAATTGAAATTAAAATTCCCGTTGTGGGGAAAAAGCTTTGATTCGGCAATCCCGTAATCTCCTCTCGAAAAAAGGCTATAAATTCGGTATTATTAACATATACATATATCCATAATAGGATTAAACGCGCCAAACGTATCAGCTCATTTCATAAAGTTTTGTGGACAGGATAAATATATTTCTTAGTTTAGTTGTTTCAATAAACATATACGTATTATCGCAATCGCCATGGGTACAGTTGGGGGAATTTTACGAACGAAAAAAGAGTGCTTTTATTAAAAAAAGTGTACCTACATACATATATATTTCCCTTTTCAACCATGTGTTTATTTAAAAAAGTCACTAAACCTAGTTATAAACAGATTTTTGCGTTGAATGTGGTGAAAGTTTCGAAGGTATCACTTTTAGGAATTAAAATGTTATTCCTTTAGCAATTTTGCAGCAAAACACTGTATTTCTGAAAAATATTTCACCTTTGTTTCTTCCACTGCATTAAAATCTGAGAAGCACAAATTTTGAAACCGAAAAAAAATTAACAACAAACAAGCAAAAAAAAATCATAATTTTTCTAAAAAAAGCCGTTAGAATTTGAAACACAACATAGGGAACGCATATGAAAATGGTGACGTTGGAAACTGAATATTCGTTATCAGCATGGCTGCTTGAATAGTTATTTATTATGGTTACTAGAATTCGACGTAATCTAAAATTTGGGCGATTTTTACTGAGGTGGCTGCGATAATATGTATGTACCTAAAGAAACGGAATGGCGCATTTCAGAAACATTTTCTTGACAATAGTTACTTTGAAACTACGAAGACTGATATGAAAAATAGCGAAACCATATTTAACTTAACGATGGCCGATAGGCCACAATGGCACACATATCTTTCTGTACAAAATGATTTGGGGATTGTCATCCAAAATCAGAAAAGTTTTTTTTTATTTATTTAAAGAAAGAGAAATCCCCGTGCACCACAAAATTTCAAATGATGCTTAAAAATCGTGAGTAAAAAAAGCAAAATCCTAAGTAATAACATCAACTTTCAGTGATACAATGAAATCAAACACAAAGAGAAAAAAAACACAAACAAAAAAGATATAGTAAATATATAAACAAATCATTAGCAATGTTTAAAAAAAAAGTCATCAAAAGCTCGGTAGGCGGAAGGTGAAGATAAGAAATCATAATATTTCGACGGCCAATGAATTCCAGTTAATTCTAATCTGCATTTCAATAGATTTCTTGCATTATCAAGCAATGGACAATCAAAAAGCAGGTGGAAAATACTTCGCTGAATGCCAAGATTGCAATTACTCAAACTGGAAGATGCCAGCTTAAGCCGTTCCAGATAAACGTTGAACTTACCATGTCCAGACAAAAATTGCGTAACCTTAAAATTGAGCAATAAGTCCTTACTCTTCAGTCTTTCAAAAACAGTTGGGAAGAATTTTTGTAACAGCTTCCTTGTCAGGAGATATTTAATCTCAGTTTTATTGGTCAATCATTTTAGCTTTGAATGTCTTTTTAAAGAAAGATTTTGAAATATTTACATCAAAATTAACATTATTTTTAGTTGCATTTTTAACAATGCAATCAGCTATCTCATTTCCATAATTACCCGAGTGACCACGGACAAATGTAAAAAACACTGAAATACCGTTTTTCTGCAGATCTCCAAAAGACTGCTGTATATTAACAATAATATCATTACAGGATGAGGTATTTTTAAGGCACTCGAGGGAAGAGAGTGAATCCGTGCAGATTAAGTAGCTGGAAACATGTCCATCCTGGCTAAGTATCCACTTAATTGCAAAATTAATGCAGAGAAGCTGAGAAATAAAAACAGTACATTCATTTCTAATACGAAATTGGTGATACTCAATTTCAACACCATCCTTAAAAATAACATAAGCAAAACTAACTTTATCATCAATCTTACTACCATCCTTATAACACACAATTGAGAATGAGTTTTCATCAATGTTCGTACCATTTGTCTTACAGAAGGATGAGGCAGAACAGACAAGGGCAATAAACGATCAAAATGAAAACTGGAGAAATTTTCAAGACTATTCTTATAATAAATAAATATATAAATATTCTTATAATAAATTCTTATAATAAATCCAAAGGTGGAAATCCGGCAAGAAAAAAAACAGCATTGTAACTAATAGTTCGGTAACCCCTTATAACTCGCAGTAAGATTCGTCTTTGAACTCGAAGTAGAAAATTAGAGTTAATTTTCTTTTTTAGGGACAATTCCCAAGCTCTACATCCATATGAAATAAAGGGCACAATACCTTGTTTATAAATAATTGCGTTAACATTCGATTAGAAATGTAGGAAATATTCTTTTTCCAGTTTACTTTGCTGTTCAACAAAATACCTAAATATTTATTTTTTTTTTCGTTCAACCTCTCAAGGGTATTATCATTTAAAAGCAATTGATATCCTTTATGTGTAATCAGAAAAGATTGAAAACTGTTTCCACAGAGGTATATTTCTCAGGCCGGTGTTGTTAAATGCAAGCACTGACGAGGAATTTTATAATGTGAACAGCTATGCAAATCAATGACCTAATGATAATTTTAGCCAATAGTCTCTCATAGTCGAAATGCATATGAGAAAATTCTGCCTTGGTTTTGAGAATATGTGTCCCTTGTTATAGCAAGGGTAAATCTTATTTGCAAAATTCTTCTGTGAATGAAACGTATGATGCAAATTTACTTTCATTTAACGTATTTTAGATTTTTATTTATTTTACCAATTACTTTTAATTAATTGAAAAATATGTATAGAACATTTTAAAATTGTTTATTCTTCTAGTTTTATCTTAATGTAATTATATCTTAAATAAGCATTGTAAGTAGATTTAAACAGTAATCCTTTAAAGATAAAAAATAGATGTTACACTGTCGTCGTATTTTCCTCTAAATAGTTATATTGAAAAATTAACCAAATCCTCTTTGGAATTTAACCCGAAAGTGCTTTCCAATTGCTGGCAAGATCTGCTAACCGTTACACTACAAAGACGGAGTAACTTTAAGTCTTTTCACTGCCATATAAGGGGACAACGAAAAAGGAACGATTCGGGAGAGAAAGCGGGATGCAGTTTGCCGAACCAAGATAGTCATTTTTTTTCATCAAAAGTTCTTCTATAATTGGGCGTCATGACAGAACTATAACTTTTTGCTTATTTATTTGTTATTTATTTTTATATTTATTGTTTTATTTTTATATTTTTTGTTTTATTTTGCAAGATCCTAGAAAATTGGACATGCGCTCACGAGAAATTAATACCGAGACCTCTACATACCTCCCATCAACTGGATATGTTTATCTTTAACCCATTAAGATAAATTAGAAGAATACTCTTAATTGCTTCTAATATATTCATTTTATGGTCTTGCTATGCAAATCGCATGTATATTGGTTATACGTAAAATACGACATCAAACTAAATTTAAATAAAATATTTACAGTTGAATATGAGGATAAGTTCCTCAAAATTTCCATGGAAGAAAATGAACTTGAAGTAACACTTTTTTCAAAAAAACTAACGAATGAATGCTTTAAAATTTATGTTTCCACTACAATATAAACTTCAGTTCTAAGGCAAAGGAAGAACTCTAATTATAAATTAAAGTTTCTAAGAATGGAACAATAATATTTTAATACCTAGCAGTTGGATTTGTCAGGGAAAGACTCTCGGACAACTTTTTGATCTCGTTTTTCTTTCACTAGTATCTGCGCCTCCCCTGAAAAAAAAAGGGTCTAAAATCTTTCCAAACTCTTGAAATCCCCTACTGTCTAAGTGTCGTGACTCAATCGTCTGTTTTAATATTTATGGGAAGCATTAGTTCTGTCGGAATGACGTTGAAATCTTTTCTTTTCTTTCAAGTTCTGCTCTGGCGTCTCAGCTTTCTGTAACGATTGACGCCTTTCCAGAAGACCGAAAAGTAAATCTCTGTGATTTCATATCTGTTTCAGCAATACTATTATTTAACTTAATGCATATTTCAAGAATAATATATTTTATTCTTAGATTCACTTTATCGGATGTTGTGAGAGATGCAGTTTTGTAAATGATGCAGTATAATAATACTATTATTCCATTCTTAGAAACTTGCATTAAAGCACGGATATTTTTAGAAATTAGAGAAGTACCTTTACTAATTCTACCAGTTTATAATTTTTTTATTTATTTTCACTTTTTTTATGTTGTCATCTAACGTTATCATGCCAACATGACGTTGTCATATCAAGAGTCCTACGAAGAAAACAATGCAGAACTTTAAAAGGTATGGAAATTTGAAATTTTATAGGTGAGTTAGCATATGATCACATCCTCCAAGAAACGCTGCGTTAGTCGAAATGTCGAGCACACGCCACTATGAAATAAAATCTTCAGAAGCCGTAAGATCTGAGAATTTAAAAATGAAGGCGAATTTTCTTCCACATGGCTACTAAGCATTTTGATATAAAATAAAGATTAGTATAAATTTTGAATTTCAGTTTCTTTTTAAATGCATTTTTATAATTTGGATTGTCAATAGAAAGTTTTATATTCCTTTTCAGTCTTTAAAGTCCAGGAACGCGTATTGTTATTATGCAGAGAATTTGTGATTTTCAGAAGATTGTAAACTAGTGCATGGATATAAATGTAACAGAAATTGAGAGTGAAATACGATGTGGTTTAAAAGCAATTTGAAGTTATTTTTGATCAACGTAAATATCTATTGGTATAATAGAACTAAACTGTTATAAGCTTCTATAAATTTTAGGTTTCAAATTATATAATCCGTTGCTTAGATAGTTCCTATGGCCTTATAATAATTCAAAGGTTGCAATAAGTTTCTTGTCACTGGCTCAGTTCTTTCAAATCTTTTCTTTTCTCTAAATTTTATCTCGTGAGATGCACATGGTGTCTGAAGTTTGGTATAATTATTTCTGAATTGAAAAATCATTTTTGTAAAATTTTCTATTGTAACTATTATATATGCATATATATCATTTATGCACATAGATCTTGCAAAATTATTGTCTAATTTTGCAGCGTAACTTCTTTTACATTTGATTGCTTGTTTCCCTTAAAGGAAAGGTCTCTACTAAAGAAATTATTTTGAACGCTATTAAAATCAAATTAATCTGTTACGGTGATTGAAGTAAACAAAAAAGAATTTTAAACGAGAGAAAAGGTCTCATAATTTTATGCAGAGAGAGAGGAGAAGAACAAAAATACAAATTTAAAAAATTAAAAAGTAAAATTAAAAAAACAGTGTAAAGAATACAAATGAACATCATTGAAATTAATTTTTAGTTAAACCATGTTCGAAGAAAATTAATTTTTAAAA
The DNA here is from genome assembly GCA_000611955.2 of Stegodyphus mimosarum. Classification (NCBI taxonomy): domain Eukaryota; kingdom Metazoa; phylum Arthropoda; class Arachnida; order Araneae; family Eresidae; genus Stegodyphus; species Stegodyphus mimosarum. The sequence continues at coordinate 549,458 of KK119181.1, forward strand.
GTTAAATTTCAAATGTATTTTATACTTACACGCACCCCCCCCACACACACGCGTCACGCATAACATCAAGGTGTAAAAGGGTGGTATCCCTGCATTAAAGTAAATACTGTGCAATACAGTATATATATATATATATATATATGAGATTGTGCATTTGAGCCGCATGCAGTTTGAAATTGTGATCACAGCCTAGAGGAATAGTTCCAAACATGTTGCAAAAAGAGGCTATAGGATAGGTCAAATTGTGTTCTAGAATTAAGTTCTGAAGCCTAAAAACTAGTGCTCTGTTTTCTATTTCACAATATATGAAACAAATGTAAAATTGCTTGAAATGCGAAGAGAATTGCAACACGTACTATTTCGATGAAATTTAATGAGTATAAGGTACTTACGTATAATCGCAACCACCTTTAGAAGACACTAAATTTTCAGAATATCCTAAACTCTGGCAACCATGAGGATAACAGTTTTTCAGGTAAGTATATTCATTATAAGTTGCAATCCAAAAAATCACCGAATAACCTTTCTTTTCAGTAAAATACCGCCAAACTGCGCCAAGGTGGTTGCGATAATATGTAATTACCGAATATAATTTGTAATTAGTGTACTAAACATAGTAAAATGCTAAATGATAGAAAACAAATGATTATGAATTACGTAAATCAAAATATCAATGCACAAAATAAAGTGTCAATAAACATTATTAATGCAAGAATTATGAAAAGATGTGAATTATGTGCCTCAGAAACTTCAGAACAGCACAATATACATTCATCAACTCACTGTGGTACCACAGAGCCCGGGTTCGAATCTCGGAGAAGGCACGATATAAATTGTTTGTTTCTTCATAGGAAGTAACAGTGGCCGCCTATTAGATGCTTCCATAATAAAATGACCACCGCTTTCGGCCTTTGTAGTGGCGAAAGCCTACAGTGGCCAGTGCCCACCGGTGAAAAAATCACCAACTCAAGAAAATTGAGACTGTGTCACGACACATAAAATAATTCTATATTTTACTTATTTCATTAATTTTTTAATTCATAATTAATAATTATTTTGTAATGTTTATGGTTTTGTTCCTTACCTGGTGGAATATGATTAGCAAAGCGAAATTCAAATTTTCATTTCAATGGCAAGGTAATAAAAAGTAGCTTCAAGTTCTTTCTTAATGAAATAAAAATGATATAACTATGTTACAATACGTGATATTTTTTAGATAATAGATTGTTAATATAAATAATAATCTTGTAAAAAAGGCGCTGATTGAGGTACTTGTTTCCGAAGAATTAGATCCTTTTTATTTACTATGAGCTGGCAAATGTCTCGGATATATTTTACTTAAAGAATGTTTAATTTCGAGTATGTTTAGCTCTCATAAAATGTTCACGACGATGAAGACTATTGGTAAATTATCACCAAGTATTTTAAAGTACTAGAAAATCAGAAGAAATTTCGAAAGAACCCTTTATTAACTCAAATGAAGTTTAACAGTCGGCACGAACTCGTCATCACAAAAGCCATCACTTTTGGCTTAATGCAAAAGTTAATGAGTAATTGAAAATGAATGAAGTATAATTTAACAGCTTCACAGTTTAATTAGCAAGCTGGCTTTGACTCGAAAGTCGTCGTAAATAAGCCTAATGGCAAAAGAAACTCAACGCTTCAGAATTATAATCGTTAGACAATAAAAAATAACAACGTCGCCTTCAAGCAGGCAGAACACGCTCTGATTGCACCTTTCAAAACCTTCCCTTAGATACTTCCTTCCTTCTCCCTAATTTGAAAATCGCACATTTTGGAAATTTGCATTCTGGCAGCGAAATGAAATAAGAATTGAAAGGAAAGCTACTTTAACTTAAAATAATAGGTTAGGAAATTAAGCGGTAGTCTACAAATGAATTCAAACTTACGTGCTTCCTAACGTCGCCTCTTAATGCAAATGCATCGGCTGATACCTTCACAAATTCTTCCAAAATCTTTTCTAATTCCTCTTCCAAAATGCAGGAGAAGTTATGATACAAATTTGAGCTGTTAAAAATATTTAAAAAAATAGACAATATATACCAGTATGTACAGTATCACGATTTAGTATCAGTAATTTATCTTTAAAACGATTGCAATAATAAAAATATATTACCATAAATTTATTAAATGTAATCCGAGCTCATTTTTATAACATGTAGATGTCTTTTGTAAATAAAGAAAATGTAAATTGAAAAGAAAAAACATTCATAGGCTTCGTACAGTTTCATGAAATTTATTTCTCATACTTTTTCCTGTATTATTTTTACATTCCAAAATAACGTATGAAAAGAGCGTTAAGTCAACCAAACTCAGTATTAACCCAGCTCTCATTTCAAATGGCTAAACGTATTCGACTAAAATGTAAATGTACTCGCGTGATCTTACTAAGTTGTTTCTTTGGTTTCGTTTAGTTTATTTGACCTCACAGCACTCGAGAACTGTCTGCCTAAGGAAAGTATACCTTCGTGAAAATGTTTTAAGGAAAACTGGCTTGGGTACACATTATTATCCTTAAAGAAAGTCAGGAAACTAGCCATTTCGCCTGAATTCAAATACCAGACCGAACTACCAGTGTTCAGTGTTGGAGCTTTAATTTTTAAGTGTTGGTGTATAGGGTTTAAGTTCAAATACCAAATGATTAGCCAATATTAGGATAAACAATTTTCAATAACATGAATGTATAATGTTTGTGACACACATGATAACACAATATCTCCAGTAATAACTGGTTTCAAATAAACTGTAAATAGTGGTATAAGGGCTCCAACAGAATAATTAAAGTTTGCGTTGTGAAATATAAATACTGGTCCAGTGTTCTAAATTAAAAGTGAAAACATTACAAGAAAGTTAAAATTAAATATAGCATTTATTTAAGATACTTTGAATTAATACAGAATAGTACAAGGTGGCGGTTAGGTGGAAAATATAACAAAATTCATACCAAGTCCAAACAGGGAATTTAACATTGTAGACAAAAGAATTTCAGCCAACTTCATTGAGTTACAATTAGAAGTTCCAAACTGTGAGGTAGTAGTGATGAAAACAGCGACACATAGTTGATAAGGTTTCCTTCATTTCTAAAATGGAGAGAAAAAAATAATTATTAGTTATTTTAGGACATTTTCGTCGCCCTCCATAGTATCCTTCTCTAGTCTATTTCTTCGGACATCGATGTTTCTCTGATAACGCCGACACTTTCAGCTCCGTCTCCTTCCGTCAAAATGGCTGCATGTCAATCTCCCGTCAGACCTCCTCGTCAGCCGCTCCCAAGCCATTTTTACTCGAAACGCCAAGACCGCTTGATTGGCGATTTTTGATGGTAGTAAAACCGCCAACAGCCCGGCAACCCCAGGGAAAAACCACGCAGGAAGGTGCAGTCCACGGTAGAAAGAGCTCCCTGATCTGGGGACGAATCGCTGCTAGCCTCTATGAAGGTCCCATTCCAGCATAGGAATAACCTGCAAGTAAGCAAAAACATCGCGCCAACCAGACCCTAGGGCAGAGTTAGTAATGTAGAAACTAGCCTCTCCGCAGGGTGCAATTTTTACGAATGTTGACAGAGGTTTCACAGATGACCGTCTAGCGGGCGAAGAAATCGAAAACAAAGTCGTAAATCTATTTGGAAGGGCAACGGACTGAATTTGAAAGTTTTGAAGGGGATACATGAAAAATGTTGTTTTTACAAAAATTTAAATTTAAATACTGAAGAGTATTTAAA
>KK119181.1:553509-569522 GCA_000611955.2 Stegodyphus mimosarum
TAACTAAACAGAATTTAAATAGTTAACCAACCAAAAGTAAAGAAGAAAAATTAATTACACAAGCAACTTAAAATCAGCGTTAACCAAAACTGTCAAAAGAACAAATTAAATGACTACAATTACTTTTAAACAAACCAAAGAACTTAAGTTTAACAACAAAAATTAAAACAAATTAAACTTTAAGTCTGAAGCAAAACAAGTTAAATCATTACCATTAAAACAACTTAAATCACAACTGAAATAAGTAATACATAACATCAGTGACTTTACCGTTTGACCGCTGGTGGGCAGAGTTATTTCTTAATAGGAAGCAAAGGACTATTTGCGTCATGGGAAAGACCTCTGCATCCCAAAATGTACTGAACTACTTAATTTGAAATTTTCTACAAATTGGATCTGAAGTTAGCTTACATTATTGGGTATTAGTGATAAACTAAAGTATTTCATTAACATAAATTTTGTGTATAAGGCAAATTTATTAATTGCTCTTTAACATGTATTAACCAATATTTCAATCTGATTATCACATTTTTATACATAATTCTGTATGTTACTTGTACCATTCATTGTATCATTTATATCAAAAATGCAAAACTCCTTCAAAATGGTACTTATTGCAATACAAATGCTCCCGAAACGTCATTAAGAGGCTGCATAAATTTCAAAAAATAATTTAAATACATTAGCTACAACATAACTTCTTTGCAAATGAAGAGCATCTTTAGCTGAATCTTTCTTACAGTAGGAGGGAAAAACTGTTATTTCCCACAAGCATTACCTTGTAAGCGTAACCCATCAAGGATTCAAAATGCCATCATAAGTTAATCCTTCCGCTTAGTCGTGATCTTCTTTCATTACTTTAAAGAATATCATTCAATTACCTTAATGCTAAAATAGGGCGCACTCTTATGGATTAAATGAACGAAGAAAAATGTCCTTTATTAAACATGTTTCTGCATTCTGTTCTTTCTTTTATTTGTTCCCCGTTTAATGACATAATGTGATTTTGGGTTCGTGATGTCTTTTTGAGAATGGTACTTACTTTCGTTATCAAAGGCAATCTTTATTTGTTCTAGAGGAGGAAAAATTAATTGTCTAATTATATTCTGAATATAATCATCGGCGTGAAGTGGAATACATGAAAGAGAATATATTTATCAAAAACAAATTCTTTAATAGCATTGTTTGCAACGCATTTCCTCAAAACGTGAGTCAGTTGTATAATATTTTCTTAAGCTTCTAAATACATTGTATTGCTGAAATTGTTTTGTAAATAGAAAATAGATACAATAAAAGTAAACGCTTTAAAAGTTTGAACTTCATATAAAGCTTATTTTTTTCCTAAAATTTGCCACACTATTTCTTAATTCTAAAAATGGTAATTTTCTTTCCTCTGAATAATGTGTTTACTACAGTTTTATCTTAGAGGGTACACATACATTTCTGGTAAATACGTTAACAAAATTTCATATGGTAACTAAGCATGTAATGTATACCGTTAATTAATTTAAAAGTGTAAATATTTTTACAAATTAGAAATGAACTGTGCTAAAAATAAAACAAAATATATATGCAGTTAAGAATAAAAGTTATTAAGAAATTGGGTTTCTAAATAGAATCTTTGAGTGTAATTTTGGAACGCTCAATAAATAGCAAAATTTGCAATAAAATACATAAATGTATTTTATTGCAAATTTTATGAATGCTGTTGAAGTTGATTTACATTCTTGAAATGCTTTGAGCGTCAATTCACAGTTTATTTGTGCATTGATCTTTGGAATATTCAAACGAAATAATAATAATAACAATAATAATAATAATAAACGAAAGAATGTTTTGAAAAGTATTATCATGACATTCTAATATAAAAACAATAGAAATTTCTGAGAAAAGATTTCTTAAAGTTCCGTTTTTAAATTTGGAAATTGGAATATAATATGCAAATTCGTCTGAGATATAGAACACTTCTCATGCAAAAGGAAGAGCAACATGCTAAAGTGAAATATAAAACTTGCAAAACTAAAACTGCTTTTATACATAGATTTAAGCTATATTGGACTGCTGAAAATAAATGGTAATATTATAAAAATGTGTTATACGTAAATACTTAAATACATTGAAATCATTTAAATTTTAATCTGTGCCAAAATAAATTTTAACTGGCAAGTGTAAAGATATAATAGATTTTTGTCATTTGCTTTATTAGTAAATCTTCATATGGGGGCTATTGTAGAGCGAAGGGAAGATTGCCTCGTACTGAACATATGGAAGTATTCTGTTACATCCTTCTGTTTAAAATGATTAAAAAACATTCGGAAATGTTCGAAAACATAAGGCTTCTTGCCGTGCCCTCTGCTTTATGACTTGCAGTTGCATTAGTATTTTCTTGACTGTTTTCACAATAAAGTGTCTGTGAAAGGTGATCCCATGCAGTGTTGCATGCTCACCACACAGCGCCTTGCTTTTCTTACCTTACTTTTCTTAATATTTAATACTTTCCGCATGCTATGCTACGAATAAAGCAAATATTGGAACCTGCTTATAAAAGCTGAAATTTCAAGTATTTTTATTATTGCAGCATATGAAGATTTTAATATCTTAATAATTTTTGTGTAAGATGTTTTTTAAATCCTTCCATTAATTCCGTTTACTCTATGCAATAAATACTACATCCCTTCACACCTACAGAGAAAAGATTTCTGAAGTGAAAGAAGCTGGAACTGTATTTTAGTTAAACGGATGTCTGACTGACTGTACAGTTGTATGGATCTTCAATTTTAAATATTACTTGTGTTACATACTTGAAAGAGTAGTAGGGTGCATTCATACGACTCGGAGTTACTTGGAATTTAAAGAACAATAATTTAAATATATTTTACAAATTAATATTTTTCCTATCTTCAGGAACTATAACGACTTCCATAAATACATATTTAATGTTAAAATCCAACTTATTACTTATTTGTACGAAGTAAAAAGGAAGTATTGTAATCGCGAAAAATTTCGGGTATCATATTCCAAAAAAATATCTATTTTGACGGTCATTTGAATGCAATTTAACTATGTTTTTGCGCCACATCTGCACGTAAGGACAGAATAAAGGACACTTTTTCCCCCAAAAAATTATAAAACTGATTTAAAATGGATCCCGAAGAGAAATATCCGTCGCGTCTGTGCGTACGTATCCCGCATAAATCAAAAACGAGTAGCCTCAGAACATTGAAATTTTGTATATAGGACTACTTAACATGTAGATAAGCACCTCCTATTTTGGTTGCAATCGCCTATAAAAAAGTATTTATATATATATCCACTCTGTTACTCGGCTCAGTGATCTCGGTTTCTTTATTCTTATATGTTTGTACATTGTGCTTTTTTTGCTTTAAAAATGTTTGAATTATGCTGTTCTTATTTTCCGGTTAAGGATTTTATGCCTTATTAAACGTGCATGCAATACTTGTAGAATTATCAACAATTTAAAAGCTGTTTAAGTGCGGCAAGCCTACTTATTATTACTATACCAAATATATTTGTTTACATTTGAAACTTAACAGAATAATGGATTTGTTGCCAATCTAGAGAAACTAAGCTTCGCAACAACAAAGATAACGCTTTCTTTTATCATTGCGAATTAAATTACGCTTAATCCATTCTGGAATTTATTGGAGGAAATAAGTATTTAAGATGTACTTCATAATTTTTAATATAGATATTTTGAGTTTTTATGTATTTTTGCCTTTTCACTAAGTTAGAACTGAATTAATTGAATGGGAAATACTAAATCGTCTGTGAAAAACTGTTTCTTTTTTGTTTGTTTAATTTCTTTTATACATCGGTTTTGATTTACTATATTATTTGAATAGAACATGTTGCAACGATTAGATAATTCTTCACATGATATATATAAATTTTTTGCATTCTGAATTATAAAATGAATGAGATGTAACATTGTTAAATGAACTTAGCGCCAGAGTGTCGCTATGGTAAACAAATATAGTGAATTTTAAAGAGTGCGTTCATTCTATTGTGGTTTATGCGCTACCGATGAAGTAGATTTAATTCAATCCAATAAGTTTAAATGAAATGCAAGAAAAAAGGCGTGTAATTTAATATTCCGCACAAGGAAATCATGTGGTGTACCGGTCAGATTTTGTTCCTGAGAATACGTGCGATGTTTCGTCATTTTGCCATGTTTAATCTGAATGCAAGTTAGTTTCACTCCCTTCAGTAATGAAGGTATGTTTATGTATCCTTATGTGAAAGGTATGTATCCTCATATGCCTTGTCATAATCATTTAACCTAATATAATCTTTCCTTCGACATTTATAATTAAGCCTATTTAGTCCTTATAGAGGTTAAATGTGTTTGCATATAGATTCCAAATACTTTTGATATGTCAAAATACTCCGTCAATTGTAACATACTTTGAACTTGAATTATTTTTATAACTAACTGGGTTATGGATGTAAAATTGTGCACACATATTTCTATATCCTTATATTACATTTTATACTCTTATTTCATGTTTCGGATATTAAAATATTTTAAATAAAATAAAAATACAGTATCTCCTTCGTCGTCGACATAAATTGCAACATGCAATACGCACAAAATTATATTTTTAAACTTATTTTTTAACATAAGATTAAGCATAGTTTCTAAAGTGTTTATGTGAGAATCATAACATTTGGTTATTTCATAACCATACTGGAGTTATATAATAGATTTTGTTTCAATTCTGATTAAACATATCAGAGAAGTCATTCTGGCAAGCAGGAAAATTACAGTTTTGAGAATTTATAATTATTTTAAACCTTGCAAAATACAAAAAAATTTAAAATTTAAAACTAAATTGATTAAAATTTTTACTATTAATAAAGAAATTTTATATATTTATATATTTATTAGTCAGGGCTTGTAAATATGCATAATTATACATTTAAGCAATGTTACAAATGTAATCATCGTAATTTGAGACAATGAGAAGTGACAAATCAAAACACGATAATTTGTCATTTAGTGCAGATAATGTGTTCACATAATTAAATAAAATGTTCTAATCAACCATTTTAAAGAATTCATACACAAACAGAAAAGCCCTTTTCAGTGATATCTTAATTTAAAAAGAAATCTACGGACACGTAGCATAGAATAAAATCATTCTATTAAGAAGAAAAGAAAACTTATTTTTCCGAGTACATAAATTTAATTAAAATTCAACTCAGCTTAAAACATATGAAAAATGTACTACAGGTATTCAGAAGAAGAATGAGAAAACAGAAGCAATAAAAGAGATAATAAAATCTAGTAAATGTTTTGATGAATACTTTGAGAATAAAAACAACAAGAGGTGACCAGTTGTCCACTTATATTATCCTCAACGTTTCAGGAACTAATTCCCAGATAATTTTCATGGCAAATAGAAAAAAAACAGTAACAAAGCAGCAAAACAAAAAAGGAGAGAGAGAAATATTTCATACGCACAAAAGTGATAAAAATGCACATAGAATAACCACTTTGATTGTTATACATGTGCATCTGCAGAAAAAGATAATGAGCATTGTTGACGAAAATCGGAAATGATAAAGAACTGAGACAGAACTTTCGTGACAGCTAAGTTCAAGTGAGTAATTCTTATAAAAGTTAAGGTTATCAACGAAGACACGAAACTATTTAACATTATATTATTTTAAACAAGAAGTCGATTTTAAGTACAATTTGTGCCTTTAATGAATCATACTTTAGACTGTATCTTTTACGTGTTATTTTGCGTTTTTTGCACTGTACTTGTATTAAAATGATGTACTTAAAGTATGTAAATATTGTTGCGTACATACAGATTCTTATTAGACTGAATGCACACAGAACTGATGATAGCATGTTAAGATTTAATTTTACCAAAACAAACACTTCACAGTTCTGAAATTTTCCACAGAAATACTCGTACAGGTATTTACATTATCACATAGTACAATCCGTTGTTCCAGTTCAATCTATAAGAACGTTAGATACAGTGCAGTACAATGTGCATCTAAAAGCCGAAGCTCTCACGATACCCCAAGAGTCCGTAGTCGCTCCGGACTGACAATTGAAAGCAGATGCTCTCTCGGGTCTTAATATAGCTTTCAGCCGAGTGCGGAGAAATGTCTAGTACCTCTCGAAATCACTGGAAGGCATATGATGGCCCAGATACGGTTACATTTGTTATGAAATTAATTACAGTTATTCAATTACAATACCTATTACGGTGACACAGGGACCGGATCAAAATGTCACCAGATGATCACCAAGTTTTCCGACTTTTGGCGAATTCACTCCAAACTTGGCTAAAAAGTATTCGCTAAAAGTCTCACCAGCCTTGCGATATATCGCTAATTTAAGGAGGTAACCATTAACTCAATGTTAAACAGATTAGCCCCTGTATTTGTATTTTTCCGGCAAAGCATTCTCTCTTTAAAATTTCATGTTACATTATACAGAAAAAAAATTTATTTGTACACCACATGACTTCCTTGCACGGAATATTAAATTATACGCATTTTGCATTTAATTTAAACTTATTGGATTGACTTAAAGCTACTTCGTCGATAGCGCATAAACCACAATGGAATAAGTGCGCTACATCTGTTGAAAATAAAATTAAAATTCGCTATATTTATATACTATAGCGACAATCTGGCGCTAGGTTCACTTAACAGCGTTACATATCATTCATTTTATAACTCAGATTGTACAAAAAATTATATTATCTGCAGAATTATCTAATCGTTGCCACATGTTGTCTTCAAATACTATAATCAATCTAAAACAATGTATAAAAGAAACTAAACAAGCAAACAAAAAAACAGAAAAGTTTTTTACAGGTGATTCAGTATTTCTCATTCAATTAATTCAGTTCCCACTTCGCGACAAGGTAAAAATACATAAAAACTCAAAATATCTGTGTTAAAATTATGAAAAAAATCTTAAAGACTTATTTCCTGGAATAAATTCTAGAATGGATTAAGCATAGTTTAATTTGCTTTAATAAAAGAAAACGTTACTTTGTTACTGCCAAGCTTATTTTCTCTAGATTGGCAAGAAATCCACCACTCTGCCAAATTTCAAATGCAAAAAAATATGGACGCTATAGCAAAACAAATTAGGCTTAGCCGCACTTAAACAACTTTTAAATTGTTGATAATTCTACAACTATAATATGAAGGTTAATTGAAGGCATAAAAACCTTAACCGGAAGATAAGAACAACATAATTCAATCATTTTTAAAGCGAAAAATGCACAATTTACAAATTTATAAGAATAAAGAAACTGAGCTCACTGAGCCGAATAACAGAGCGGATGTATATATACATACATATCTATGTTATACATCCGCTTTGTTATGTATACATATATATGTGTATATATAATATATATATACTTTTAGTGCGGCCGTTAGCAACCAAACTGAGAGGTGCATATCTACATAATATAGCAATCCTATGTACAAAATTTCGACGTTCTAAGGCTATTCTTTTTTGAGTTATATGAAATAGATACGTAGGTACGTACGTATAGGCGCCACGGAAAATCTCTTCGGAATCCATTTTAAATCAGTTTTATTTTTTTGGGGGGGGGGAGAAAAAGAGTCTTTTATTTTGTCCTTACGTACAGATGTGATGCAAAAACATCATTAATTTGCATCCAAAATGGATATTTTCGTTGAAATGTTATACCCGAATTTTCCGCGATTACAATACTTCCCTTTTACTTCGTACAAGGAAGTAAAAATGATCATGCAGAAAGCAAATTCGGGTATTAATTTTTAATTACGATTGACACTCAAAATGATATGCTTATATAACATGTTCTTATTCCAAACAACTGTATGTAATACGTAAACATTGCACTTGAAACGTGTAATTTGTTCAAAATAAAATTCAATGTACAATATGTGCAGTTTTTGCTCTTGAACACTGTCTATTCTAAAAGCAGTCTGATTAAGATTTTATTTTATTAAATTTTAATTAAAGCTTTTGGTTGACAAATAATAGTTTAAAAGTTACTAGCTAAAGATTTCTGAGGACAAAGAGTCGCCACAAAATAAAAATCCCATTTAGAAATATTAATTTAATTTTGCTACAGATTTCTGGCACGTGGAAATTAAGATATTCTGAAAATTAAGAAACACCGAGCAAAAGCATGATTTTAAGAAATAGGAGTTCGCTGAAAACTGGTAGTTTGTTTTGAGGTTAGAATCCTAGTAAACAGGCTGGCTTTATGGGCATTTTCGCCTCTTTCCCATGTGTATAAGAGCCAGTTTCCTTTAAAATATCCTCTGCAAAGGCACCTCTCCCTTTAGGCAAATAGCCCTTGAGTGCTTTGAGATAATTAAAAAACCAAACCAACCAAGAAATAAAAGACATCTTCCAGTACCTTTGTTCTAGTCACTAATATGAGCCAGTTTCCTTTAAAAACATACTTGACTGAGCCGCGTTTCCTAAGTGATAATCCCATAACAGTTAAGCAGCAGCCATGATAAAACACCTAATAACATGTAGAATGATCTTTTATCCGAAACCGACTACTTGTCACTTCCAGAGAACGGTACTACGAAATTATTCACTATGTATTAAGAAAGAGCAAGAAATAATTTAACTTTTTTTCACAAAGTGGAATAAAAAAATTAAATGTTTACTAACAAATAAAAACGGGATAGCTAAGTTCAAGGCGATAATCTACGGTTCGAAAGGATTTATCCTTCTGTAAAGCTGTTATGTTAGAAAGATGAGATTTGATAACAAAATTTTCTACCTATACTGCTCACTTGTAGATGTGTTCATCATAGGAAGATGCTTCACTGTATATTATAAAAGTTCAATCAATAACTAAAAAACATTCGAATAAAAGTTATCCACAAAATTAAATAATACTTTTAAAATGCTTATAATTTATTTATTTTACAAATGCCAAACATTAGAGCTTAAGCCATTAGTTCACAAGCTCTCCAGTACATGTTAACAATATCCTCATACCGAGAAAGTGCAATACAATTATTTAAATGATCAAAAATCATAGACTGATTGGAATCACCCAAAATACAGTTTAGGGAACCCACCACACCAATTCTGTAGAGATGGTCTCGCAAACAGTCATGTCCGGTCAGACGTCTAAATAGAGCTACCGCTGTCTTTCTTGGGAATTAAAGTTGTCTCTTCCCCCAGAATCCTCCAACTCTTATCCCTAGTACATTGAATGATATCCTGCTTAAGAATTTTCTTAACAGTCAGGTTAACCAATAATTTAGTAGTATGAAATGAAAGCAGTCGATTAATGCATGCATTATGAAAGTTCCTTTCTTAGCCAATGTATCAGCCTTTTCATTTCCTATAATTCCACAGTGGTCTGGAATCGATTGGAAAGAAATTCCGTGTGCCAATGACTTAATCAAAGGCCTAGAGACTAAGATTCGTTGGGAACTATTTTGAATATTCAGAAGAGCTTGAAGCGCAATTTTGTTACGAATCGACAGTTGTTGAACAGCCACAGCAATAGAAATAGAAATTTTGTTACGAATCGACAGTTGTTGAACAGCCACAGCAATAGAAACTGAAAAGCTCGCCAAGGATACCCGCTATAGCACCGCGCATTCTCTTTAACATAGAGGCATTAGTGTAGACATGCAACCACTCATTTTGAGGATAGTGAGCCCCAATAGTTTCCATTGCAATAGATCTTAATTGTGAGATCTTAATTGTGAATCGTTCATTTCGTTTTTATCAACTCTTCGAATAAGATCAAGATTTATATTCAAATTCAAAATGTCCAGGAGACAATGGAGAGGAGGCAAAATTAGATAATCTCGGCTCAACTCCAAAGCATCAGATTCTTTGCGTGGATGTCGTCATCATCTATAATGATTAAAAACTTTTGTTTATTTCTGTTCTCAGAAACACTGGTCGTCTTTGGGAGATACCAATGTTTCTGAGAAGGGTTCACTGCAATTATATATTATGTCTAAAAATAAGTCTGCATTTAAATTTTTATGTGTAATTTTAAATTTGAATATTCCAATGACTAATGAATTAGTTTCCGTTAATATTCCTCTGCTAAAGTGGCCACCAGTGACGAGCGGTAATGTCGCTGAACACTGGTACTGCGATCAAGTGAACGAACTGGTTGCATAAGATTTTCCTAAAGTATAACATGAATATATCCCAGTTCCTGAGAAAGTACTCTGCAAAGGGCATACCGCCTTTTAAGCAGATAGTCCAGGTGGCATAATCCAATAAATCCAAATCCCGTACTGACATATTGTGTAACTGACTTTCGTCATAACTAACAAATCGTCATTCAAATAATTGATTGCACGCTATGCATGAAAATGTTAACGACTTTTTAAGAATAAAGGGAAATAAAACAAGATATAATTATCACTAAAACAATATCAGATTAACAAACGCGAACGAAAATAATTTGATAATTAACTGAGCAATTTTTTCCTTCTTACTTTTTCAGCAAACTTTTATTAATGCATTCAAAAATATCAAATATAGAAGTAAAAATATCCCTGCTTTCTTCTTGCGCTCCTAAATCATTAGGAGAAAATGCATTTACAATTTTTAAAACCTGGAAAACGCACATATGCGATGTTATCGTCATGCGATGGTTTGCAAGGTACTTTATTTTTTACCATGATATTTACGACAATGATATTTTTAAACTGATTGGTTTTTGAACAGCTTTATTTTCGACCAGGATGTTCAGAACTGTGATGTTTTCTCTTTATCTCTTTTCTCCCACGATGTCTTGTACCAACGTTTTCGCCTTGCGTTGTTTTCTCCGCGATGTTTTGGTCTGCGGTGTTTCCGGAGGATATCCTGTAACAGGGAAGGGAATTTCCTCTCACTACAATGACTCTACAAGCATTTTGTTTAATATTTACTTTAGTAAAATAGCCTAAACAAATGATAAAAATGTACTTTATTTTTTACCCTGATATTTACAACAATGATATTTTCAAACTGAGTGGTTTTTGAACAGCTTTATTTTCGACCTCGATATTTCGTACCAGGATGTTCAGAACTGTGATGTTTTCTCTTTATCTCTTTTCTCCCACGATGTCTTGTACCAAGGTTTTCGCCTTGCGTTGTTTTCTCCGCGACGCTTTCGTCTGCGATATTTCCGGAGGACATCATGTATCAGGGAAGGGAATGTCCTCTCATTACAATGACTCAACAAGCATTTTTTTAAATATTTACTTAAGTAAAATAGCATAAACAAATGATATAAGATTATAGTTTGTGGTGGCTTATATATCTTTATGCCACAGCGGCTTCATAATCACTGCGTTGTTAGCTGTCTTTTATTCATTTACAAGGACGGCAGAGTCCAAATTAAAACGTTAGGAGCAAGAGAGCAAAGTTCTTCCAAATTCTCGAACTTCAAACCAAGACGAAAAATAGTTACCCAGTTACATAGTTTTAAGATTGTTATAATATTAAATATAATAAGGATATACATAAATATATAATACAATGTATAATAATCTCATCAGTATTTTCAGTTAATACTACTTTATTTTTTTCTTATATGTTTAGTGCATCAGTAAAATAAATTAATGTATTAGAGATAATCGGCACGAAACTACGTCGGAATTTTACTGTGAATAATAAAAAGTGAACTGTAATTAGGATTTGTATCCAAATATATATTCCAAAGAGAATACTCAGGTGTAAAAAAACACATTCAGTACGGTGCAAAAAGACATGCACGTATGTTTCACACCACAATGAAATTCAGCCTTTTAAGGCGTTAATAATGAGGATCAATCAGTACAATATTTTTTGCCCGTTCTTGGCCTAAAAAATATATCTTCATCCATCATACACGTATGTTACCAGTTTCTTTTAAGTTAATAATGTAGAGACTGTATTAATGCTGTTAAAGCTGTGAGGTCTTCTCCTTGCCCTGCCTCAAATTTCAACATGACTAATCTTTCTGATTTCAAGTCGAGATTAGACCAGTTTTAGAAGGGCATGTTCAGACTTACAGTCTACCAGATATTTATAATAAAAGATTATAACCATCAGTAACATTTATGCTACTATTCTGTCTCTCTGTTTACAGACACATTAGGTATTTTTTGAAACAGAAGAGATGAAAAATGAGTAATACCTTGTCCGGGATTCGAACCACGGAGCTCTCAAATACGCGCCGAGTGTGCTGACCACTACACTACGAAGGCATGAAAAGAAGGTGGGAGAAGTACCTTATATACTCCCCCTTTTAAAGGACAACGGGAGATTAGGCTACCCAGTCGCCAAAACCATCGTAGTGAAGAATCATCATTCACCACCTTTTTAGTTTGGGTGCAGCTGTAGAGACTTTAAGTATTTTTAGAAAGCAAGGGAGATAAGCAATGTTTTCGCCGGGACTCGAACCACGAAACTCTCGAATACGCACCGAGCGTGCTGACCACTACACCTCGAAGGCATGCGAAGAAGGCGGGAGAAATACCTTATATATTTATATCTGAATCGGAGTTTTTCACAAACAGAATTTCAGAGATTTTAAAAATATTTTCTGAAGGATTGAAATTCAATCTCCCCATCTTAATGAACTTCACTATCAAATATCCTTCCATTAAAGCTTTAGGAACTAAAATTCGTAAAAAAACTGCTTTTCACTCACTGCTTTTACTACCTTATTTGAACTATGCGCTTGGGGTAAATTAATAAAACAGCTTGGCAGTAATTTTTCACATCCGTTGAATAGCATCATTTGAACGGTAAAATATTATATAACTTGAAACTTTATATACCATGTTTACGTTACAAAAAAGAGATAATTATATTACATACAATGCTCATGTAAGTTAGCGCTATTCATTGCCGGAGATGATTTTTATGCTTTGATGTACTTTGAATAATCTAAAACCTTGATTTAATTCTGTTTAAATTTTCTTTTCCCCTCATTTTATGTTCTCGCTTTTCAGGAAATAATTCTCCATGTTAAATGAGTTATTTGCGTTCATTTCGTTGAAAATAACTTCGAATATACTTCACATTTTAAATTCGGGTTTTTAATTTCCCGTTTTACTTCGGAAGCAGCGAATGAATTAATAAACGCGGAAACAAATTCTGGATAATTGTGAAAGTAAAAGAAACCACAGATTTTCCTTTACCAGAAAAAATATATTAAGTATAAAAATTATCTTAGGAGAAGCAATTACTCCCTTTCTGTTTCACTTTGTTTGGTTACGGCATAATGTGGAAAAAATAAATATATTTTTAACTTAACTTTAATATGTTTTATTTTTATAATTACAATAAAAATCAATAATGTAATTGGAGAATGAAGAATATAGAAGAATTTAAGTTTTATTGAAGAACAGTAATAGTTTGTCAAATGGAATATCACATTAAGATTAGACGAAATATCACATTAAGAGTAATATTTTACTCAAGTTATTAATAGTTCGTTGTGCCAAATAATATTGCGTCTTAATAGGAAGATTTTATTTCAAATCACGGCTACTTGAGCGTCAAAACGATATGTGCAAAACGTTCCCTTAAAACACAAGAGTAAATAATGTTAATGGCTTCTGCACTAGTTATAACAAATTAATTAAAAATCACAAAAATCACGATTATTGAAAAAGTTACTCGTAGAATTTTATGAAACTTATCCAAAATATACACCACAGAGTAAGGTATCAAATAACGTAACAAGAAATTACCAGCCAATTATGCTAGTATAGAAATTAGCACATATATAAAATGAACAAATCGAAGATGTTAGTTTGCTTTAGGAAGAGTACCTTCAATTTGGATAATGATCGCCTCTAGAAGCAATACATCACATGCAGCGATGTGTGATGCTTTCAATCATGCGGTCTATCAGTTCCATAAGAAGTGAGAGCCATTGCTGTTGCAAAGCATTTGCAAGCTCGGCAAGCGTCTGAGGGTGCGGATTGAGAGCAGCTAGACGCCTCTCTAAAGCATCCAAAACGTGCTCGATAGGATTCAAGTCCGGGGATCGAGCTGGCCACTCCATGCGCGTAATTGTTTCCTGTTGAAGATAATCAACTACGATGCGAGCCCTGTGTAGTCTTGCGTTTTCGTCCTGTAACAGGAAAGCATCACCTAATACCTGCACATATAAGCAGCAAGGATGTCATCTCTATAAACCTGAGCATTAACGGTTCCCCTTGGAAAGACGTAAAGGTCTGTGCGTCCACCCAAAGAGATGCCACCTCAAACACAGACACTGCCTCTTCCGTATTCATTTATTTCAAGGATGTTTGCCGGATGATAACGGGTTCCAGGTTCTTTCCATATCAAATAACGGCTACTATCGCTTCCTAGACTAAACTTGGACTCATCCGTAAAGAGAACAGCTTCCCATTGGTCAGTCGTCCAGTGGACATATTGTCGTGCCCACTGAAAACGGCCCCTCCTATGTCGTGAGGTGAGCGGCACGCAATTGGCTGGTCGCCTCGCATACATACCACCTTCGTGAAGCCTTCTACTCACAGTTGACGCTGATACCAACCTTCTGGTGGCTGCAGCAAGGGAGGATCTAAGAAGAGTCAGAGTAGCAGTTCTATTCCTGCGTGCAGATAATGTCAAATATCGATCATTGGCGCTCGACGTAGCAGTTTGCCGTCCTTGGCTGAACCTCCTGGATGCCGAATCTGGGGGTTTGAAATTGCCTTTAAAGTCTATGAACCACAGAAGAACTCACATTTAGCCATCTAGCCATTTCTGTTTGACTTTATCCTGCCTCTAGTCTCCCAATGGCTCTCCGTCATAGTTCTGTAGGCAAATCATGCCTTGAGGTCATTGTTACGAGTTGACTATCTCAGATTTCTGATGTCACTATCAGAGTGAAATATGTGGGCTTGCTCTCAAACATGGACTTTTATGCTCCTCCCAGATGACGTACTCCGAATGCAGCTTCACTAATTTGCATATTGCAGTTTTACGTAGCTACTCTTACTTGGCAACATATTCAAATTTTACACGGTTTGGCTTTTTTTTTGAGGGAGCTATCGCTATTTTGTGATTTTTCCTTAATTTATGATAACCAGTGTATTTTAATTGGTAAAGCGCTTGGAAACTATAGTGATTGAAGATCTCCGAGTTTCAATTTAGATCAAAATACATTCTCAATAACTGTTTCAAACTAAAGTAAATTATGTGGAATAATAATTTTTAAAAGATGTGTGAAAAAAAGCATACTCGCTAGAATCAAGCACTCCCATAAAAAAACGTTAAATTAGAAAATACTTCCACAGGTCCCCTATAAAGAACGGAAATTAAAAGACTATTCTTTTTATCTATTAAGATAACCGACACAAATAATATAAAATCTCCATATAAAATCCTTAATTTGGGTATTCATCATTGTTGCACAGAAATTGCAACCTGTCGCTGCGTTATTATCAGAAAGTGAAAAATTCTGTTTCAGAGATTATACGGAAATTTACTTCATAAATAAACAATAAACTAACCTTATCTCAAACCGCTTTCCAAAAATTGAAGGATGATTTATAGAGGAAAACTGCCTTTGCATAAAGTTCCCACATTTGCAACTTTGTCTGCCTGGGCTTACTTCTTGAAGCGCCCGCTGAGGCAACTACTTTCGACAGCCGTAACACGTCGTGCGTAACGCTCGATAATCGCGGCGATCAGCGAGAGTTAGAGTTGATTAAAGGTTTTCACCAATGTTCCAATGTGTAATTATTTATGTCAATTATGTAATGTAAAACTCATACTGTAAAACTTTTGCTCATACGTTAGCACATGAAATGTATGAATTGGGCGGCTGAGAAGACATTGTACAATAAAAGCATTTTGGAATGCCATTGTGTAATTTGTTTAATGTTAATATGGTTTCTGAGAGTCATCAGAGTTTATTCGTTATCATTCAATTACTTAAAGATTCGTTTAAGTCAAGAAAAACGTGGTACTTACTTAATGAATTCTGTGAAAGTGAAGACAAAAAGAAACGGAGGTCATTCAGGAT